>CABFPE010000026.1:107603-134101 GCA_900660155.1 Hofstenia miamia
ATATATATATATATATATATATATATATATAACTAGTTTGAAAGCCACCATAAATGATGTCTTTCAAACCCATTTTTATATGTTTTATATTATATTAATCAACCCAACCTAATCCAAAGTGTTGCAAGAAATATTACATATCTCTCTTACGCCCTGGTGTGCATTATATCCCAATTGATTTTAGGCCATGAGTCATTTTGTGAGAAATCCATAGAAGGGTATGCTACTAATGATAATGACCTGATTCATTAAACACATGGGTAATGATTGAACATTATTTTTTAGAAGACAAAGTAAACCAATGACTATTCAATGTGTATGGTGAAATTGTAATTTAGGTTCAAATTTGAGTCTACTTTCGTGGCGGAATCTATTTATTTGGAGAATGAGAATGAAGAATCAATTCACTTTATTATCAATAAAAATACAATTTCAAGCGAGTTGTAAAAAATTATTAAACAAACATTTGCCATATGAAAAAAATATGAGCCCTATGACCACTTAGCAACTATTTCAGAGTACTCATGACCACGAGCATCATGACCACCAGGGGCAAATTCACATGGTAATGATGTGAACATTATTTTTTAGAAGATAAAGTAAACAACGACTATTCAATGTGTAAGGTGAAATTGTAATTTAGGTTCAAATTTCAGTCCACTATCATGGCGGAATATATTTATTTGGAGAACGAGGATGAAGAATCAATTAACTTTATTATCAATAAAAATACAATTTCAAGCGAGTTGGAAAAAATTATTAAACAAACATTTGCCAAAGGAACTCCTGCTAACAAAAGAATTTCTGAAGCGTTTTTTGAATACAATCATGTGAAAGAATATGCTCCAAATTCTTGTATAACTTCTTTGATATGCTTCTATCACAAAGATGTTATTAAAAATGAAAGNCGCCCATATAAATATATATATATATATATATATATATATATAACTAGTTTGAAAGCCACCATAAATGATGTCTTTCAAACCCATTTTTATATGTTTTATATTATATTAATCAACCCAACCTAATCCAAAGTGTTGCAAGAAATATTACATATCTCTCTTACGCCCTGGTGTGCATTATATCCCAATTGATTTTAGGCCATGAGTCATTTTGTGAGAAATCCATAGAAGGGTATGCTACTAATGATAATGACCTGATTCATTAAACACATGGTAATGATTTGAACATTATTTTTTAGAAGACAAAGTAAACCAATGACTATTCAATGTGTATGGTGAAATTGTAATTTAGGTTCAAATTTGAGTCTACTTTCGTGGCGGAATCTATTTATTTGGAGAATGAGAATGAAGAATCAATTCACTTTATTATCAATAAAAATACAATTTCAAGCGAGTTGGAAAAAATTATTAAACAAACATTTGCCATATGAAAAAAATATGAGCCCTATGACCANACTTTTGTCAGAAGGAGAGAAATATATCTATAAGCTAGTAGAATGTAAAGTGCAAGATCAGCCAAATGAAATTGTAAAGTTTGTAATGATTGAAAGAAAAAAACTTTTGATTGATTGTTGGATGGGTCTAGAAGAAAATTTTATAGCTTTTGTGTTTGATACAATTTTTAAAAGCAAACCTCAAAAATTAACATCTCAACAGTGTTTATATAATTGTTACAATAAAAATATTAAGTATCAAACAATTATGAATTTTATCTATGTAAATGAATGTCTTTGTATATTGCTCCCAGAAGACATGGCATTGCTCATAGAAATGCAAGAATATTGTTGCGATTTTTATCATAAACTAAGTGACAAAACAATGTGGAGCATTATTCAGAATAATCCAAGCAATGATATCATTTTAATGAGAAAAGAACAATTTACTGAGAAAAATTTTGTTGGTGCTGGCCTAACAGGAGAGTGTATCAATCTAATAGATGAGCATCAAAAACCCTTTCTTGCTTAAAAATTGAAAGGAAAAAGCAGCGTAACACATTCAAGTTGTGGATCATCTAGTGCAAGACTGTCACCACGATCAGGATTGCTTAAAGAAGCAGCAGCATTAAGGTGTCTCTATTCAATCAAGAACGCAAATGTTGTTAGTCCTCATGTTATTGTATCAAATAACACGGATTGCGCCCTAATGCTCTATAGCTATGAAAATGAAGAGTTAGAGATTTTCATTACTATGGAATACATTGATGGTATTGATCTTCAGGATGCTCCTCTCGATAAAATGGATTTTTCTACCAAGTTTTACATAGCAGTGAAGCTTGCAGAAGCTCTTAATGTACTTCATTTAAATGGTTATGCCCATTCTGATATACATACAAGGAACATAAAGCTGTTAAAAAAGACAAGTACTCCAATCATAATTGACCTTGGCAGTTGTGAAAAAACTACTGATCTCAAAAATGACATTTCAAATTACTATAAGATAGTATATTTTTTGTTTAAAGAAAGGAATCATGGTAATTTTGACATAGATACAGGAGTACCAAGCACTTTAAGACCATTCTTTGATGATGTAATTCATAACAACTTTGAAAGTATGAAGGAAATATTAGATAAATTTACTGAGATCTCCTTTGGATTAACACTTGAAAAATGATACCTAGATTTTAACATCTACATTGAAAGTTGTTTAGCTGAATTTCGTGAAAAGAGTTTTTTTGATAAACGCAGAGTTTCACTTCAAATTGGTATTAAAAATATTTTTCTAACCTTTCTTAATTAAATTTAGAGACATTCGCCAGAAATGAGGTGTCACAACACAAAGNCTGTTATCAGTGAAACAATAATGCTTGGCATTTTTGCAATATTTTAGAGCTTGTTTCAAAATTGATTGAACTATTAGACTAGCATATAGGGTAAAAGGCTGTCAAGGTAAACCTGGTTTTGATATTAAACTTTTGCACTAAGTAATTGGGTGTAACATTGAATCACCCTTTAATCAAGTTTCCCACACTTTTTTCTCAATGTAAAATTTATTGATATTGCTTGTAACAAAATAAAAAAATTAATTAATGTAAAGTCTGAAGGTCCACATGTATAATAAAGTGTTGAAAAATTGTTGTAGCATTTATTGAACTGGTAAGGATTTTCCCGGTTAAGGAAATGCTAACCTCAGGGATTTGTATTTTTATAGAAATCTTTGAAAGTATTTTAATTTAATATAAAAAAATATTTTTGATAGGTTGCATAATATTGAAATATTTAATTACTATTAATGATTTCACATTGATTTTCAGTATGAATTATCCACCTAAGAAAATAGTCAACCTTTGTTTTAAGGAGGCTATATGATTTAGGGTGCAAAGAACATCCACTGCCCAGATAACAATTTTGGTTGTTTTTACGTTGTTTATAGTTGTTTCATACTTTTGGTTGTTGCAGCAACCACTAACATCCTAATAACAACTTTAGTAAAAAAATAATCAGTGAGCAGATGCTTGCAAATAAAACTCATTTTGTTAGTTTTATTAATAGATCCTTTTATAAAAAAAAAGATTTGCAAAACCTTTTTTAAAATTATTAATTTGCGAAAAATTATAATATACCAGATATGTGAATTTTCAAAATAATTTATTCATGAATATTTGGACGCCTTGATATTGATAGTTAAATAGCATAAATTATAATTAAACTGAAGAGCTCCTCTTCTTCCATAATCTCCCTTTGTGTCTTGGTTACCATTTCACAGACTTCCACTGGTTCAGTTATTCTGCCTTCTTCATCATTTCCGCACTCCTTATGATTTTAGTAAATGTGCATTGTGGACTATCTCACTCATATTGCTCCATCTCTTTTTCAAGTATTTTCTGCACGTTTTTCAGTACTGCTGCTTTTCTTATTTCCTTGGTCCTTACCAGTTTTCGTTTTATGATCTTTCTTATCATTATACATGGTTGGTTGTCCAATTGTCTCAGCCGTGTTTCTGACATTGCTCCCCACATATACTTCTTTATTGGTTCTTCAAATATTGTTATTTCACTAGGACATATTCCTGTTTTGTTAGTCATGTCCACTATCGACATTTTTCTCATCAGGCTCTCATTCATTATCATGTGGCTGATTATTTTTTCCATTGTTTGTATTGGCTTCTCTGCTTTGTTAGGTGACTCCATCTTTTCAATGTGGCCTTTCAGAAGCCAGTTCTTTGTTTGTGTATTAATTGGGGCTAGTGCTATTTCAAATCTTTTGACATTTGTAAGTTTATGTCTTACATGTCACTAAATCAGGAGTTTTATCTCTACATCTTCAGTTGTTAGTATCACTAGTATCTATGCTGTTGTCCTATATTGGATTTCCAGCGCGTTTTTCTCTTCAAATACCAACTGTTTGAAATCCTTTTTAATGTTCAATTCATATGCGCAATTCACATCTGTAAGTACCAATTCTACTGATTTGTGGAATTTTCTTGATGATGCCTCTATTTTTTTCTGGCCAAATCTCCTCTGTTTTCTGTTGCAATTTCATATTCTTCCATATTCTCTGAATTTGTTGTAGGTGCTCTTGCCTCTGTGTTAGGCTGCATTTTATAAATAGTGTGTTGGCCTTTTCCACGCCATCTTTATCTGCCATCAGTTCTATTGTTTTGGTTTGCTTGTATAAGTTGATTGCAATGCATGGATCAACCATTATTCTGTAAATTTGTGCCCAGTAGTCTATTTGTAGATCAAATTTAATCAACTCTGAAATGGTTGTGTCTGATGGTGTTTTCTCCCAAGGGAAAATGTTTTCTGTTTGCATGCACACATCCAATAGATGTTTTGGGATATCATTGATTGTTGATCTTGTGATTATCACCACTCTTACCTTTGGTACTTTCGCCATTCATAGTGTCTGGTCTGTTTTTCTCCAGATTTTTGTTATATTTTTTGTCTTTCAGAATGTGTATGATCATTAAATTTTCTTCATCCATATTTATCTCAGGAATCTCTGCTATTTGATCCTTATAAGCCCTTACAGCCTGTGTAGTTTCCAGCATGAAATCTTTGTCAAATATGATATGTACTGTGCTCTGCATGTATGGTCTTTCCAGCATCTCATTCATGTCTTCATGATAACTTATTATCACATTTACTTTTAGTCTGCTGTTGGCGTCAAGTACTATCAGTAAGTTTCTCCCTTTGGTTTTCGCGACTTTTCTTATGTGTGATTTTGTCTCTGGTGATAATTTTTTGAATGCATTATAATGCATTTTCATTGTTCAAATGAAATATGGGTGTAGCATTCTCAGTTGATTTTAGACATGCATTTCTCTCTTTCTCTAGATTGTACAGTTCTCTCCAAGATAGTGTCCAAGGAGGCATGTAGCTGTGTAATCCATAAAGGTAATTGGCTGGTGCTCTGTTCACAGTCCATGGGCTGTGAATCTGTGTGAATAGTTTCTACTGATTCACTTTTGAATCAGTTCACCATTACTCCTATTGGCACTTGACCAGGTGTGGTTCCTGTGGGGATAGTGTCAGCCTTGAATCACTTTTGCATCTCCATGGTTCTTCCACCACTTACACCTTCCCCTGCAACTCCAAGTGTCTCACTGCCCTTGAATCAGCGTCATAGACTCTTAGAAGGAATGTTGTGCTTCTTTTCACCATTTTTCTGGGTGCCCTTGATTTGGCTGTCAGATCCCTGGTGGGAGAGGCTTTTTATCCATTGGTCTCCCTGCCCTTGAATTGGCCTTGGGGACTACTAGGATGCCTTCTCACTATATGTCGTCTATTTGTTGGCTCTTCATTCTTTTCCCTTCTGCCCTGGAGTCAACATCTGGTTGGAGAACTTCTGTGAACACTCCTTCTCCTGTTCATGGTTGAGAGTTCCTCCAGTTGTTGATTTCTGCGCACTCTCTTCTTCATTGGCAGCTGCATCATTTTCTTCTATATTCCTAAATTCAGTTAGTAAATTTAAGTCTCATATTTCAGGGTCATATATAGATTTATTTCTTGCTGTCCTTTTGAGCAGCACTCTCTCTCTCTCTTGTGTTTTCATCTCTAATATCTGCTGTGAATTCCTCATTAAATCCATTTTTGTGTAGACTATCTAAATTGTACATATCATATATAATTTCATTGCTGTTAATTCAGCATATTTTGAATTCAGCATTCTTGTCTATCTTCATTTCTTTGTTATCTGCTGTTGCTCTGTTCAAATTTTAAAATGTAACAGTGTTTTATTGTCTAGCATGTATTCATTGTTTGGTAGTGTATGTGTTATTGTGTGAGGGCCGGACCATACCATTTTTAGTTTCCAGACTTGGTTTGTGTCTGTGAGTTGTATCAGTGTGAACGTGTATACTTTGTCTCCTACCTCATGTGCATGCCTGTGAATTTTTTTATTATAATTGCATTGCTGTCTCACCGCTGATTTCTTTATATTATGACACATCATTTTGTGAATTCCTGTTATCTGCTTCCTTAGTTGATTCACATACTCATTATCCAAGCTTTTGCTGTAATTAGTATATTGCATTGATAACAGAGTTGTTGCCTCTCTTCCAAACATTGCCTTAATTGGTGTGACTCCTGTTGTTCCATGTACTGACGTGTTATAATAATATTCAACCATCTTGATGATTTCTCTCCATCTATTTCCACCTATTCTTCATGTTGCCACCCTAATTAATTTAATCAGTGTTTGATTGAGCTGCTCCACTGCTCTGTTAGCCTGTCAGTGGTATGCTGTTGTTTGTTTGCACGCTATTTCCAGGAGCTTTGCCATCTCTTGAAAAAGTCTGCTCTCAAATTGAGGGCCTTTGTCCATTATTATTGTTTCCATCAGCCTGAGTCATAAAATCCATTCCTTCAATACTAATTCTGCTGTGGTTTCCACTGATGTATTCTTCATTGGGATCATCCTTGCATATTTCAGAAACTTATCCACCATTAGCAGTAGGTATTGGTAGCCTTCAGCATCCTTTGACAGCATTTCCAGATCTATGTGGACTATCCAGTTGTGCCCTTTGTGTTGTGAAATGTTTTTATTGTGTAGTAGGCATGTTGTACACTTATTAATTATGTCTTCTGTGACTTTCCTCACAGCTGTTGTTATAAATCTTGTGTTGAAGGTTTTTTCTGTTTGTGTGATTCCCAAGCGGCCCTTCTCATGTATTTTTCTTATCAGTTCCCTTTTGAAATAGTCTGGTATCACGATTTTGTTGTTGCTGGATTCAACATATAATAGTCAATTCTTATTTATCTTCCACTTGTAATGCTCAAAGTATTCTGCCATTAGTTTTGATAGTGTTGTTCAGGGCTCTCTTATGTTTTTGCTTATTTTACTGAGGATTATGTTCTATCTCTGTTTGTCCAATATTTTTTGTTTGGATATCTCTTCCCTCATCAGTATTGGTAGAACAGCCTGGTCTTTTTTGTCCACATTAATTTCTGGCAGTCCCTCATATTCAGTATGTGGCAAAAATTGAAATTGTTTTTTCTCTCCAACTGGTTTTGTTGTATCTCTCTGATACTCTGGTAGTAACGTTTAAAAATCTGCAGTGCCTCTCCTATGCTCAATTAAGAATGTAAATTCATTCAAATATTCAATCCATCATGACACTATTCCAGACTTGTCTCCAGAAAACTTTTTTAGCCATGCCAATCTGCTGTTATCCGTGCTACCCTGAATTCTCTGCTGATTAGGAAATGTTCGGAATGAAGATGCTGTAATAGTTGAAAAATCCCATTATCCTTTGAATATCTTTCTTGTTGTTGGGTTTTTCTATTTTTCGGATCATCTCTCTGGCATTGTCCTTCATACATATACTGACTTTCTCAATTGTTCTCCCCTAATTACTATCTTTTTCTTTAGAATATCACATTTGTTTCTGTTGATGCGAAGTCCTGCATTCTCCAGTATTGTTAGAGTTCTCTCTAGTTTTTTCAGATGTTCTTGGATTTTGTTGCTGGTTACTATGATGTCATCTATACAGGCGTCAACTCCTTCCTCCATTCTATGTCTCTTGTTTTTTAGCACTTTTGTGATGTATCTCATGAATTACTGTTCATCCAGATGTGGGTAGTCTTTGTTCTCTATCTCAGGTGTTCTATATGTGTCTTCTTCTTCTGCTTTAATCCCTATGCCCTTGAGTTGGCTTTGATGGTGTTCGTCCACTCGCCCTCAAGTCAGCCATGTGGAGTACTATCTGCTTTCATTTGCAAGTCCTCAAATTGATCATGCAAATTACTTGCTCCATCGTCCTCTCCTTTTGCCTTCCAGATTAGTCTGATGTTGGATTTAATGTACTTTCCATATATCCTTACTTGAGATTTCTTTAGATTAACATTTCGATTCATTGTGTTGAGGATTGGTATTCTTCCTTTTCCATGCTTGACTGTACAAATGCTAGATGGCATTGATACTCTTTCAGTGTTAATGCCTTTGTTGTTGTACAGCATTATGTCAGCTGTTATAGTGTCCTCTGTCTCGATTGTGTGCATTTTCCATTGATGCAGCTGTAGGTGGATGTCTTCTTGCAGTTGAAATGTAATTGTTTTCTGCTTCTCTTGTTCTTCTTTGATTTCCATTTCTTCCTCTCTCACCTTTATAGTTCTGTTCACATAGTTGATGGCGCACCCGTTTTTTGTCAAAAAATTGTCACCCAGAATGTCCTCATATGGCAACAGATTATTATGTGTGTCCACTACCATCAATGACTGTTTGCATGTTGTATTAGCAATTCTCATCTGTACTGATTTATCATTCCTTTTGTGTCAATATATTCTCCTGATGATTGCTGCATTTATCATTCCTTTTGTGTCAATATATTCTCCTGATGTGTTAATTAATCTTTTGTTGCAACTATTCAAATCTTCATGTTTGAAACCTAGCTTTGTCACGCATTCATCTGTGATTATTGATGTTGCTGCTCCAGTATTGATTGTTGCCTGTGTCATTACTCCATTGATTGCTATCATAATTGTGTTTATTGTATTGAGGTTTGTCAGGACAATTATTGTTGCACAGTTTTTATGAGTCAGCACTCTGATTAGTTTTCCAACTCCTCATCAGTTGGCAATGTTTCATCCATTTCATCTTCTGATTGCAACACATTTTCTTCATCATAATGTGCTTCCTCATCTCTGATTACATTTATTTGTTTTGTGCAGTCAGGTTTTTTGTGACCCTTCTGTCCACAGCCATAGCACTTGACATCTTTTTCTCTCACCTTTCTCGTTTTTCCATCTTTCTGTTTAACTTTTATGATTTTTCTGGTTGGTATTGTTGTAAGTTTTGTTTGGAGGACGTGGTTTGAGATTATTTCTCCATGTCAGTGCCACTCAGTGCCATGTGGCTTTCTTGTATATCTGTGCATTGTTTTTGATTGTTGCCTGTATGTTGACCACCTTTTGTATCATTCTTTCTAACTTGTCATCTACATCTCATTTTATTTCAAACTGCGTCCTGATGCTCCTGGCATTCCTTTACAAATATGCAAGAATAGATTGTATTTTGAATATCTATTTTTTCCTTGAGCTCAGCATTAATAGACGTTCTACTTGTTAGATATAGTTTTGAATGTCATCAGTTTTTTTCATTTTGGTTGCATTTAGAATTATTTGGCATTGATTTTTGAAACTCTTGTTTTCATAGTAGTTTATGAAGTCCCAATAAGTAATTCATAGTTCCTTTTCATTTCCATGCCCAACAGCAGGTAATGTTGGGAGGCTGTGCCTGTCAAATATAATGGCAGTCTTGCTTTTGTTGCTTGCTGGCTTACTTTTCATTCTGCCATCATTAACTCAAACATCTGCAACCATTCAACAAATGTGAGGTTATAGCCATCTACCCTTCCATTGAACTTTGGTAGTGTTGGCTTACAAGGTATTGTGTTGTTGGTTGGTAGTTGTGGTAGAATTGAATTTTCATACTTGGGTTTATTGTGATTCTTTATTGTGTCTTCCTCTTGTAGTTGTGTAGTTATTGCTTTTGTAATCTCATTTATGATTTTCTGTTTCTCAGCATCTGAGTCTTTGTCCAATTCCTCATATATTACTTCTTTGTTAGCCAGCATATGCAATGCTTGCAATTCACTCTCCTTTCTTGAATGAAATTCCATTTCGTGGGTCTGTATGTTCCCTTGGTTTTCTTCTTCTGTTATCTGTAGCAATCTTAGTTTGTCCTTTAATTGCTCCAGTTCTCCTGCTTGTAAATCATTGTCCTCTATTAATTGTCTATTTTTTCTTTCCAGTTGCTGATTTTTTCCTGTGATTGTTGATTTTGTTCCAAGAATCTTTTGTTTGATTCAGATAGTTGGTGTGTGAGGTTTGATCTTGTTTTGGAAGAATTTGCTTTGCTCTTGTAGTCACATTTCCATATTTAACTTGATTTCACTCAGGATGGTTTTGTTTTGTCATTCCATCTGCTTGACTTTGTTTGTTAATTGTTTGATTTTGTTCCTCAGAAGTGCTTCATTTTCTTGGCTTCTTCTTAGCATATCAATTATCTCTTGAGGGTTCATCTCTGGGGGTGAATGTAGGGACTGTAGTTCCGTGTTCAGGGATGAATTTTCACCAGAGTATTGTGATGATCGCGTTATTCTAGGCATTACTACCCTGGATGCTGTCTTCTTTGCGCTGCCTTTTATTCCTTTTGTCATATTTTTCTTTGGTTCACAGTGGTGCTCCTTCTTGATCACGATTCTAGGATCTTGTTGAAATGCACTTCTTTGGGTTTTAGGTAGCTCTCATTGTTGACTAGTTGGCTTTCCATGTAGTTGTCCTGTTGCTTAACTTCCACTCTCACTTGTCACAGTGTGCAGATTGTTCCACTGAATGTTTCTCTAGTAAAAGAACTTCTTTTCCAGGTTGTTGTTCTTGGCTGTCACAGTCGCCATGTAACATCCTCTACCAGGCATTATCACTGTTTATCCTTTGTTACTTTATAACATAAGCTACATCTTTGTGGATAGGGATTTACTAACTAGATACTGTTTAGCTTTTGTTTACTTCTGTTAACATAACATAACTAGATTTAACTATTCACTATTTAGGTGGTGAAGCCATACAGCAATCTCTCCAAAGATTGATGGTGGCCATCTGCCCAAAGCTGATCTCCACATCCAGTTTCACTAGCCCATCAATGATCCATTTGGTTGAGTTCCACCTCTCAACTCAGCAATATAATTTATGTGTGCCCTATCTTAGCTCAGTGTATACTCAAGACAAGACACAATTTGAATTGGACTCTATTTTGTAAAAGTGTTTCATGAATGTGCAACTGGACTTGTTACTACCTTCTTAATTAATGTAACATAATTCAGAATCATGTTTGGTCAAATTAAGAGAAACAAAGGAAAGAAAGAAGACTGAATTTTTGATATAAATATTAATTGTAAAAACACATGATTATGATTAGTTAATTATTTGTAAAATTTATAAGCAGTAATTTTTCTATTAATTAATTGGCAGTACAAAAGGATATTTGACAATTGGTAAGAAGGCAAAGTCGCAAAACGCTAATTAATGCTGACGTGTGCAAGGCGGCAGACGAAAGATAATCAAGAATTAATAAATTGTCAACAACTCAGCAATAACAGGTACTAGCCAAATATTTGAGAGTTTAAACAAATTTTAATATAAAAGCTGTGCAATATTATATTTTGTTGATGGCCGAAATTTATCAGATTTACTTCATGTTCTTGTTGTCAGGTTTCTTTATTAATTAAATGGAAAGCTAAAAACGTTCGAGCACTAGGGTATTNACGCAATAAATTAATAGGTTATCCACACATTGTCACAATTTCATTATCACACAACATTTCATGCAGTGAGTCCTCATGGTAGCGATTGGTGTTTCTTTTGATGCAAAAGTGTTCATTGGAGATTATAGTTACATCGTAGTTCTTCAATTCCTCTTTGTGTTGTGCCTCAGGTCGGATGCGTAACCCTGTACTTTGTACCAACCATCTCCTGTTTGCGTCCTAAATTATTGTTGTTACTTCTAGTGTCAATCTGAACCTAAATTATTGTTGTTACTTCTAGTGTCAATCATAGTTGTTGCTTAGATATTAGGCTAAACATTAAGTAACTACAATTAAGAACAAAAGAATAGAGATGGACTTTGGAATCTGTCACCTACCTTACTTGGTAAAAATAGGAAATAGTCAAAGTAGCTCCTAAATTACACTTAAGTTTACTAGTTGGAAGGTTGTCAAGATTCTACATTAATATTACATGTAGCCTTTATCAAAATATATTGGCTTTAATAAATGGCTTAATATTGAGCAGCTTCCTAACCTACATTTATTAGTTATTAAATGTTCAGTCAATATTAGTCATATTATACCGTCACTAATTTGGATTAAATAGTAATAATATAATACCTAGTTTTCAGACATACCACTGTATTTCGAATTCATTTATTTTCATACATATACCGAATCATCACTAGTCAGCTAAATGAGAGAAAAACCCCTATACCTAACTTAGGTGCACTTTTGTAGTCTGGCACAAAGACCCTAGAATTGATCTTGATGATGGATCCAGACCACTACTAAACACCACTCATTTAGCTTGACTGAACAAAATAATAATTCTGAATAAAATTCTTTATCAATTGCTTACAAATTTTCAAATCTATTTATAGCAAATCCAGAAAAGTACCTGTTAATTTCAAATTTGAACTTTTGTCTGCAATATAGCGGCTAAAAATAATGGAAGCCATTTTTCCCCCTCATTTTACCAAAAGTATTATTATCAACAGATACTAATCTCTTAAAGTTGACATTTATTGTTTCTTGGTTGCATGATACAAATGAATCTAACTGATTTAATAATTTTATAATATTACTAATCATAATTTCTCTTTGATCTTATTCTCCTTTCAAATCTATGTTAGCAGCTTGATTAGTTTGGATGATGCTACAAAATCATCTCAGAGAATTATATTGTCAAACTCAACAGAGAGGAAGAAGAGAATTACAGTGATGTTTAATTTCTTTACTTTCTTTATATTAAGCTGTTCCAGTTGAACTTTGAGTAGGAACAGGGACAACAATTTAGAGTCATTTCTCCCTAGAAGTCCAGATGTAAATAAGAAATATTGCATTTTAATTACATTTGCCTAGAAGAATCAATTATTTTGTCAATTCTAACAAAGCCATCACATCATAACCAAATTGTTTCCTGAGTGTGAATGTTTAATTAAAATATTTTGGTTGCAACTCAATTATTCACTTCCAATTGTTGATGCAAATAGTGGAACACACAATGTCTCCAACAGAAGGTATGATATTGCAACTGTCTCAAATCATTCTCAAAGGCAGTAGCATTACATATAACTATCATATGTATTTATATTAAAGTTTTCCATTTAATCTTATTTCAAAATTCAATTCCAATTCATTTCTCTACACTAAGTAATAAAAGTAGTAATATGATAATTGGCTCAAATCAAACTTTCTATTTTCTTGAAATAGGATAGCTAAATATTTTTCATTCAATTCATTTGAAATACAAGTCTTATTGAAAATAAATGAGTAAATAATTGAACAATGAAATATGTAAGTAATTTTGAAGACATCTTGTACTATTACTTAATTGATATTGTAACAGAATGTAAATGGAAAGGCATTCTTGTTAGCCTTAGAAGAGTGCATATGTAAAGCACTTTTTTTACCATAAAAAACATTGGTGTCAATTTAGATATTAGAAATTTTATTTAGTGATTTTATTTGTACAACATTCATTTTTAATCAAGTTTTATAAATACAGGTCCAAAAAATGTACAGCAAAAAATAAGTTTAGCTATTGGTGTTTCACCAATATGAGCCAAAACAGGAATTTGAATTAATATTGATCATCTGATTAGAGGAAATTTCATTTAAAATACCTTTAAGTGATTTTAGTTCTATGCAGTATACCAGCTAATGTTGTAATGATTTTTAGATAAATAATAGTTAAATTTAGGTGGTCATTGAGTAAACCTTGATTTAGATAAAAATCCAAATACCAGGCCCTAGTAATGAATCACTAAATTGTAGCAAAGGTTATTATCAATAAACTTTTACTAAAGCTCAGTTCTTCCTTAAATTTAACTAATCTATTGGATTTGTGCATGATGCAACTTAGCTAAATTTCCATGTATAGCTGGTTGTGGTGAAGTTGCTGATTGAAATGATGAAGCCTAAAAAGATCAATTGATATTTTTATTAACTCATCTGATTTAATGTTAACACATTACTGCCCATTTAATTGAAGTTTCAAAGGAATGTTGTATGTCAAGAGGGATATGTGATTATTTAAGACTTGTTTGAAATTGGGATTAATCAATAATTACTAAATGTTTAATAAAATAATAAAATGTTTAATTAGTTTGATGTACAACAAGAATGAATTCTTTATGACTAATTACACAAGTTAACTGCAGATTACACTGTGGGTTGCATGAGAGTGATTTATCTGCTAATAAGTCATCAGGTAAACATAAGTATTTAAACTAGCAGTGTGTGAAGAACCTAAACACATGATTATTAATTGCCATTAATACTTATGGATGGATACATTACAGATATATTCAGTGTTACATGTAGGGACTAATAGTTTAGGTGTGAACAGCACTAACAATCAGATCAATGAAACAGTTACTATCAATGATATCAATGATTATAATGGAAATAATGTCTATCATTGAGACTATGGGATTTCAAAATATCTTCTATATTTGCCACCTTTATTTAATTTTTATTTGATTCATGCACTTATTAAAATACATTTCAATATGATGTATTTGTAATGTTAATGTTTTTTAGAAATATCTGAAAATGAGGCTTTTATGAAAGTTCTTAGAAAAATACTTCAAAATGGTATGTGAAATTTTGTATTATTTATTTAATGTAATTTTGTCAATTACAATAGCATAGCAAAAATGATTACTAAGAACTATATATTATTTTAATGCACAAATTTTTCAATGATGCAAATTAACAAATTCAATTACTTTTGATTGTGTTGAATTCTTACTTAATTGAAATGCTAATTCTTTGAGGAAAGTATTTATCTATCTTTGAAAATTTTTACTAAGAAACCTAAGTTTTTCTTAGAAAGTTTTTAACACAAAATTTATGATATTGCTAGGATGCAAAAAATATATATGGAAACATTCCTTAAAATTTTAAAAGAAAATAATATTTTCAACAAACTAAGTCCATCAGTACTTTTATAATTATTTTTAAATTTTTCAAGCTCTTTTGAAAAATAATGTCAACTATCAAAGTCTTTAATGTACAGTTTACTTAATAAGATCATAGTAACATGTTAATTTATATTGTTTTTCAATAAATTTACATTACCTGCATTAATATTTATATATTTTATTCAATGCCCAATGTCTACTGCATGTTTATTGTTACAAAATGATTTTAATTGACTGATTTTTCATGTACTCAATAATTAAAATTGTGCATTGCAATATAATAAATCAATATTTTTCATTAAATTGTAGTCAACACAATACTTCAATTGTACTGTGAGTATGTTTACAATACTCTTATGAAATTCCTTACAGATGTTTTAGAATTTCAATGTAATTAAAAAAATTAACTCAGCTCTTCCATTAATAATCTGTTAGTAGGAAGCAGCATTCTTGAGACATTAAATCTACTTTTTAATATCAATGAAATTGAGCTTTAGTGTGGGTCTGATGTCAATATAGTAATCTAACAAATTTATTTACTATTATCATTCATCTATTTAAAAAAATGTAAAATCTTGAAGAAGGATAATTTCAAAATTCCAAAAAATTGTTACTTTGATTAATTTAGAGACTTTTAAATCTCAAAATCAATAGATATAACAAAAAAAGTGTATTGTTTCTTGCAGTTCTTTGATTAATTTATTACATGATATGCATTGGTGGATTTGGTGGGCACATTAAAGAACCATCCTGTACCAAGTGCATAATATGTTGAAAAGTGAAATTTGAAATTATAATAAGTGAGTGTTCAAGAAATTAATTGAAAATGAAAATACAAAAAAACAATGCTAAACATCTTATGAATAATTAAATTATAGACAATTGTTGATGCAAATAAAGGAACACACAATATTGTCATGTAAGATATTATGTGGCAAATGTCTCACATAATCCTCAAAGCAGTAGATGATGTGTCACTATATATGTACAGGTAGCACAGAAAGTTTAGCATCAAAATAGAAAAAACATATTTTTTAAATATTCTAATAACTCTAGTTAATCACACTATATTGTATTAATAACTTGATTGGCATGTAGCATTGGTTTATGTCAAACAAGCTATAGACAGTGAGTAGATATGTGTATGCCATGTATGTGCGTGTGAATCTACATATGTGTGCATACATAGGCATAATCTTACATGCCATTATATGGAATGTTATCCATGTATTTTTCATTTAGCAAATGTGTTGTCATTGAGAAATTAGCTATTTTCAGTATTATTATATTCTTAAACAGTAAGGCGTTAAATTTACTGTAAATTATACTTGTATTAAATATTTTTTTGTTTTATGGGCATATCAATCTACTGCCTTCAGATGATCCTCCTCAGATCATAACAGTGGTCAACAACTTGGACAAACACACTGGTAATTTACAGATGACTTTAATATCAGCTAAAGTACACTGATGTGCATAATTTATTTACAAAAATCAACTGACAGCCTTCAAGCTAGAACTCACTCTAGACGTCCAATACTTATCAGTTTCAGATTGTCAGCAGCTTCAGGCATGAAGTCACAATAAAATTCCTTTGTAAAAGTGAAAACTATGAACAAAAATTTAATTCCATTGTTTGAAATTGTCATCCAATGCTTACTCCAGAAGAATTTACAAAAAATAGCAGTTGCCAGCTTGGAGACCAGTGAGAAACTCAGATGTTGCGGACAATCTCACTCTATATCT
The DNA here is from genome assembly GCA_900660155.1 of Hofstenia miamia. NCBI lineage: Eukaryota > Metazoa > Xenacoelomorpha > Acoela > Hofsteniidae > Hofstenia > Hofstenia miamia. The sequence continues at coordinate 124,450 of CABFPE010000026.1, forward strand.
GTAGGAAATATACCAATTGGAAAACATAGGACTGGTACACGATGTTATTCAAAGTCTTTGCAATACAACAGTGGCATGTTGACCAAATGACCATGACATACAGCCAAAACAGCAAACATTCACTTGGTGTCAGATTCTGGGGCTGCTTCAGTGCTAGTTGTTTAGCTGCCTTAATCACTCTCAACTAAGGTTAACAAATTAATTATGCCAGGTACATCAAAAATTTTAGTGACAAGCTGCTCTATTTTATGACTTTACTGAACTGTGGGTAATGCTAACAAGACAATGCTTTAGCTGACATGGTCAAACCAATAAAGATGTGGTTTGAGGAGTAGCTGACATGGTCAAACCAATAAAGATGTGGTTTGAGGAGAAGGGTGTGAGGCTCTCATGTGACATAATCCATCAAACTATCATGATTGGTCAAGATGAGAGAAAAAGAATTAGGAAACATGCGTGAAATTGATAAAAACTTGGATTTGAAGACTCTAGTTGAAACCAGTAGAGGTCTGCCAAAGTCTATATCCAGTAGGATCAAATAGATTATCAAAAACAAAGAATATCCTATTAAATATTAATTGGCAATGTTTATTGATTTATATTTTAGATATATATCAAATTTGTTATACTTTATCATTGTTTTATTTGCATTCACTCCTAACTATATTTTTGTAAAATTATATACTACTATTAGTAATTTATGAAAAATGTCTATTTTACTGGCTTTATATGGTTCTTATCGGTTTTCACAATGTGGTGCTAAATAACAGTGTTTGGGAAATAAATCAGCTAAATATAGCCTTAAGACACCATGCTTTTAACTTGTTGTGATAAAAAATGGGAAAACAACTTTGATGCTAAACTTTCCACACTACCAGTATATATATATATATATATATATATATACTTTTTACATTTAAGCTTACTTCAAAATTCACTCAGAAATCATACTCAATCACAGAAATTTTAATTTCTTCAGATAGGTAACTAAAAATTTTTTTCAATGTAATTAAAATACAAGTCTTTTGGAAAATATAGTAGTAAAATACTTGTAAAATCACTTAATTTACATCTTCTATATTTGCTACCACTATTTAATTTTTAAATTATTCATGCATCTATTAAGACAAATTTCAATATACATGTAATTTATTTTCAATATTTCTGTTTTTAGGAACATGCGAAGGTGAGGCACCTACTAGTTTTGATTATGTATGTATCGCAAATATTTTTTGAAGGTATGTGAAATTTGTAATATTCTATGTAATGTGTCATCAGTATGAAATCAGCAAGCAGTCCTACTGTCCCATCTATTGAGGGTTTTGATTTGAGGCATGGATTTACTGATGCTACAGAATTAATAACTAACTCCTCCTGCTGTGCTACCCTATCCTAATAAAAGTTAAACGTTAACAGAAGATCATGTTAGGGATGAGTGGCCACATTTGGCCAACCTAATACAGATAACTTTTAAGAAAGAGTTATATAAGACTCAAACTCTTACAATAGATTAAGAATAAAGGAGCCCTAACTCTTGGGTGCAGTGAGTTAAACCTATGTTCTGAGTAAAAAACGTTTAGTGCATTTCTCAGCTCGATTAATTTCAGTGACAACATTAAGGGTTTCTTTTAATATGAGTGAAAAGCAACACAAAAGCCCTATCTGTACACCTAACATATGTTAAAGTAGCAAGGCCAGCCAATTTGTGCCATGTTTTAGTGCCCTGTAACAATGCATTTGCAATTTAGATAAAATAATAAGTCAAGATGAAAAGTAAAAACGAATTTACTGAAATAAATTGAAGTGAATCTAAATGAACAATCTACAGATATTTATACAAAACTAAACTGGTAATTTTAAACAAAACATAGAAAAAATGTTCAAATTCAGTCTGCTGCTACACCAATTTTACTTCAAAAATATTTCGTAGAAACTTAAACTTAAAATAATGCAACATTTGTCATTTCATCAAATAACAATTAAAATAATTTTGTAAAATTTATATTTAAATTGCACTGATAGTAAAAGAATGAAAGCACTGAATGTCTTTATGCCACAGAAATTTTGTCAATAACCTTAGCATAGCAAAAAATGAGTACTAAGAATTATATATTATTTTCCTGCACAACTATTTTAAGTGATGGAAATTAACAAATTCAATTGGACTTGCCTTGTATTGAATTCCTCATTCATTGAAATGTCTATTCATTGAGTAAAATATTTGTATATATATACATATATATATATATATATATTTGAAATTTGTACTAAGGAGATCTAAAATTTTTCTTAACACACAATTTATGTTTATATTTCTAGTATGCAACAATAAATATGGAAATAATCTTTCAAATTTTAATAAGAAAATTAACAATACTCTCAACAAGCTAAAATCACACTTGCCTTTAAAATAATTTTCAATTTGGTAAAGCTTTTTTGAAAAACAGTTGAAACTATCCAATTCTTTTAATGTACAGTTTTATTAATAACATCATTGATAATTGTTTTTTCAATAATTTTATGCTTTCTGCATTCCTCTTTTTATATTTTACTCAATGCCTAATGCCTACTGCTTCTTTCTTGGTAAACTGAAAGTAATTGACTGATTTTTCATATAATCAATATAAAAAATTGTGTATTACAGAATAATAAATCAATACTTTTTGACAAATTGGAGTCAACACAATACCTTAATTCTAGTATGAGCATGTTCTTAATACTTTTATGGGAATTCCATACCAATGCTTTAGAATTAAGAAAATTACTGTTACTGTATTATTTTAAAATACTTAACTCAGCTATTCCATGAATAATATTTTAGTAAAAAGCAGCATTCTAGAGAGATTGTATCAAAGATACTATCAGTAATTTATGTTTTTTTAATAACATTGAAATTGAGCTTTAATATGATTGAAGTCAATGAAGTGATCTAACAAATTGACTATTATCATTCATCTACTTAAAAAAGAAAAATTTTCTTTAATCTTGAATTTGGGATAAATTTAAAATTCACAAAAATTTGATTACATTTTGACAAATTTGAAATTGCAATAAGTGACTTTTTAAGAAATTAAGTGAAAATGTGAATATAAAGCAATACTCAACAGTTTATGAATAATTAAATTTTTTGCTATTTGTTCAGATTTAATTTTTCCCTCAAATGAACTCAATCCAGAGAGGGGTTCTTGTAGCATCATCCAAACAAATAAACTGCTACAAGAAGAAAGTCAATTAAAAGAACTAAGATCAAATTTGAATGTGATTAAAAATAAATTGTTAAAATTTATTATCATCTTAAATTAGTTTGTATGTTGCAACCAAGTAATATTAGTGCAAAGGGGTGAAATTGCTTCCATTATTTTTAGCTGCCATATTGGCAGATTAAAGATTGAAAATTTGAAATTGACAGTTACTTTTTCTAGTTACTATAAATAGATTCAATTTCATTGTAACAATTGATAAAGAAATTTCTTTAGAACTATTATATTAATTTCTTATTATGGTTTGATCAGTTAATATGATGTTGAGCTAAATGAGTTGTGTTTAATAGTGGCTTGGATCCATCACAGGAATGATTCAANCATCTTAAATTAGTTTGTATGTTGCAACCAAGTAATATCAGTGCAATTGATTATGAATTGGTATTTGTTGATACTATTAATTTTGACCAAAAAAGTAGTGAAATTGCTTCCATTATTTTTAGCTGCCATATTGGCAGATGAAAGATTGAAAATTTGAAATTGACAGTTACTTTTTCTAGTTTCTATAAATAGATTCAATTTCATTGTAACAATTGATGAAGAAATTTCTTTGGAACTATTATATTAATTTCTTATTATGGTTTGATCAGTTAATATGATGTTGAGCAAATGAGTTGTGTTTAATAGTGGCTTGGATCCATCACAGGAATGATTCAAGGGTCTTTGTGTCAAGCAATGAAAGTGCACTTAGGTTAGGAATAGGGGTTTTTACTCTTGTTTAGCTGGCTACTGATCATTATCCTACATGTATCATAATTAGCAAACTCAAAATATGGCTGGTAAGCCAACACCTAGGAATTTATATTTATATTATTTTAGAACCAAACTAATGATGGTAATGCAACTGATAATGTGACCAAGCTGTAACAGTTATTAAATGTAGGATAGGAAGCTGCTGTATATTAAACTAGTTATTAAAGCCAATGTATTTTGTTAATGGCTACATGTTGTATTAACTATGCAGCTAGTGACAAGTCAGGTTGCAAGTACATGAAACACTTTTACAAATAGAGACTAAGTCAAGTTGTGTCTTGTCTTGAGTATACACTGAGCTAATATAGGGTACACATAAGTTATATCAATGAGCTGAGAAGTGGAACTCAACCAACTGGATCATTGTCAATTACATGATACTGAATGTGTAGATTGGCCTTTGGGCGGATGCCCATTACCAACAACTAGAAGAGATGCTGTGAGGCTTTGTCAACTAAATAGTGGCTACAATAATATCTATTAATTACAGTTAATGGAATTACAAATGTGGAAGTAAGGCAGTGTAAAATTAGTACATCCCTAGCCACAAGTGCACTGATATGGATATAATGAAATAGAAAGGAGAATTGGATGACAATGCCTGGTAGAGGATGTTACATTCTGCTCATTGTTTTATGCAATTAATAGACATATTGTGGATAATTATCAGAGAAGTTTTACATTATGAAATCAGAAATTATCTAAAAACAAGTATGTGTTGGTTGTAAAATTTATTATAAAAAAAATGTACAAGTTAATTCAAATGATAAATTAAATTGCTTTGGATTTATCTTTTCTTTGTATCAGGTTTAATTACTAATGTTCAGAAAGACAAAAACATTCAGGCACACAATTAGTACTCAAGGAACCCTATGACATTTATTGGACTTCAGGTGGTTATCACTGCAAAGTGCAACTCTTTACAGCTTCATCATTTAGCTTTGCCCTTCTTATGAATGTGTGTATTTAGTTTAGGCATATGAATAGGGGTTTTCTTCATTTAGCTCTCCTATCAATTCAATTCATTCTTATAATAAATGCCAAGAAACAGCGGGATAGCTACTAGACTATTAACTTATTTTATATCCAAATTCTTGGTATAACAAACATTATTATACATACAAGTTTTCTGCTAACATCCTAATATATGTGTTATGTTACATGTTAATTATTAGTCATAACCATTCATATAGCTATTGGTGAGTGATGAGGGGGATGCCAACTAGTTCTTGTTTTGGGTTTCAACCCTGTCTTCTACTGCCACTTATCTAAACAGAAATACAATTGAGTTGTAAATAGTAGTTAGATATGTTGAAAGCAGCAAGAAATCAGTAATCCAAAGTAAAATGGAATTGTGCTTGTAATCTACATTAATGATAAGACTAAAAAATGTTAAAAGTAAAGCTAAATCTAGTCAATCTCAGGCAAGGGCAGATTCTACACTTGGTAAGGGAGCTTGAATTTAGATTCTATAATGTCATTATTAGATTTTTGCATGAGATAAGGATATGTAAAAACTTATATTAGCTGCTATGTAGATAATGGTTTATTAGAACTTGTAGCTTCAAAGGCTTTCTATTCCAATACAGTATTATAGTATTGATCAGTTTGCATAGTTTTACATTTAATATTATAAATATTGAAAAATTTTAATGTATTGCCTTACTGAGGAAAGTACTTAGTATCAGACTGCAATTCTTTAGCTGTTGAAATTTATTGATTTAATTTAAGCTTATTCATATTTTTATGCCAATAACTTATTTCAGTCCTGACAGAAATTCAAATGCATACCACCAATTCTGGCAATGACATAAAAATTAACCAGCTTAATTTCTATTTAAATTCTGACCACAAACAAATCAGGTTTGTGCAATTTAGGCACCACGAAGTGCTGTTACACAATGCAAGTTGGTAGCTTTAAGAAAAGTTAAAGAAAACTTGGGTTATTCCACACTCTTTAAAATTGCAATTAAGCTTGTAATTTAAACTAAATAACTTTTATGCTATAGAGATGGCCTACTATGATTACTTCCAAAACTTGAGAAAGAGTTTTTATCAATGTTCTTGTCTGACATTCATGACAGAAATTAGACTTATTATTTTTTATATTATTTGATAATTAGTAGGATCTCTGTGTAGTTTCATTATTGATTTTTAAGTCATATACAAGATTATTATTATAAATCTTGTTTTATAATTCATAATTACATAATATAAGGCAAACTGATTTGGTTTTATGCCAACATTTTAATTTCTTTAGATAGTTAACAAAGTTTTATTTATTAATTGTATATAAAAAAGTAGTAAAATACTTCAACATTTTAATTTGTAAAAGAATTTTGAAAACATCTTATAATATTTTTTATTTTAAATTTTCTATATTTGCCATCACTATTTGATTTTTAAATTATTCATGCACTTATTAAGATAAATTTCAATATGATGTATTTTTAATATTCTACTTTTTAGAAATAATCACAAGTGAGTCCTGTCAAAAATTGCAAAAAGATATATTTCAAACACTCTTTGAATGTATGTGAAACTTGGTCACAAATATTCAATGTAATTTGGTCAAAAACCTTAGCCTAGCAAAAAATGAGTCCTAAGAACTATATATTATTTTTCTTCACAAATATTTTCAGTGATAAAAATTAACAAATTCAATTGCTTCTAATTTTGTTGACTTCTTCATTAATTGAATTACTAATTCATTGAGTAAAGTATTTATTTATCTTTGAAAATTTTTATTAAGGAGACCTAAATTTTTTTTAGAAATTAGCTAATATAAAATTTATGAAGATATTTCTAGGTGCAAATTTTTATTTATGGAAATAATCTTTCAAATTTTAATAGGAAATCTAATAGTACTCTCAATAAACTGAGGCTGCCTTTGCTTTAAAAGTTATTTTCAATTTGTTTTAGTTTTTTTAAAAGTATTTGAAACTACTAAATTCCTTTTGTAAAGTTTACTTAATAAGATCATGGCTACATGTTAATTGATAATTTGTTTTCAATTATTTTACATTTCCTGCATTACTATTTTTATATTTTTCTCAATGCTAACATGCGTACTGCTCTTTTTTAGCAACAAATTTAATTTATTTTACAGATTTTTCATGTACTCAATAATAAAAATGGTGCAGATTAATAAATTAGTACTTTATAACAAATTAAACTATGAGCATGTTTTCAATCTATTATGAAATCCCTTACCAATGTTTTATAATTTCAAGGTAACAAAGAAAATTACTGCATCTGTAATATCTTTAAAAATTTAACTGAAATCTTTAATTGATTATCTTTTAGTAGGAAACAGTATTCTAGAGAAAATAAATCAAAGATGCTATCAAGTGATTATGTGTTTTTGATAACACTGAAATTGAGCTTTAATGTGAGCCTGAGGTCAATGAAGTAATCTCACAAATTGACTATTTAAAAGAGCATGAAGTGGGGATCAATTAAAAAGTATAAATAATGTGATGACCTTGATTAATTTAGAGATCTTTATCATTCAAAATCAATAGTTACAACAAAAAGTGTTTTGATACTTGCATGTTTTTCTATGCATGTTAATACACTAAAAGAATAATCAGAATGAAGTTGACCATTGTTTTTAAAGTCATGTAATTGGAGTTACATTATGGATTTCTACAAATTCATTTTGTTAAGTAAAAAATAACTCTCACCAAAAAAGTACATAGTAAACTTTCTTAAGTTCTTAAGTCCAGTTGAGAAACTTTTGAAAAAACATTTTTCATTTTGTTTTGTAAAACTTTAAGTAAACCAAGAGTATAATAAACCAAGATAACTTAATAAAATATATTTTTTTAAATAGATAGCTAATTTCCTCTGCTAAATTTAAAAATCTAAAGTGTGACAAGCTGTAGCAACCAAGCTTTTGTTTAGCAGATTTTGTTTTTATCACATGGAATCTCCCTTTGTCGACCCCATATCACATCAACTACTTTCTTGAGGGAGCTCATCTCCAAAAATTATGGGGCAAATCTCAACAGAGATAAAGAATAGAATTACAATGATAATTTGAAAATTAACTTTCTTTATATCAAGCTGTTCCTGTTGAGCTTTGAGGAGGAACAGGACACCTTATGTGAATCATGTCTACCTTGAAGTCCAGATATAAATCAGAAATATTGCATTTTAACTAAATTTGCCTAAATGAATCAATTAATTTCTCAATTTTTACAAAGCCATCAAATTACAACCAAATTGTTTCCTGAGTATGAATGCTATTTTAAGATATTTGGTGGCATCTCAATTATGCACAATCAATTGTTGATGCAATAATGGAACACACAATGTCTCTCATATAGGATTTGATGTGGTATCTGTCTCATATATATTTTTATTACTTTTTTACACTTAAGCTTACTTCAAAATTTATTCAGAAATCATACTCAAACAAAATTTTTCAAATATTGTAATGCATTTTACATAAACAGCTAATGAAATTCTAATCCATTTCTCTACACTAAATAAAAGTAGTAATATGATAATTGGCAAATTTTGTAAATTTCTTCAGGTAGGTAGCTAAATTTTTTTATTTAATGTATTTGAAATACCAGTTTTATTGAAGATAACATAGTAAAATACTTGAACAATGAAATTTGTAATTTATTTGGGAAACCTCTTATAAATTAATTTATTATATATTTACTATAATTGCCAACACTATTTAATTTTTAAATTATTCATGTACTTATTAAGATAAATTTCTATACAATGTATTTTTAATTGAAATAATTGAAACTATCAAAGTCTTTTAATTTACAGCTTACTTAATAAGATCTTAGGTACATGTTAATTAGCAATAAATTTACATTTCCTCCATCAATATATTTATGTTTTACTCAATCTCCAATGTCTACTGCTTCTTTTTTGGTAGAAAATGAAAATAATTGACAAATTTTCATGTAATCAATATAACATATTCTATATTGCAGAATAATAAATCAATACTTTTTGTCAAATTGTCTTCAATTGTAGTATGAGAATGTCCTCAATACATTTATGAAATTGAAATATTTTAAAATTTCATGGTAACTAAGAAAATTCTGTCATGTCATTAGTAGGTTTTTGCATAAGCTGAGGATATGTAATAACTTAAAATAGCTGCTATATAGAAGTCCTAGCTCCAATGGCTTTCAATTCCAATAAATTATTATGTAATTGAACAGTTTGTCATGTTGTATATTTAATATTATAAATATTGCATTAATTTTAATGTATTGCCTTACTGAAGAATGTACTTAATATTGGTTTACATTATGTAATTCTTTAACTGCTGAAAATTTATTCTAACAAAAAACCTTTGCACATTTTATACCAAACACTTATTTATGTCCTGACAGAAATTCAAATGCATAACACCAATTCTGGCAATTACATAAATATTATCCAGTTGAACAAAAACAAATCAAGTTTGTGAACTGCAACTTAGGCACCCAGAAGTGTTGATACACCAGGTAAATAGGTAGTAGGGTGGCCAAAAAAACTTTTTTCTTCAAAAACTCGCTCCCCTACTTTTTTCCCATTCAATTTGACAATATAAGATTACTTGTAAAATATATAATCATTTGGAAGACTCTAGATGCTGTCTCATGGCACTTCTTTTTTTAACC
>CABFPE010000026.1:139942-158098 GCA_900660155.1 Hofstenia miamia
ATATATATAAGAATTGCCGAAGTCTTTTGGCCCTCCTTCAATATGTTATTTTTTCTGTCTTTAGGTTATGTATTAACAGCATAAGAGGAAAGTGCTGGACCAATATTTGCTGCGTTCTAATAATAAAGCCGTTAGAGATATTTTTAAATTTTCAGTGCAATCAGTTGTTGCTAAGCACTCATTCAGCCTATTTCAACATTTGAACATAGTAAAGTGGAAATCACAATGTTTTGCTTGTAAAAAACCATATTCCAAACATAATCTAAATCTAGAATTTTATACATTCAATTCTTCAGAATGTATGACATAAACTGTATGTGGATGGGCTATCTAGTACAAAACATTGATCTAAAATATTGTTTTTAACATTTTTTTGCTTATTTCTATGCTTAACCGTTGTTTTTAGGCAAAAAATATTTACAGCGCATTCCATCAACAATTTCAGAAAGATACGAGTTAAAACAATTTTGTGATTATTAGAAATTTTGTAGTTTTATTTTTGTAATGATCAGAACAAAATTTGTGCAGAAACTATTTGGTTATCAACAGCATTTGTATTGTAAGTAAATTTAAAAATAATTTTAATTGTCACTTTTCAGAGAGTATCTCAAAAATGGGGTCTCCAGTACAGTTGTATGCTTATAAAGAAAGGCGCGATTAAACTACAGTGAAAATTTCATTTTAGACAGAATTGTCGGATTTTGTGAAAATACCTAGACAATTCTATTTCGTGGAATGGCGGCAAATTATGACTTTCTATATTGCCCTGTGTGTGCAGAACTTTTCATATTTTGTAATTTGCTAAGCCGTTGACAGAATAGCTTTACTATTATATAAACTATATAATTTGGTGTTTTGTATCATATTCTATTATATAATAGACTATCAACTCCCAATAATGATGAGGGACCTCCAAGTACACTTGCTTATTTCGAATCCGAATATTCAGGCAAATGATACGCGAATTTGAACCCAGCATGTATTGTGATTCATGTTATTTCACTTGCAAAGACATCTGATGTTTATTTTTGATGTTAAAAACATGGAACCCCTAGAAAGTTTTTCTACAATAAAAAATTCAAGTGAAAAATGCGATTCACACTCCTCGCATAAGAAGTTGATTAGTAAATTCTTTCTAAATATTTCCATACACTTTACCCAGATTTGAATTTTCACGTTACCATGATTAGATTGCACAGGCTGCGGGCACACGGAGAGGATCTACTCTTGTCTCAAGTTTCAGTTTTTATTTGGTATAAGAATTGCAGCTTGGTCACTTTCCATTCTATATTCTGAATACTAAATTTAGTATGCCTGATCCTATGGCGGAAGTATATATTTGTTAAAAGAATATAATTGTATAAATAATTTCATCATTAATTGTTGACATAGTTTTTTTATGTCTCTCATAGAATTTGTTCTTATTGTAAACTACCATTAATATTATAATCATATTCAAGTCAAATCAGAATCTTTATGAAACTCGAATTCAGATTTTAAAATCGAATGTTGGTATAGTGCTAGGATGATCTGGACATTTCTGGTAGCGAGCATTTAAATTTTTAAACAAAAATTATTTACCGGTCAACTCCTTAGGTGAAGTGTTTAAATTGCATTTTTATATTGAATTCGTCTTTTTTGAATTACTAGCTAGGAGTTCTATGTTAAAATGTTTTGGGTTTAGGAAAATACAAAAAATGTATTTCAGATTCATGCATTCAAATCAATCAGTGATCTGTAATCTAATGTGCGCCATTAGTGAATGTTAGAGAATACAAATACTTACGCTACTGGTTTTTAAACGTTAGTATACATTTAATTTGTATATATAAATCGTCAATTATGATTTTATCAAACCTTAATTCCGATTCTAAATCTTAATAGCAGTTGTCTTGAATTTTTCTTTTTAGGAAAATCTTGCGTTTATTATTATTGTCTTCAGTTATAACATTTTTTATTTTCATAGATTAACAAAAAAATTAGGCTTGATTCCGAAATAAGCTAGTGTTTTACGCATAATCCATTTTCTAGGAGCTTGTAAGGGTGTTCCACTCGTGCTTTACTAACGAAATCGATATTATATTTCGCTTACGTGCGCATCAACTAGAAATGATTTGCGTGAACCAGCAAATTTCAAGCTATCGTTCTTCCTAGAATGGCTTTGCATCAGTATAAACTAATCTTTTGCATGCTAAGTGCATCAAATGAGAAACAGTATTGTAGTCTGTGATTATACACATAGCGCCAATCGCATGTTTGTGGATCATAGTCTTGTCCATGTTTCAGAGAAGTCAAGCAATTAATTTAACTTAAAATGTCGAGTCATTATAAATAGAGATTCGTAGGAACGAATGTTGGCTCAATTGCTCTTCCAAAGGAAAGCTGCAAACTTCAATTTTCTATATTCGTGTTTTAAGTTACCTCCTACTACGTATTTTTTAATATTGGTATATTTAAACATTTAGTGCAGTATTTGCTGGTTTTATATGTCTGCATATTTTTAAATTTAAAAACAAACAGTATCAAATTCATACTGTATCGTAACTAGAACATTAGTAAAACACTAATATCATATGTGTGGAATATTACATCTGTTGACTACCTTTACATTTTATAGAAGTTCAAAAAGAATGTTACTTTTGGGTTTACTAATAGCTTGATTATGCTAAAACATAACATTATTTTTTATTTGGTTTACTTAGTTTATTTTAATATTATTAGTGCAAATAATACATAAAATATATTTCAACACAATTACTACAGCCATCGCTCTGCTGTCCCAACATAGTGGGATTATGATTAATGATTTTATTTTTGACTTACTAGTCCTATAAGAGCGGAGACATTAAATGGTTAGTAGTTACTCGCGAAAAATGGAATAGATTATAAGAGTCGGAAAAACGTTTTTCTATCACAATTTTTTCGATAAAAACTTTTGAAGAATCAATCAAACTCGGTTGCCTTACAGATTTTCACAACAAATTTCACAAAAATCTGTCTAATATTTTCAGAGAACTTAGGTATATTACATATACACTTTGCTATATTATATTTGTAAATAAACACTTATTGACATTATTAGTACCCTATTTCCACAAGGAATTTCTTGAAATTTTGAAATAACTTCAACACAGGTCCGACTTTTCCGCTTATATGCGGACTAGTGAGCCAAACATTGCTCGTGGAGGAGTATCAGCTATAATTTCATGTGAAATTGAACTGGTGGATCAATCAGTGAAAGTCATAGATGTTCCTCGAATCACTTTGTCCGAAGAACTGTATATTCAACTCTGTGAACATCTTCCTCCGTTTGATTCAAGACTTTTTGGTTTACGTTTCAAATATCCAGAGAACTTTGGTGGACGAGTGTGGCTTGAACCCAAAAAATCTTTACGCAAACAGGGAGTCATGAGGTACAATTTCTATTTGTAATAAATGCATAGTAATGACCAAAAAATTCAGAACACCATTCATAGCCAAATATTTTTGTGATTTTCCAATATACACGTTTTTATTGATGTTTTAACACTTTCTTCTACCATGTCATTATATGAATTGATGGTCATTTATGGCTCATACCATGAGATTAACATGTGAGTGACAACAGGATTTTCCCTAAACTCTCTAATTCCAATTTTAGAATTTGTTGCTTTCTTATATATTACATAGGCATTCACTACTGATACCCCAAGCAAAAGCTCCATTGCTAACTTTTGATACCATTTCACTCCTTTTCTGAGCACACAAGCATATGAAGCCATTTGGTCTGAAAGATCAATCCCTGCTTTGCTTTATTTTAATCAATAATAGCTGTTGGCTTTCATTTCCTCAGTCTTGTCTGAACATTTGAAGTTGAGTTTGTGGCATAAGTTGCAGGTCTGACAGCGATTTCTTCCATTTCTGGCTGGTGTTTAGTTGTCAGCAACCTGACATCTCGTGTGTCTTTCCATTTCAAGACTACAATTCCATGTTATTCTTCTCTAAAAATCATTTCACCTTTCTTTAATTTTGTTTCCAAGGCTTCTTTAGGCATATCCACTCTGTTGGCTCAAAGTGTACCTACTATGTGGGTTTGCTCTTCCAGAAAAAATCTTGCCATTGCGTAACTTGTGTAAAAGTTATCCTTGTACAAAGTCCTTCCTTTATTTCTAAGCCCAACAGTTAGGTCCTTGCATACCCTTAGAGCTTGTCCTACTTCTCTTCCTCCTGTTGCAGACTTTCCTCCATAGACTTGTAAAGACCAACAATATCCTTCTGAAGAGCAGAGCTTAAAAACTTTGATTCCATATTTATGAGCTTTTGCTGGAAGATATTGCCTGAAAACCAATCTTCCTCTCCACGGTACTAAGCTTTCATCAATAACAATACTGTCTTCTGGGGTGTACAGCTTTTGAAATTTGTCTTGCAATTTATCAATAAGAGGTTGTATTTTTCCTAGTCTATCAGTAGGCTCAATCATTTCGTTGTTTGCAAAATGAATATGACGAAGAATTGCCTGAAATCTGTTCCAGGGCATGGTATTAGAAGCAACTAAATTTTTGTAAAGAGGATTTGTTGACCAATAATTTGCCAGCTTTCCCACCTTTACCAATCCCATCCACATAATGAGTCCAAGATATTTTAGAATTTCTTCTTTATCTGTTGGTTTCCACTGATTTGTTGAAGATCGTGTATTTGGCTGGGCAGAGATGCATTGTAAAGCATATGCATTTGTTTCATTCACTATCTCAGTAATGACTTCATCATCCACCAAAAGGTTAAATACTTGGGCAGGAGTAATATCAGCTGGTATTGTTCTTCTTATGCCGCCATTTCCAGTATAAGCAAAATTTGAAGTTTGATTTTGAAATTCAGTCCAGATAGGTCTGTTTATATTTTCATTTATACCATCTTGAGCTGTTACATTTTCTTCATCTTCATCAATAGCCATGTCAGCAAGAAGATCCTGAATATCTTGCTCTTCATCATTGTCATCTTCATCCGGACTATAATTGGGATCTATGTCAGAATCATCACTCATAAAAAGTAAATCTTCTATTTCTTCTTGACCTAGTGATGCTGCCATTTTTCAAAGTACATAAATCTACAAAAAAACGGTATTTACCATTCCAGGAATGCAAAAACTATATATTTATAGTATAATAAAATCGAATATTTTAAAATAAGCTGCTGGTACATCAAAAGATTTTTTAAAATGTGGCCTGGTAGAGAATGTGTTAATACAGCAAAATGAACAATTGACTAACAAATTCAAGGAGATGGAATGGCAAAGTCAAACAATATTAACTGAGATCAGATTGAACATCAAAATGTGGCTAGATGAACAAAGCCAATTATTTCAAAACAAGATCAAAACTCTTACTCACCAACTATCAGAATCTAATAAAAGGTTTCTAGAACAAAATCAACAATGGCAAGAGAGAAATCAAGAGTTGGAGAGGAGAAACAGACAATCAAGGACAACAACATACAGGCAGGAGAACTAGAACAGTCAAAAGATAAATGAAGATTGCTACAACTAACAGAAGAGGAAAACAGGAGAAGTATGCAAATGCATGAAATAGAATTTCACTCCAAAAAGGAAAGCAAACTGCAAGCACTGCCAATGCCTACCCACAAAGAGGTAACATGAAAAATCAAATGAAGATTCAGACTTCGAAAAACAGAAAATCATAAATAAATTACAAAAGCAGTAACTACGCAACTGCAAGAGGAGGATGCTATAAGAAACCACAAGAAACTGAAATAGGAGGACTCATTCCTACTGCAATTGACAGCCAGTGACACGATACCTTGCAAAGTGACACTACCCAAATTCAACAGAAGGGTAGATGGTTACAATCCTACATTTGTTGAATGGCTACAGATGTTTGAATTGACAATGGCAGAACGAAAAGTGAGCCAACAGGCAGCAGTGGCAAGACTCCCATTATACTTAACAGGGGTGGCTTCCCAACACTATTTGCTCCTGGATGTGGAGATGAAAAGAAATTATCAACTACTAATCAGAGATTTTATGAACTACTACAAAAACGAGAGTTTTAGAAATCAATACCAAATTATTCTGAATGTGATGAAAATGAAAAAAACTGATGACATTTGAAACTACATGCAACAAGTTGAACGACTGTTAATGCTCAGCTCTAGAGAAAACAGATACTCGAAATACGACTTGTTTTCACATATCTGCAAGGGGATGCCAGAGAAAGCTGTATGGCATAGAGATTGACCAACTTGGAGAAACAATTATAATCCACATATCCGCAGCAAAGATTACACTGAAACTAAACAAGAAAAGATAGTAATAGTGAAGGGAAAAGATGGCAAGACTAGGAAAGTTAAGGAGAAGATGTCAAATGTTATGGTTGTGGACAAAAGGGTCACAAAAAACCAGACTGCCCAAAACAAATAAATGTGATTGGGGATGAAGAGGCCTATTACAATGAAGAAGATGTACTACAAACAGAAGACGAAATTAATGAAACACTGCCAACTGACAAGGAGTTGGAAAACTAAGTAGAGTGCCCACTCATGACAACTGTGCATCAATAATGATCCTGACAAACCTTGACATGATGAATATGATAATGATAGCTATTAATGGAGTAATGATGAAAGCGACAATCAATACAGGACCAGCAATGTCCATAATCACTGATGAATGCACCATGAAGCTAGGATTCAAACAGGAGGACCTGAATAGTTGTAATAAGAGACTAATCAATGCATCAGGGGATTATATCAATATGAAAGTAATGATAAATGTAGCACAAATGAGGATTGTGAACACGACATTTGAACAACCTTTGGTGGTAGTAGATACTCACAATAATTTGCTGCCATATGAAGTCATACTGGGAAACAACTTTTTGACAAAAAATGGATGCATGATTAACTATACTAACAAAACCATAAAGGTAACAGAAGAAGAAATGGAGATTGAAGAAGAACAAGAGAAGAAGAAGACAATTACATTTCAACTGCAAGAAGACATCCACCTACAGCCACATCAATGGAAATAAATGCGACATTCTCAAAGAGAAGATAGTGTTTCTCAGAAGAACAATAGAAAAGGGCAGAATATGTATGAAAGACAATGCTAGAGAAATGATCTGAAAGGTGGAGAAACTGAACAATAAAAAAGATATACAGAGAATTATGGGATTCTTCAATTATTATGGAACTTTTATTCCGAATATAGCTGGCAAGACAGTGAAGATGACCAGGTTAAAGAGAAAATTGGTGCCATTCGTATGTACTTGGCAGGAGCAGGAGGAACTAGACAACATCAAAGAAGAACTGGCGAAATTACCCTCCCTCAACACACCAGATTACAACTAACAATTCATACTGGATTGCGACGCAAGCAAATTGGCAATCAGAGCAACATTGGGACAAATTAAGAAAAGAGGTGCCCATTCAGTTTTTAGTCTCAAATTGAGAGCAAGCAAGGAGAGCTACGGCTCTACTAAGGTAGAAATGCTTGCACTGATTGAAAGCATAAGAAATTTCGACACTTCCTCATTGGTAGAGAGTTTAGTGTATGAACAGAATAGTTTCATGGTGGATTGAATACCTGAACGAATTCACATGTATGATCAAACATAGGAAAGGCACACTGCATACCAATGCGGACTTCTGGACATTATTACCAGAATACCAGAGATGCAGCAAAAATAGATGGCAAAAAGAAGCAATTCAAGTTCTTACCACACACTGAGTATGAAGGCCAGAGATAAACGTTGATAAAAAAGGCCAAGCAGTACTACTGATACTGATGAAGGAAGAGATATCTGAACAAGAGATAGTGGACAAACAAAGAGAGGACATAATCCTCTGTGAAATAATAATGAAGATCAAGGAACCCAGGACAGCACTATCCAAGATAACAGCAGGATATTACAAACGCTATAAATGGAAAATCCATGAAATATTAAATAACCTGACAGAAAGTAAAGAAGTGAATCCCTAACCTGACAGAAAGTAAAGAAGTGAATCCCATAAAATTTGTTCATCAATAATTCTAACAATCATTGTATATTTATAGCACATTTCAGTAAATAATCAATTACTTGGCTAGTACCTGTTGATTGAAGCGTGTTTACAATTTTCCCTTGTGTTTTAAGCTCTGCCTTAATACAAAATGTCAGCATTAATTAGTGTATGCTGTTTGGTCAACTTGATGTTTGCCAAATACTACTGAGTTAGTTTAAATATCAAACTGCTTCAAACATTTTACAGATTTAATAAGCTATCATAATCATGTGTTGTACAATTTAATCAATATTACAATTTTAGTCTAAGTTACTTCAATTCATTCTCTCATTTTGACCAAACATGACTTCTGATGGATTATGCCACACTAAAATGCACACTGCCAGAAAAAATTTTTATACCAATTGGTTATGCCAAGATGGAGAATATCATAAGAAAAAAGTGTAGCAAAGCCAGAGAAGATTACAAGAAATCAAGAGAAACAATAGTCAAAAACAACAATAGAGAAATAATATTCATAGAAAGGGAACATTATACCATATGATCTATACAAAGAAGGAGAAACAATTTGAAAAAATTGCAAAAAATTGAGAGAAGAGATTGAAAAAGAAGCATAAAAGTGGTCAATGATATTGTTTGGCTGGATATATGGAATAAGGAATACAGATATTTTGTGATATCCAAAAGTGTTGAAATAGCAACAATGATAGGGATGATCAAAATTAACCCAAATTAAATAACTGAAGAGGAAGTACATCTAAACATAAGTTTTTTCTATAAGGATGTAGCTAATACTTAGAGTCTATTGAAGGCATTTCAATTCTTCTATCCAAACACAAACATTCATGAAGAATTAGCTCACACAAGTAGAGCGGGTGTACAGATGACCCATATGATCAGTCTGAAAGGGTTGCACCTATAGAGGAGGTTTTACCAAATATTTACAGAAAAAAATGAACAAGCTAAGAGAAGTAACCATGATCTTGCAATAGATTAGAGAAGATAGATTGTTCATGTATGCAGATGTCATAACAAAAGCATAAGAGGTGGTACTAAAGTTGACAAAACAAGTTGAGTTCACAAATATATACTGGAATGATTTGCAAGCTGAAACTGATAAAATGGGCAGATGCACTAGTGCAATTAATGCAAGCTGATGAGGGTGTGCTGATTCCTGCCAATGTTAAAAATAAGGTTGAAAGGGAAATTATAAACATGATTCAGATTAATTAGAATGATTAAGCTACTTAAATTTTTGTATTTTGAGTAATGTAGCAGCAAATTCCTGTCACCAAACTCAATTGACAAAATGCAGAGGACAATTTCACTCCTCATTAATTTTATCAGGACAGGCAGACAAGCTATATGATTTCAAATTAAGGTGGAATGTACTTGTTTAGAATTAAGTATATTAGATGAATTAAAAAATGTGAAAGATGGTAAAATAAATTCTTTGGAATTGCTTTACTTTATTCTATTTGTTTATGGTTCATGCACAGTAGTGGTTAGGAGTCCACAATGGGGAATGATTCACTTTTGTCGCATTCTATCATCTGTAATTGTAATTGGCTGGTGCTCTGTTCACAGTCCATGGGCTGTGAATCTGTGCTAATAGTTTCTACTGATTCACCATTGAATCAGTTCACAGTTACTCCTATTGGAACTTGAACAGGTGTGGTTCGTGTGGGGATAGTGTCAGCCTTGAATCACTTTTGCATCTCCATGGTTCTTCCACCACTTACACCTTCCCCTGCAACTCCAAGTGTCTCACCACCCTTTAATCAGTGTCATAGACTTTTGGAAGGAAAGTTGTGCTGCTTTTCACCATTTTTCTGTGTGCCCTTGATTTGGCTGTGCAGATCCCTGGTGAGAGAGGCTTTTTGTCTGTCAGTCTCCCTGCCCTTGAATCAGTCTTGGGGACTACTAGGACGCCTTCTCACTATATGTCGTCTATTTGTTAGCTCTTCATTCTTTTCCCTTCTGCCCTGGAGTCAACATCTGGTTGGAGAACTTCTGCAAACACTCCTTCTCCTGTTCATGGTTCCTCCAGTTGTTGATTTCTGCGCACTCTTTTCATTGGTGGGTGCATCTTTTTCTTCTATCAACCTAAATTCAGTTAGTAAATTTAAGTCCCATATTTCAGGGTCATATATAATTTTATTTTTTGTTGTCCCATGGATTCTCTCTCTCTCTCTCTCTTGTGTTTTCATCCCTAATATCTGCTGTGAATTCCTCATTAAATCCATTTTTGTGTAGACTATCTAAATCATACATATCATATATAATTTCATTGCTGTTAATTCAGCATATTTTGAATTCAGCATTCTTGTCTATTTTAGTTTCTTTGATATCTGCTGTTGCTCTGTTAAAATTTTAAAATGTAACAGTCTATTATCGTCTAGCATGTATTCATTGTTTGGTAGTGTCTGTGTTACTGTGTGAGGGCCAGACCATACTGTTTTTAGTTTCCAGACTCTGTTTGTGTCTGTGAGTTTCATCAGTGTGAACATGTATACTTTGTCTCTTACCTTATGTGCATGCCTGTAAATTTTTTTATTATAATGGCATTGCTATCTCACCACTGATTTCTTTATATTATGACACATCATTTCGTGAATTCCTGTGATCTGATTCCTTAGTTGATTCACATACTCATTATCCAAGCTTTTGCTGTAGTTAGTACAATGCATTGATAACGGAGTTGTTGCCTCTCTTCCAAACATTGCCTTAATTGGTGTGACTCTTGTTGTTCCATGTACTGACATGTTATAATAATATTCAACCATCTTGATGATTTCTCTCCATCTATTTCCACCTATTCTTCATGTTGCCACCCTAATTAATTTAATCAGTGTTTGATTGAGCTGCTCCACTGCTCTGTTAGCCTGTGGGTGGTATGCTGTTGTTTGTTTGCTTGCTATTTCCAGGAGCTTTGCCATCTCTTGTTGTTTCCATTGGCCGTAAAATCCATTCCTTCAATACCAATTCTGCTGTGGTTTCCACTGTTTTATCCTTCATTGGGATCATCCTTGCATATTTCGGGAAATTATCCACCATTACCAGTAGGTATTGGTAGCCTTCAGCATCCTTTGACAGCATTTCCAAATCTATGTGTACTATCTTATTTGGTTGTGTTTCAATTATTTTCTCCAGTTGTGCCCTTTGTGTTGTGAAATGTTTTTTATTGTGTAGTAGGCATGTTGTACACTTATTAATTGTGTCTTCTGTGACTTTCCTCACAGCTGTTGTTATAAATCTTGCATTGAAGGTTTTTTCTGTTTGTGTGATTACCAAGTGGCCCTTCTCATGTATTTTTCTTATCAGTTCCCTTTTGAAATAGTCTGGTATCACGATTTTGTTGTTGCTGGATTCAACATATAATAGTTCATTCTTATTTATATTCCACTTGTAATGCTCAAAGTATTCTGCCATTAGTTTTGATAGTGTTGTTCAGGGCTCTCTTATGTTTTTGATTATTTTACTGAGGATTATGTTCTATCTCTGTTTGTCCACCACTGCTTGTTTGGATATCTCTTCCCTCATCAGTATTGGTAGAACAGCCTGGCCTTTTTTGTCCACATTAATATCTGGCAGTCCCTCATATCTGCTGTTATCCATGCTACCCTGAATTCTCTTCTGACTAGGAAATGTTGAAACTTCTTGATGCACTCGATCAATGCCAGTATTTCTACCTTGGTTTATCCATAATTTTCCTCACTTGCTCTTAGCTTTCAACTGAAGAATTGAATGGGGACCTCTTTTCCATTTTTTATTTGTCCTAGTGTGGCCCCAATTGCCACTTTACTTACATTGCAATCCAGTATGAACTGTTCATTATATTCCTGCATGTTGAGGGATGGTAATTTTGCCAGTTCTTCTTTGATGTTCTCTAACTCCCCCTGCTCCTGCCAGGTCCATTTGAACAGTACTGATTTTCTCATTAATCTAGTCATCTTTGCTATTTTACCAGCTATGTTTGGAATGAAGGTGCTGTAATAGTTGAAAAATCCCATTATCCTTTGAATATCTTTCTTGTTGTTGGGTTTTTCTATTTTTCAGATCATCTCTCTTGCATTGTCCTTCATACATATACTGACTTTCCCAATTGTTCTCCCCAAAAATACTATCTTTTAATTTAGAATATTGCATTTGTTTCCATTGATGCGAAGTCCTGCATTCTCCAGTATTGTTAGAGTTCTCTCTAGTTTTTACAAATGTTCTTGGATTGTGTTGCTGGTTAATATGATGTCATCTATACAGGCGTCAACTCCATCCTCCTTTCTATGTCTCTTATTTTTTAGCACTTTTGTGATGTATCTCATGATTTCCTGTTCATCCAGATGTGGGTAGTCTTTGTTCTTGATTCCAGGTGTTCTATATATGTCTTCTTCTTCTGCCTTCATTCCTATGCCCTTGAGTCAGCCTTTGGGAGTACTCACAACTTTGATGGTGTTCATCTACTCGCCCTTGAGTCAGCCATGTGGAGTACTATCTGCTTTCAAATTTACCATGCAAATTACTTGCTCCATCAGCCTTTCCTTTTGCCTGCAAGATTAGTCTGATGTTGGATTTAATGTACTTTCCATATATCCTTACTTGAGATTTCTTTAGATTAATGTTTTGATTCATTGCATTGAGGATTGGTATTCTTTCTTTTCCATGCTTGACTGTACAAATGCTAGATGGCATTGATACTCTTTTAGTGTTAATGACTTTGTTATTGTATAGCATTATGTCAGCTGTTATTGTGTCTTCCATTTCTATCATATGCATCTTCCAGTGATGTGGTTGTAGATGGATGTCTTCCTGCAATTCAAATATAATCGTTTTATGTTTCCCTTGTTCTGCTTTGATTTCCATTTCTTCCTCTCTCCCTTTATAGTTCTGTTCACATAGTTGATGACACACCCATTTTATGTCAAAAAATCGTCACCCAGAATGTCCTCATATTGCAACAGATTATTATGTGTGTCCACTACCACCAATGACTGTTCAAATGTTGTATTAGCAATTCTCATCTGTACTGCATTTATCATTCCTTTTGTGTCAATATATTCTCCTGATGCATTAATTAATCTTTTGTTGCAACTATTCAAATCTTCATATTTGAAACCTAGCTTTGTCACGCATTCATCTGTGATTATTGATGTTGCTGCTCCAGTATTGATTGTTGCCTGTGTCATTACTCCATTGATTGCTATCATAATTGTGTTTATTGTATTGAGGTTTGTCAGGACAATTATTGTTGCACAGTTTTTATGAGTCAGCACTCTGATTAGTTTTCCGACTCCTCAGCAGTTGGCAATGTTTCATCCATTTCATCTTCTGATTGCAGTACATCTTCTTCACCATAATATGCTTCCTCATCTCTGATTACATTTATTTGTTTTGTGCAGTCAGGTTTTTTGTGACCCTTCTGTCCACAGCCATAGCACTTGACATCTTTTTCTCTCACCTTTCGTTTTTCCATCTTTCCCTTTAACTTTTATGATTTTTTCTGGTTTTTTATTGTTGTAAGTTTTGTTTGAGGGACGTGGTTTGAGATTATTTCTCCATGTCAGTGCCTCTCTGTGCCATGCGGCTTTCTCATATATCTGTGCATTGTTTTTTATTGTTGCCTGTATGTTGACCACCTTTTGTATCATTCTTTCTAACTTGTCATCTACATCTCATTTTATTTCAAACTGCATCCTGATGCTCTCTGGCATTCCTTTGCAAATATGCGAGAAGAGATTGTATTTTGAATATCTATTTTTTCCCTGAGCTCAGCCTTAATAGACGTTCTACTTGTTTGATAGAGTTTTGAATGTCATCAGTTTTTTTCATTTTGGTTGCATTTAGAATTATTTGGTATTGATTTTTGAAACTCTCATTTTCATAGTAGTTTATGAAGTCTCCAATAAGTAATTTATAGTTCCTTTTCCTTTCCATGCCCAACAGCAGGTAATGTTGGGAGGCTGCGCCTGCCAAATATAGTGGCAGTCTTGCTGCTGTTGCTTGCTGGCTTACTTTTTCTTCTGCCATCATTAACTCAAACATCTGCAACCATTCAACAAATGTGAGGTTATAGCCATCTACCCTTCCATTGAACTTTGGTAGTGTTGGCTTACAAGGTATTGTGTTGTTGGTTGGTAGTTGTGGTAGAATTGAATTTTCATACTTGGGTTTATTGTGATTCTTTATTGTGTCTTCCTCTTGTAGTTGTGTAGTTATTGCTTTTGTAATCTCATTTATGATTTTCTGTTTCTCAGCATCTGAGTCTTTGGTCAATTCCTCATATATTACTTCTTTGTTAGCCAACATATGCAGTGCTTGCAATTCACTCTCCTTTTTTGAATGAAATTCCATTTCGTGGGTCTGTATGTTCCCTTGGTTTTCTTCTTCTGTTATCTGTAGCAATCTTAGTTTGTCCTTTAATTGCTCCAGTTCTCCTGCTTGTAAATCATTGTCCTCTATTAATTGTCTATTTTTTCTTTCCAGTTGCTGATTTTTTCCTGTGATTGTTGATTTTGTTTCAAGAATCTTTTGTTTGATTCAGATAGTTGGTGTGTGAGGTTTGATATTGTTTTGGAAGAATTTGCTTTGCTCTTGTAGTCACATTTCCATATTTAACTTGATTTCACTCAGGATGGTTTTGTTTTGTCATTCCATCTGCTTGACTTTGTTTGTTAATTGTTTGATTTTGTTCCTCAGAAGTGCTTCATTTTCTTGGCTTCTTCTTAGCGTATTGATTATCTCTTGAGGGCTCATCTCTGGGGGTGAATGTAGGGACTGTAGTTCCTGTTATGGGATGAATTTTCACCAGAGTATGGTGATGATCACTTTGTTCTAGGGGTTACTACCCTGGATGCTGTCTTCTTTGCACTGCCTTTTTTTCCTTTTGTCATATTTTTCTTCACTTTGTAGTGGTGCTCCTTCTTGATCATGATTCCAGGATCTTGTTCAAATGCACTGGTTTGGGTTTTAGGTAGCTCTCTTTGTTGACTAGTTGGCTTTCCACTGAATGTTTTTCTAGCAAAAGAACTTCTTTTCCAGGTTGTTGTTCTTGGCTGTCACAGTTGCCATGTAACATCCTCTACCAGGCATTATCACTGTTTATCCTTTGTTACTTTATAACATTAGCTACATCTTTGTGGGTAGGGATTTACTAACTAGATACTGTTTAGCTTTTGTTTACTTCTGTTAACATAACATAACTAGATTTAACTATTCACTATTTAGGTGATGAAGCCATACAGCAATCTCTCCAAAGATCAACAATGTGCATCTGCCTAAAACAGATCTCCACATCCAGTTTCATTAGCCCATCAATGATCCATTTGGTTGAGTTCCACCTCTCAACTCAGCAATATAATTTATGTGTGCCCTATCCTAGCTCAGTGTATACTCAAGACAAGACACAATTTGAATTGGACTCTATTTTGTAAAAGTGTTTCATGTATTTGCAACTGGACTTGTTACTAGCTGCTCATTTGATACTACATGTAGCCATTACTGAAAAACATATTGGCATTTCTAAATATATTAGTTCGAGCAACTTCCTAACTTACATTTATAATCTAATATATGTACAGTCACTTTATCAGTCATTTATGGGTCAATAATTTGGATCTAAAATAATATTAATATATCTCCTAGGTTTCAGTTATCCAACTGTTTGTTGACAGCTAATTATTTTAGTACATATAGTAAGTGATCGCTAGTTAACTAATTGTGAGAAAAACCCCTATACCTAACCTAAGTGCACTTTTGTAAAAGTGTTTCATTAATGTGCAACTGGACTTGTTACTACCTTCTTAATTAATATTACATGTAGCCATTACCAAAATATATTGGCTTTAATAAATAGTTTAATATTGAGCAGCTTCCTAACCTACATTTATTAGTTAGTACATGTTCAGTCAATTTATCAGTCATTTTATAGTCACTAATTTGGATCTGAAATAGTAATAATATAATACCTAGGTTTCAGCCATTCAACTGTATTTCAAATTCATTTATTTTAATACATGTACTGAATGATCGCTAGTCAGCTAAACAAGAGAAAAATCCTATACCTAACCTAGGTGCACTTCTGTAGTCTGGCACAAAAACCCTAGAATTGATGGATCCAGACCACTACTAAACATCACTTGTTTAGCTTGACTGAACAAAATAAGAATTCCAAATAAAATTCTTTATCAATTGCTTACAAGGTTTTGAATCTATTTATAGCAAATCTAGAAAAGTACCTGTTGATTTCAAATTTGAACTTTCGTCTGCAATATGGCAGCTAAAAATAATGGAAGTGATTTCACCCCCTCATTTTGCCAAAAGTATTATTATCAACAGATACTAATCTCTTAAAGTTGACATTTATTGTTTCTTGGTTGCATGATACAAATTAATCTAACTGATCTAGTAATTTTATAATATTGCTAATCCTAATTTGTCTTTGATCTTATTCTCCTTTCAAATCTATGTTAGCAGCTTGATTAGTTTGGATGATGCTACAAAATCATCTCAGAGAATTATATTGTGAAGAAGAAGAGAATTACAGTGATGATGTGATATTTTACTTTACATTAAGCTGTTCCAGTTGAACTTTGAGTAGGAACAGGGACAACAATTTAGAGTCATTTCTCCCTAGAAGTCCAGCTGGAAATAAGAAATATTGCATTTTAATTACATTTGCCTAGAAGAATCAATTATTTTGTCAATTCTAACAAAGCCATCACATCATAACCAAATTGTTTCCTGAGTGTGAATGTTTAATTAAAATATTTTGGTTGCCAACCCAATTGTTGATGCAAATAGTGGAACACACAATGTCTCCAACAGAAGGTATGATATTGCAACTGTCTCAAGTCATTCTCAAAGGCAGTAGATTACATATCACTATACATATGTATTTATATTAAAGATTTACATTTAATCTTATTTCAAAATTCAATTCCAATTCATTTCTCTACACTAAGTAATAAAAGTAGTAATATGATAATTGGTTCAAATCAAACTTTCTATTTTCTTGAAATAGGATAGCTAAATATTTTTGATTCAATTCATTTGAAATACAAGTCTTATTGAAAATAAATGAGTAAATAATTGAACAATGAAATATGTAAGTAATTTTGAAGACATCTTGTACTATTACTTAATTGATATTGTAACAGAATGTAAATGGAAAGGAATTCTTGTTAGCCTCACTTAGTAGAAGAGTGCATATGTAAAGCACTTTTTTTACCATAAAAAACATTGGTGTCAATTTAGATATTAGAAATTTGATTTAGTGATTTTATTTGTACAACATTCATTTTTAATTAAGTTTTATAAATACAGGTCCAAAAAAATGTATGGCAAAAAATAAGTTTAGCTAAAAGTCAATCACTTGGTGTTTCACCAATATGAGCCAAAACAGGAATTTGAATTAATATTGATCATGTCATTAGAGGAAATTTCATTTAAAATACCTTTAAGTGATTTTAGTTTTATGCAGTATACCAGCTAATTTAATGATTTTTAGGTAAATAATAGTTAAATTTAGGTGGTCATTGAGTAAACCTTGATTTAGGTAAAAATCCCATTTTGGGCCTCATTTAGGTAAATTTAGGTAGCTTTAGGTAAACAACCTAAATACCAGGCCCTAGTAATGAATCACTAAATTGTAGCAAAGGTTATTATCAATAAACTTTTACTAAAGCTCAGTTCTTCTTTAAATTTAATTAATCTATTGGATTTGTGCATAATGCAACTTAGCTAAATTTCTATGTATAGCTGGTTGTGGTGAATTTACTGATTGAAATGATGAAGCCTAAAAAGATCAATTGATATATTTATTAACTCATCTGATTTAATGTTAACACATTACTGCCTATTTAATTGAAGTTTCAAACGAATGTTTTATGTCAAGAGTAATATGTGATTATTTAAGACTTGTTTGAAATTGGGATTAATCAATAATTACTAAATGTTTAATAGAATAATAAAATGTTTAATTAGTTTGATGTACAACAAGAATGAATTCTTTATGACTAATTACACAAGTTAACTGCAGATTACACTGTGGGTTGCATGAGAGTGATTTATCTGCTAATAAGTCATCAGGTAAACATAAGTATTTAAACTAGCAGTGTGTGAAGAACCTAAACACATGATTATTAATTGCCATTAATACTTATGGAT
>CABFPE010000026.1:165152-193595 GCA_900660155.1 Hofstenia miamia
TACATGCACTTATAATTGATTACACTGTGATGATACCATACATTGGCTAACATGAATGTCTGGAAATTACAGACTATTATTTAGTGAGCTGAGAACTAACAATGAAAATGAGATTTGTACTTTTGCAATGAGATAGAAATTAATAAGTGAGACAAATAGGGTAGCACCATGCACTAATCGAGCACTGAACTGTTTCTGCTTCTAAAGACTCTGCTTTGGCTGGAAGCCACGTTAATTTATCATCTTGGAAATACCTAAAGTATCGTATCAAATACTTGGATGAATTACAATTGTTTATATTAGTTTATTTTCTCTTTACTTGTTTTCCCAGAATCAGGGCTGTCGTTTTCTATGTTAAACCTTCTGCAGAGTCAATTAGTTACTAGTACAATTACAGCCCACGATTCTACAATAGCAATAATCAACAGGTTATGAATAATTAAATCCATAATGATTTAATTGTAATTTTTGTTTCAGTATTCTTTGATTTTCTTAGTGTGTTGCTCTAATCTAAATAAAAAAAGTGACATGCTTTCACATCAGTATAAAAATCAATGCAAATCCAACTGCTAACAGTATTACTATTACATGTCTATTTAATTTTTTTATATTTGCCATGTGTACATATTGCAATAAATGAATTTTCAGATTAGCAAACAATTACTATTTCTGCCCCAAAAGAGAATTTGTTGCTATTTGTTCAGATTTAATTTTTTCCCTCAAATGAACTTAATCCAGAGAGGGGTTCTTGTAGCATCATCCACACAAATAAGCAGCTAAAAGAAGAAAGTAAATTAAAAGAAGTATGATCAAATTAGAATGTGATTAAAAATGGATTGTAGAAAATTATTATCATCTTAAATTAGTTTGTATGTTGCAACCAAGTAATATCAGTGCAATTGATTATGAATTGGTATTTGTTGATACTATTAATTTTGACCAAAAAAGGGGTGAAATTGCTTCCATTATTTTTAGCTGCCATATTGGCAAATGAAAGATTGAAAATTTGAAATTGACAGTTACTTTTTCTAGTTACTATAAATAGATTCAATTTCATTGTAACAATTGATAAAGAAATTTCTTTAGAACTATGATCAGTTAATATGATGTTGAGCTAAATGAGTTGTGTTTAATAGTGGCTTGGATCCATCACAGGAATGATTCAAGGGTCTTTGTGTCAAGCAATGAAAGTGCACTTAGGTTAGGAATAGGGGTTTTTACTTTTGTTTAGCTGGCTACTGATCATTATCCTACATATATCATAATTAGCAAACTCAAAATATGGCTGGTAAGCTAACACCTAGGGATTTATATTTATATTATTTTAGATCCAAATAATGATGTTAATGTGACTGATAATGTGCCCATTACCAATGACTTGAAGAGATGCTGCAAGGATTTGTCACCTAAATAGTGGCTATGATAATACCCATTAATTACAGGTAATGGAACTACAAATATGGAAGTAAAGCAATGTAAAATTAGTACATCCCTACATGCAAGTGCACCAATATGGATATAACAAAATAGCAAGGAGAAACAGATGACAATGCCTGGTAGAGGATGTTACATGGTGACCATCACAGCCAAAAAGATCAGGCAAAAAATTGGAAAAATTTCTTTTACTTACTTGAGTTAAGATAGGTGTTTTTTCTCAGAACACAAAGAATTCTTTCTATATCTAACATAGGCGCCTAGGAAACATTCAGTAAAACAAGTCAGACACTCCAACATTACTTATGAGTGAAAAGTGTAAATGCAATCTTGATGGAAACAAGATTTCTGTAACATTCTCTATCAGGCATTATTACTGTTTGTCCTTTGTTACTCTATAACATTGGTTTTATATTTGCAGGTAGGGATTTACTAGTTAGATACTGCTTAGCTTTTGTACACTTCTGTTAACATAACATAACTAGATTTGACTATTCACTATTTATGTGACAAAGACACACAGCATCTTTTCCAATGATCAATAGTGGGCATCTGCCCAAAGCCAATCTCCACATCCAGTTTCATTTGTTCACCAAGGATCCATTTGGTTGAGTTACACTTCTTAGCTCAACAAGTTAACTTATGTGTACCCTATCTAAGCTCAGTGTATACTCAAAACAAGACAAAATTTGACTTAGTCTCTATTTTGTAAAAGTGTTTCATGATGATGTGAGTGGGCTAGTTACTAGCTGCTCTATTAATATTACATGTAGCCATTACCAAAATATATTGGCTTTAATAACTAGTTTAGTAATTGTCAGCTTCCTAACCTACATCTAATAATTAATACAGGCTTGGTCATGTTATATTCAATAATTTGGATCTAAAATATCCTGAATGAAATAACAATATTTGATGAACCAATGATAGAATATGTGTGTGGAGCAACATCAGAAACAATGTTAAGACAAATAGATGAACAACCATGGGTCACAACAAGGAAAAAACAAAAAGGCAGATAAAATTCACAAGTGACATAATACATAAAAAACACTATAAAAAATACAAATGATAATAAACAACATGAAAAAATGATAATAAAAAGAAAGCCTGAGATGCTCATTGATAAAAGTAATGAAAAGTGCTAAACTGATGAAGAAAGGAGGGATCACAGAGCCAGTCAAGATATTGGAAAGGGTGACAAAGAGTCAAAGAGAGATGCAATTGGAAAAAGAACTATTGATGTTAACACAACTAATACTATCTCCCAAAACACAGAAAAAAATCACCAAAATCAACTTGGAAAAATGGGAAATATATGCCCAAATAGTATAATTCAGTGGGTCAATACAGATGATGAAAGGTTCCAGGTGGAGATAAAAATAACTAGAGAGAAATTAACCAAAATAGTAGAGAGAAACTTCAAGCAATAAGGGAAAATCAAATGGTAGCAACAATGAATATAATGTTCACCAAAGTGTTCACAAAGTCAGAGATATAAGAACTACTGAAATCATACAATCATATAGCAGCCAATGTAGAATGCATAACATCCAGAAAAGAAATTACATGGAACATACTAGAAAAACTGAGAAGAAAAGGATTAACAGAAAAATTCTGGGGAAAGATTAAAGAGAGAAAAATGAATTATCCAGCAATGATAGGATTAGTGACATTGCCAACAGAAAGTGAAAAATATGAAGTAATAGAAAAAAAGAGAAATGAAAATCCTAATGTAGAATCTTGCCAATGCTATTTCTGCAGTTATTTGTAAGTTGCTATTACATTCTCAGGGTACATCAGAGTTTCTGTGAAGTTTAGGACATGACAGATTCTGATTCCTCTCAAACTAACTTGTTGTATAGTTAATAAACTTAATTAATATGCATTAGTGATCCTAAATGCTTAACTAATAACAGTTTGTTTAGATCAAAAGCAGTGGATGGAATACAGGGTGGAAACCTGGTGCTGTGCTATGCACACCCAGGGAAGTCTTTGTTGGTAACAGCTCCAGCCTTTACTTGAACTTCACAATGGAAACCAATTGGTGGATCAGTGTGTGAATGGTTAACTCAGTGATAGTGTGTGTGTAATACCTTAACAATTTAGTGCATTGATTGTCCTTGTTATTATGACTAGGTAAACAAAAGGAAATAATGCAACCATGGTGCTTTAGCTTGTTATCATTCCTTACATATCCCTACATATAAAATAGTATATGTCAGCCTTTCATAAATGTAAACAATCAATGCAGTCAGCAATAAAAGTAATTCATAAACCAGTTGACAGTCCAATTGTGAGGCTGCTCCAGAATTCCTATAATTGTATTTGGGGACCACCTTGCAATTAGTCTAGTGCTTGAACTTTTAGCTTTCCATTAAATATTAAATAAACTGACAGAGAGTAAAGGTTAAACCAATAAAATTTGTTCATCAATAATTCTAACATTCATTGTATATTTATAGCACATTTCAGTAAATAATCAAATACTTGGCTAGTACCTGTTGATTGAAGCGTGTTTACAATTTTCCCTTGTGTTTTAAGTTCTGCCTTAATTACACAATGTCAGCATTAATTAGTGTATGCTGTTTGGTCAACTTGATGTTTGCCAAATACTACTGAGGTAATTTAATATCAAACTGCTTCAAACATTTTACAGATTTAGTAATCTATCATAATCATGTGTTGTACAATTTAATCAATATTACAATTTTAGTCTTAGTTACTTCCATTCATTCTCTCATTTTGAGCAAACATGACTTCTGATGGATTATGCCACACTAAAGTGCACACTGCCAGAAAAAATTTTTTACCAATGATTATGCCAAGATGGAGAATATTATAAGAAAAAAGTGTAGCAAAGCCAGAGCCATCATAGATAGAGAAGATTACAAGAAATCAAGAGAAACAATAGTCAAAAACAATAATAGAGAAATAATATTCATAGAAGGGGAACATTACACCATATGATCTATACAAAGAAGGAGAAACAATTAAAAAACAATTGCAAAAAAATTGAGAGAAGAGATTGAAAAAGAAGCATAAAAGTGGTCAATGATATTGTTTGGCTGGATATATGGAATAAGGAATACAGATATTTTGTGATGTCCAAAAGAGTTGAAATAGCAACAATGATAGGGATGATCAAAAATAACCCAGATGAAATAACTGAAGAGGAAGTACATCTAAACATAAGTTTTTTCTATAAGGATGTAGCTAATACATAGAGTCTATTGAAGGCATTTCAATTCTTCTACCCAAACACAAACATTCATGAAGAATTAGCTCACACAAGTAGAGTGGGTGTACAGATGACCCCAATGATCAGTCTAAAAGGAATTTGCACCTATAGAGGAAGCTTTACCAAATATTTACAGAAAAAAATGAACAAGCTAAGAGAAGTAACCATGATCTTGCAATAGATTAGAGAATCTAAATTGTTCATGTATGCAGATGTCATAACAAAAGAATAAGAGGTGGTACTAAAGTTGACAAAACAAGTTGAGTTCACAAATATAAACTGGAATGATTTGCAAGCTGAAACTGAAAAATGGGCAGATGCACTAGTGCAATTAATGTTTTCTTTTTGCCTGCATGCGTCCAATAGATGTTTTGGGATATCATTGATTGTTGATCTTGTGATTATCACCACTCTTACCTTTTGTACTTTCACCATTCATAGCGTCTGGTCTATGTTCTTTTCCAGATTTTTGTTATATTCTTTTTTTTTTCAGAATGTGTATGATCATTAGATTTTCTTCATCCATATTTATCTCTGGAATCTCTGCTATTTGATCCTTATAGGCCCTTACAGCTTGTGTAGTTTCCAGCGTGAAATCTTTGTCCAATACGATATGTACTGTGCTCTGCATGTATGGTCTTTCCAGCATCTAATTCATGTCTTGCAGATAACTTATTATCACATTTACTTTTTGTCTGTTGTTGGCATCAAGTACTATCAGTAAATTTCCACCTTTAGTTTTCAGGACTTTTCTTATGTGTGATTTTGTCTCTGGTGATAATTTTTCAAATGCATTATAATGCATTTTCATTGTTCAAATGAAATATGGTTGTAGCATTTCTCCATTGATTTTAGACATGCATTTCTCTCTTTCTCTGGATCATACAGTTCTCTTTGAGATAGTGTCTGAGGAGGCTGTGTGATCCATAAAGAAAATCAGCTTGTGCTCTGTTCACAGTCCATGGGCTGTGAATCTGTGATAATAGTTTCTACTAGTTCACCATTGAATCAGTTCACAGTTACTCCTATTGGAACTTGACCAGGTGTGGTTCCTGTGGGGATAGTGTCAGCTTTGAATCACTTTTGCATCTCCATGGTTCTTCAACCACTTACACCTTCCCCTGCAACTCCAAGTGTCTCACCACCCTTTAATCAGCGTCATAGACTCTTGGAAGGAAAGTTGTGCTGCTTTTCACCATTTTTCTGGGTGCCCTTGATTTGGCTGTGCAG
Source organism: Hofstenia miamia (assembly GCA_900660155.1). Classification (NCBI taxonomy): domain Eukaryota; kingdom Metazoa; phylum Xenacoelomorpha; order Acoela; family Hofsteniidae; genus Hofstenia; species Hofstenia miamia. The sequence continues at coordinate 171,058 of CABFPE010000026.1, forward strand.
ATCCCTGGTGGGAGAGGATTTTGTCTGTTGGTCTCCCTGACCTAGAATCGGCCTTGGGACTACTAGGACGCCTTCTCACAATATGTCATCTATTTATTCGCTCTTCATTCTTTTCCCTTCTGCCCTGGAGTCAGCATCAGTTTGGAGAACTTCTGCAAACACTCCTTCTCCTGTTCAAAGTTCCTCCAGTTGTTGATTTCTGCGCACTCTCTTCTTCATTGGTGGGTGCATCATTTTCTTCTATATTCCTAAATTCAGTTAGTAAATTTAAGTCCCATATTTCAGGGTCATATATAGATTTATTTCTTGCTGTCCTTTTTAGCAGCACTCTCTCTCTCTCTCTCTCTTATATTTTCATCTCTAATATCTGCTGTGAATTCCTCATTGAATCCATTTTTGTGGAGACTATCTAAATCATACATATTATGTATAATTTCATTGCTGTTAATTCAGCATATTTTGAATTCAGCATTCTTGTCTTTCTTCATTTCTTTGATATCTGCTGTTGCTCTGTTCAAATTTTAAAATGTAACAGTCTATTATTGTCTAGCATGTATTCATTGTTTGGTAGTGTCTGTGTTATTGTGTGACAGCTGGACCATACTGTTTTTAGTTTCCAGGCTTGGTTTGTGTCTGTGAGTTTCATCAGTGTGAACGTGTATACTTTTTCTCACACCTTATGTGCATGCTTGTAAATTTCTTATATTATAATTGCATTGCTGTTTCACTGCTGATTTCTTTATATTATGACACATCATTTCGTGAATTCCTGTGATCTGATTCCTTAGTTGATTCACATACTCATTATCCAAGCTTTTGCTGTAGTTAGTACAATGCATTGATAACGGAGTTGTTGCCTCTCTTCCAAACATTGCCTTAAATGGTCTGACTCTTGTTGTTCCATGTACTGACGTGTTATAATAATATTCAACCATCTCAATGATTTCTCTCCATCTATTTCCACCTATTCTTCATGTTGCCACCCTAATTAATTTAATCAGTGTTTGATTGAGCTGCTACACTGCTCTGTTAGCCTGTGGATGGTATGCTGTTGTTTGTTTGCTCGCTATTTCCAGGAGCTTTGCCATCTCTTGAAAAACTCTGCTCTAAAATTGAGGGTTTTTGTCTGTTATTATTGTTTCCGTTAGCCTGAGTCGTAAAATCCATTGCTTCAATACTAATTCTGCTGTGGTTTCCACTGTTGTATTCTTCATTGGGATCATCCTTGCGTATTTCAGGAAATTATCCACCATTACCAGTAGGTATTTGTTGTGTTGCAATTATTTTCTCCAGTTGTGCCGTTTGTGTTGCGAAATAATTTTTATTGTGTAGTAGGCATGTTGTACACTTATTAATTATGTCTTCTCTGACTTTCCTCACAGCTGTTGTTATAAATCTTGCGTTGAAGGTTTTTTCTGTTTGTGTGATTCCCAAGTGGCCCTTCTCATGTATTTTTCTTATCAGTTCCCTTTTGAAATAGTCTGGTATCACGATTCTGTTGTTGCATTCTTATTTATCTTCCATTTGTAACGCTCATAGTATTCTGCCATTAGTTTTGATAGTGTTGTTCAGGGCTATCTTATGTTTTTTATTATTTTACTCAGGATTATGTTCTATCTCTGTTTGTCCACTATTTCTTGTTTGGATATCTCTTCCCTCATCAGTATTGGTAGAACAGCCTGGCCTTTTTTCTCCACATTAATTTCCAGCAGCCCCTCATATTCAGTATGTGGAAAAATTGAAATTGTTTTTTCTCTCCAACTGGTTTTGTTGCGTCTCTCTGATACTCTGGTAGTGATGTTTAGAAATCTGCATTGTTATGTATGGTGACTTTCCCATACTCAATTAAAAATGTAAATTCATTCAAATATTCAATCCATTGTTACACTATTCCAGACTTGTCTCCAGAAAACTTTTTTAGCCATGCCAATCCGCTGTTATCCATGCTACCCAGAATTCTCTGCTGATTAGAAAATGTTGAAACTTCTTGATGCACTCGATCAATGCCAGTATTTCTACCTTGGTTTATCCATAATTTTCCTCACTTGCTCTTAGCTTTCAACTGAAGAATTGAATGGGGACCTCTTTTCGATTTTTTTTTTGTCCTAGTGTGGCTCCAATTGCCACTTTACTTGCATCGCAATTCAGCATGAACTGTTCATTATAGTCTGGCGTGTTGAGGGATGGTAATTTCGCCAGTTCTTCTTTGATGTTCTGTAACTCCTCCTTCTCCTGCCAGGTCCATATGAACAGTACTGATTTTCTCATTAATCTAGTCATCTTTGCTGTTTTACTGGCTATGTTCAGATTGAAGGTGCTGTAATAGTTGAAAAATCCCATTATCCTTTGAATATCTTTCTTGTTGTTGGGTTTTTCTATTTTTTGGATCATCTCTCTTGCATTGTTCTTCATACATATACTGACTTTCCCAATTGTTCTCCCCAAAAATACTATCTTTTTCTTTAGAATATCACATTTGTTTCCATTGATGCGAAGTCCTGCATTCTCCAGTATTGTTAGAGTTCTCTCTAGTTTTTACAAATGTTCTTGGATTGTGTTGCTGGTTATTATGATGTCATCTATATATGCGTCAACTCCTTCCTCCATTCTAGTTTTGTTTGGGGAATGTGGTTGGAGATTATTTCTCCATGTCAGTGCCTCTCTGTGCCATGCGGCTTTCTTGTATATCTGTGCATTGTTTTTTATTGTTGCCTTTCTAACTTGTCATCTACATCTCATTTTATTTCGAACTGCGTCCTGATGCTCTCTGGCATTTCTTTGCAAATATGCGACAATAGATTGTATTTTGAATATCTATTTTCCCTTGAGCTCAGCATTAATAGACGTTCTACTTGTTGGATATAGTTTTGAATGTCATTGGTTTTTTTCATTTTGGTTGTGTTTAAAATTATTTGGTATTGATTTTTGAAACTCTCATTTTCATAGTAGTTTATGAAGTCTCCAATAAGTAATTTAAAGTTCCTTTTCCTTTCCATGCCCAACAGCAGGTAATGTTGGGAGGCTGCGCCTGCCAAATATAATGGCAGTCTTGCTGCTGTTGCTTGCTGGCTTACTTTTTCTTCTGCCATCATTAACTGTTCTGCCATCATTAACTCAAACATCTGCAACCATTCGACAAATGTGAGGTTATAGCCATCTACCCTTCCATTGAACTTTGGTAGTGTCGGCTTACAAGGTATTGTGTTGTTGGTTGGTAGTTGTGGTAGAAATGAATTTTCATACTTGGGTTTGTTGTGATTCTTTATTGTGTCTTCCTCTTGTAGTTGTGTAGTTATTTCTTTTGTAATTTCATTTATGATTTTCTGTTTCTCAGCATCTGAGTCTTCGTCCAATTCCTCCTATATTACTTCTTTGTTAGCCAGCATATGCAGTGGTTGCAATTCACTCACCTTTCTTGAATGAAATTCCATTTCGTGGGTCTGTATGTTCCCTCAGTTTTCTTCTTCTGTTATCTGTAGCAATCTTAGTGTGTCCTTTAATTGCTCCAGTTCTCCTGCTTGTAAATCATTGTCCTCTATTAATTGTTTGTTTGTTCTTTCCAGTTGCTGATTTTTTCCTCCTTGTTGACTACTTGGCTTTCCATTTAGTTGTCCTGTTGCTTAACTTCCACTCTCACTTATTGATCTTGTCACAGTGTGCAGATTGTTCCACTGAATGTTTCTCTAGTAAAAGAACTTCTTTTCCAGGTTGTTGTTCTTGGCTGTCCAAAACGCCATGTAACATCTTCTACCAGGCATTATCACTGTTTATTCTATGTTACTTTATAACATTAGCTACATCTTTGTGGGTAGGGATTTACTAACTAGATACCATTTAGCTTTTGTTTACTTCTGTTAACATAACATAACTAGATTTAACTATTCACTATTTAGGTGATGAAGCCATACAGCAATCTCTCCAAAGATCAATAATGTGCATCTGCCTAAAGCAGATCTCCACATCCAGTTTCACTAGTCCATCAATAATCCATTTGGTTGAGTTCCACCTCTCAGCTCAGAAATATAATTTATGTATGCCCTATCCTAGCTCAGTGTATACTCAAGACAAGACACAATTCCATTTAGACTCTATTTTGTAAAAGTGTTTCATGATTTTGCAACTGGACTTGTTACTACCTTCTTAATTAATATTACATGTAGCCATTACCAAAATATATTGGCTTTAATAAATAGTTTAATATTGAGCAGCTTCCTAACCTACATTTATTAGTCAGTACATGTTCAGTCAATTTATCAGTCATTTTATTGTCACTAATTTGGATCTGAAATAGTAATAATATAATACCTAGGTTTCAGCCATTCAACTGTATTTCAAATTCATTTATTTTAATACATGTACTGAATGATCGCTAGTCAGCTAAACAAGAGAAAAATCCTATACCTAACCTAGGTGCACTTTTGTAGTCTGGCACAAAGACCCTAGAATTGATGGATCCAGACCACTACTAAACACCACTCATTTAGCTTGACTGAACAAAATAATAATTCTGAATAAAATTCTTTATCAATTGCTTACAAATTTTCAAATCTATTTATAGCAAATCCAGAAAAGTACCTGTTGATTTCAAATTTGAACTTTTGTCTGCAATATTGCGGCTAAAAATAATGGAAGCAATATTGCCCCCTCATTTTTCCAAAAGTATTATTATCAACAGATACTAATCTCTTAAAGTTGACACTTATTGTTTCTTGGTTGCATGATACAAATGAATCTAACTGATTTAATAATTTTATAATATTTCTAATCATAATTTTTCTTTGATCTTATTCTCCTTCCAAATCTATGTTAGCAGCTTGATTAGTTTGGATGATGTTACAAAATCATCTCAGAGAATTATATTGTAAAACTCAACAGAGAGGAAGAAGAGAATTACAGTAATGATGTGATATTTTACTTTCTTTATATTAAGCTGTTCCAGTTGAACTTTGAGTAGGAACAGGGACAACAATTTAGAGTCATTTCTCCCTAGAAGTCCAGATGTAAATAAGAAATATTGCATTTTAATTACATTTGCCTAGAAGAATCAATTATTTTGTCAATTCTAACAAAGCCATCACATCATAACCAAATTGTTTCCTGAGTGTGAATGTTTAATTAAAATATTTTGGTTGCAACTCAATTATTCACAACCAATTGTTGATGCAAATAGTGGAACACACAATGTCTCCAACAGAAGGTATGATATTGCAAGTGTCTCAAATCATTCTCAAAGGCAGTAGATTACATATCACTATACATATGTATTTATATTAAAGTTTTGCATTTAATCTTATTTCAAAATTCAATTCCAATTCATTTCTCTCCACTAAGTAATAAAAGTAGTAATATGATAATTGGCTCAAATCAAACTTTCTATTTTCTTGAAATAGGATAGCTAAATATTTTTAATTCAATTCATTTGAAATACAAGTCTTATTGAAAATAAATGAGTAAATAATTGAACAATGAAATATATAAGTAATTTTGAAGATATCTTGTACTATTACTTAATTGATATTGTAACAGAATGTAAATGGAAAGGCATTCTTGTTAGCCTCACTTAGGTAGAAGAGTGCATATGTAAAGCACTTTTTTTACCATAAAAAACATTGGTGTCAATTTAGATATTAGAAATTTTATTTAGTGATTTTATTTGTACAACATTCATTTTAATCAAGTTTTATAAATACAGGTCCAAAAAATGTACAGCAAAAAATAAGTTTAGCTATTGGTGTTTCACCAATATGAGCCAAAACAGGAATTTGAATTAATATTGATCATCTGATTAGAGGAAATTTCATTTAAAATACATTTAAGTGATTTTAGTTTTATGCAGTATAACAGCTAATGTTTTAATGAAATTTAGGTGGTCATTGAGTAAACCTTGATCTAGGTAAAAATCCAATTTTGGGCCTCATTTAGGTAAATTTAGGTAGCTTTAGGGAAACAACTTAAATACCAGGCCCTAGTAATGAATCACTAAATTGTAGCAAAGGTTATTATCATTAAACTTTTTCTAAAGCTCAGTTCTTCCTTAAATTTAACTAATCTATAGCATTTGTGCATAATGCTAAATTTCCATGTATAGCTGGTTGTGGTGAAGTTGCCGATGGAAATGATGGTGCATAAAAAGATCAATTGATATATTTTTTAACTCATCTGATTTAATGTTAACACATTACTGCCTATTTAATTGAAGTTTCAAAGGAATGTTTTATGTCAAGAGGGATATGTGATTATTTAAGACTTGTTTGAAATTGGGATTAATCAATAATTACTAAATGTTTAATAAAATAATAAAATGTTTAATTAGTTTAATGTACAACAAGAATGAATTCTTTATGACTAATTACACAAGTTAACTGCAGATTACACTGTGGGTTGCATTGAGAGTGATTTATCTGCTATTGAGTCATCAGGTAAACATAAGTATTTAAACTAGCAGTGTGTGAAGAACACATGATTATTAATTGCCATTAATACTTATGGATACATTACATTTATATTCAGTGTTACATGTAAGGACTAATAGTTTAGGTTTGAACAGCACTAACAATCAGATCAATGAAACAGTTACTATCAATGATATCAATGATTATAATGGAAATAATGTCTATCATTGAGACTATGGGATTTCAAAATATCTTCTATATTTGCCACCTTTATTTAATTTTTATTTGATTCATGCACTTATTTAAATACATTTCAATATGATTTATTTGTAATGTTAATGTTTTTTAGAACAATCTGAAAATGAGGCTTTTATGAAAGTTTTTAGAAAAATACTTCAAAATGGTATGTGAAATTTTGTATTATTTATTTAATGTAATTTTGTCAATTACAATAGCATAGCAAAAATGATTACTAAGAACTATATATTATTTTAATGCACAAATTTTTCAATGATGCAAATTAACAAATTCAATTACTTTTGATTGTGTTGAATTCTTACTTAATTGAAATGCTAATTCTTTGAGGAAAGTATTTATCTATCTTTGAAAATTTTTACTAAGAAACCTAAGTTTTTCTTAGAAAGTTTTTAACACAAAATTTATGATATTGCTAGGATGCAAAAAATATATATGGAAACATTCCTTAAAATTTTAAAAGAAAATAATATTTTCAACAAACTAAGTCCATCATTACTTTTATAATTATTTTCAAATTGTTCAAGCTCTTTTGAAAAATAATGTCAACTATCAAAGTCTTTAATACACAGTTTACTTAATAAGATCCTAGTTACATGTTAATTTATATTGTTTTTCAATAAATTTACATTACCTGCATTACTATTTATATATTTTATTCAATGCCCAATGTCTACTGCATGTTTATTGTTACAAAATGATTTTAATTGACTGATTTTTCATGTACTCAATAATTAAAATTGTGCATTGCAATATAATAAATCAATATTTTTCATTAAATTGTAGTCAACACAATACTTCAATTGTACTGTGAGTATGTTTACAATACTCTTATGAAATTCCTTACAGATGTTTTAGAATTTCAATGTAATTAAAAAAATTAACTCAGCTCTTCCATTAATAATCTGTTAGTAGGAAGAAGCATTCTTGAGACATTAAATTTACTTTTTAATATCAATGAAATTGAGCTTTCATATGGGTCAGATGTCAATAAAGTAATCTAACATATTTATTTACTGTTGTCATTCATCTTTTTAAAAAAAATGTAAAATCTTGAAGAAGGATATGTTCATAATTCCAAAAAATTGTTACTTTGATTAATTTAGAGACTTTTAAATCTCAAAATCAATAGATATAACAAAAAAGTGTATTGTTTCTTGCAGTTCTTTGATAAATTTATTACATGATATGCATTGGTGGATTTGGTGGGCACATTAAAGAACCATCCTGTACCAAGTGCATAATATGTTGAAAAGTGAAATTTGAAATTATAATAAGTGAGTGTTCAAGAAATTAATTGAAAATGAAAATACAAAAAAACAATGCTAAACATCTTATGAATAATTAAATTATAGACAATTGTTGATGCAAATAAAGGAACACACAATATTTGTCATGTAAGATATTATGTGGCAAATGTCTCACATAATCCTCAAAGCAGTAGATGATGTGTCACTATATATGTACAGGTACACTGAAAGTTTAGCATCAAAATAGAAAAAACATATTCTTTAAATATTCTAATAACTCTAGTTAATCACACTATATTGTATTAATAACTTGATTGGCATGTAGCATTGGTTTATGTCAAACAAGCTATAGACAGTGAGTAGATATGTGTATGCCATGTATGTGCGTGTGAATCTACATATGTGTGCATACATAGGCATAATCTTACATGCCATTATATGGAATGTTATCCATGTATTTTTCATTTAGCAAATGTGTTGTCATTGAGAAATTAGCTATTTTCAGTATTATTATATTCTTAAACAGTAAGGCGTTAAATTTACTGTAAATTATACTTGTATTAAATATTTTTTTGTTTTATGGGCATATCAATCTACTGCCTTCAGATGATCCTCCTCAGATCATAACAGTGGTCAATAACTTGGACAAACACACTGGTAATTTACAGATGACTTTAATATCAGCTAAAGTAAACTGATGTGCATAATTTATTTACAAAAATCAACTGACAGCCTTCAAGCTAGAACTCACTCTAGACGTCCAATGCTTATCAGTTTCAGATTGTCAGCAGCTTCAGGCATGAAGTCACAATAAAATTCCTTTGTAAAAGTGAAAACTATGAACAAAAATTTAATTCCATTGTTGGAAATTGTCATCCAATGCCTACTCCAGGAGAATTTACAAAAAAATAGCAGTTGCCAGCATGGAGACCAGTGAGAAACTCAGATGTTGCAGGCAATCTCACTCTATATCTGTAGGAAATATACCAATTGGAAAACATAGGACTGGTAGACGATGTTATTCAAAGTTTTTGCAATACAACAGTGTTCCGAAAGGTGGCCTGTTGACCATGACATACAGCCAAAACAGCAAACATTCATCTGGTGTCAGATTCTGGGGCTGCTTCAGTGCTAGTTGTTTAGCTGCCTTAATCACTCTCAACTAAGGTTAACAAATTAATTATGCCAGGTACATCAAAAATTTTAGTGACAAGCTGCTCTATTTTATGAGTTTACTGAACTGTGGGTAATGCTAACAAAACAATCCTTCAGCTGACATGGTCAAACCAATAAAGATGTGGTTTGAGGAGAAGGGTGTGAGGCTCTCACACTGGACTAAAAACAACCCAGATGTACACCACATAGACAATTTATGGCAATTAGTGAAAACCAACCTCAGCCATGCTAACATCCCTGTGCTCAACAAATTTGCGTGAAATTGATAAAAAACTTGGATTTGAAGACTCCTGTTTAAACCAGTAGAAGTCTGCCAAAGTCCATATCCAGTATGATCTAATAGATTATCAAAAACAAAGGATGTCCTATTAAATATTAATTGGCAATGCTTCTTGATTTATATTTTAGATATATATCAAATTTATTATACTTTATCATTGTTTTATTTGCATTCACTCCTAACTATATTTTTGTAAAATTATATACTACTATTAGTTATTTATGAAAAATGTCTATTTTACTGCCTTTATATGGTTCTTATCAGTTTGCGCAATGTGGTGCTAAATAACAATGTTTGGGAAATGCATTAGCTAAATATAGCCTCAAGACACCTTGCTTTTAACTTGTTGTGATAAAAAATGGGAAAACAACTTTGATGCTAAACTTTCCAAACTACCAGTATATATATATATATGTATATATATATATTTACTTTTTAAATTTAAGCTCACTTAGAGATTCACTCAGAAATCATACTCCATCACAGAAATATTTTAATATGAATGAAAAGCAATACAAAAGCCCTATCTGTACACCTAACATATGTTGAAGTAGCAAGGCCAGCCAATTTGTTCCATCTTTGGGTCCCCTGTAACAATGCATTTGCAATTTAGATAAAATAATAAGTCAAGATGAAAAGTAAAAACGAATTTACTGAACTAAATTGAAGTGAATCTAAATGAACAATCTACAGATATTTATACTAAACTAAACTGGTAATTTTAAACAAAACATACCATAGAGAAAATCTACAAATTCAGCTTGCTGCTACACCAATTTTACTTCAAAAATATTTCGCAGAAACTTAAACTTAAAATAATGCACCATTTGTCATTTCATCAAATAACAATTAAAATAATTTCGTAAAATTTATATTTAAATTGCACTAATAGTAAAAGAATGAAAGCACTAAATGTCTTTATGCTACAGTAATTTTGTCAATAACCTTAGCATAGCAAAAAATGAGTACTAAGAATTATATATTATTTTCCTGCACAACTATTCAAATTCAATTGGACTTGCTTTGTATTGAATTCCTCATTTATTGAAATATATATATATATATATTTATATATTTGAAAATTTGTACTAAGGAGATCTAAAAATTTTCTTAACACAAAATTTATGACTATATTTCTAGGATGTAACAATAAATATGGAAATAATCTTTCAAATTTTAATAGGAAAATTAACAATACTCTCAACAAGCTAAAACCACACTTGCCTTTAAAACAATTTTCAATTTGGTAAAGCTTTTTTGAAAAATAGTTGAAACTATCCAATTCTTTTAATGTACAGTTTTATTAATAACATCATAGTTACATGTTAATTGATAATTGTTTTTTCAATAATTTTACATTTTCTGCATTCCTCTTTTTATATTTTACTCAATGCCTAATGCCTACTGCTTCTTTCTTGGTAAACTGAAAGTAATTGACTGATTTTTCATATAATCAATATAAAAAATTGTGTATTACAGAATAATAAATCAATACTTTTTGACAAATTGGAGTCAACACAATACCCTTATTGCAGTATGAGCATGTTCTTAATACTTTTATGGGAATTCCATACCAATGCTTTAGAATTAAGAAATTTACTGTTACTCTATTATTTTAAAATACTTAACCCAGCTATTCCACAGAATAATCTTTTAGTAAAAAGCAGTATTCTACAGAGATTGTATCAAAGATATTATCAGTTAATTATGTTTTTTTAATAACATTGAAATTGAGCTTTAATATGATTGAAGTCAATGAAGTGATCTAACAAATTGACTATTATCATTCATCTACTTTAAAAAAATTTTATTTAATTTTGAATATTGGATAAATTTAAAATGCACAAAAATTTGACGACATTTTGACAAATTTGAAATTGCAATAAGTGACTTTTTAAGAAATTTAGTGAAAATGTGAATATATAGTGTAGAGTCACTCAGGGAAATTCGTGTTTATTATTTAGTTGATTTTTATTTCCTTTTTGTATTAACGTCATCATGACGTCAGAGTTATATATTTCGACCTTAGATTTACGAAGGAACTCATGTCCCCTTGAAGGTGCTATACGTGTTGCTCAAATGTAATTTGAATTGCGAGGGAAATTGATAACATGAATGATTAACTTTGATTGTAAACTAAGGCAGGTAGTTATTTATTGTTAACCATGTATAAAATGAGTAACCATGTAGAAAATGGTCAATAGATTTTATCTATCCTCAATTACTGTTACTTTTCTCTCTGTTACTTTATTTAGTATTTTACTATGAAAATAATTGCTTACACTCTGCGACAATTTGGGAGTGCTTTCTTAAGGCACAGGGCGACACGTAGCTCCTGGCGATCATTAGATCTTCCCAGNATTTCACCAAATAACAATTAAAATAATTTTTTAAAATTTAAATTAAAATTCCCCTAAAATAAAAAGAATGAAGGCACTGAATGCTTTATGCCAACAGAAATTTGTCCAAAACCTTTAGCATAGCAAAAAATAAGACCTAAGAATTATATATTATTTTCCTGCACAACTATTCAAATTCAATTGGACTTGCCTTGTATTGAATTCCTCATTAATTAAATAATATAAATATATATATATATATATTTGAAATTTGTACTAAGGAGATCTAAAATTTTTCTTAACACACAATTTATGACTATATTTCTAGGATGTAACAATAAATATGGAAATAATCTTTCAAATTTTAATAGGAAAATTAACAATACTCTCAACAAGCTAAAACCACACTTGCCTTTAAAATAATTTTCAATTTGGTAAAGCTTTTTTGAAAAATAGTTGAAACTATCTAATTCTTTTAATGTACAGTTTTATTAATAACATCATAGTTACATGTTAATTGATAATTGTTTTTTCAATATTTTTAAATTTTCTGCATTCCTCTTTTTATATTTTACTCAATGCCTATGCTTACTGCTTCTTTCTTGGTAAATTGAAAGTAATTGACTGATTTTTCATGTAATCAATATAAAAAATTGTGTATTACAGAATAATAAATCAATACTTTTTGACAAATTGGAGTCAACACAATACCATAATTGTAGTATGAGCATGTTCTTAATACTTTTATGGGAATTCCATACCAATGCTTTAGAATTAAGAAAATTACTGTTACTGTATTATTTTAAAATACTTAACTCAGCTATTCATTGAATGATCTTTTGTTAGAAAGCAGCATTCTAGAGAGATTGTATCAAAGATGCTATCAGTTAATTATGTTTTTTTAATAACATTGAAATTGAGCTTTAATATGATTGAAGTCAATGAAGTGATCTAACAAATTGACTATTTTCATTTCTCTACTTAAAAAAGAAAAATTTTCTTTAATCTTGAATTTGGGATAAATTTAAAATGCACAAAAATTTGATGACATTTTGACAAATTTTAAATTGCAATAAGTGACTTTTTAAGAAATTAAGTGAAAATGTGAATATAAAGCAATACTCAACAGTTTATGAATAATTATATCTCTAATGATTTAATTGTAATTTTTGTTTCAGTATTCTTTGATTTTCTTAGTGTGTTGCTCTAATCTAAATCAAAAAGTGACATCCTGTCACATCAGTATAAAAATCAATGCAAATCCAACAGCTAATAGTATTACTATTACATGTCCATTTAATTTTTTTGTATTTGCCATGTGTACACATTGCAATAAATGAATTTTTAGATTAGCTAACAATTACTATTTCTGCCCCAAAAGAGAATTTGTTGCTATTTGTTCAGATTTAATTTTTCCCCCAAATGAACTCAATCCAGAGAGGGGTTCTTGTAGCATCATCCAAACAAATAAGCAGCTAAAAGAAGAAAGTCAATTAAAAGAAGCATGATCAAATTAGAATGTGATTAAAAATGGATTGTAGAAAATTATTATCATCTTAAATTAGTTTGTATGTTGCAACCAAGTAATATCAGTGCAATTGATTATGAATTGGTATTTGTTGATACTATTAATTTTGACCAAAAAAGTAGTGAAATTGCTTCCATTATTTTTAGCTGCCATATTGGCAGATGAAAGATTGAAAATTTGAAATTGACAGTTACTTTTTCTAGTTTCTATAAATAGATTCAATTTCATTGTAACAATTGATAAAGAAATTTCTTTAGAACTATTATATTAATTTCTTATTATGGTTTGATCAGTTAATATGATGTTGAGCAAATGAGTTGTGTTTAATAGTGGCTTGGATCCATCACAGGAATGATTCAAGGGTCTTTGTGTCAAGCAATGAAAGTGCACTTAGGTTAGGAATAGGGGTTTTTACTCTTGTTTAGCTGGCTACTGATCATTATCCTACATGTATCATAATTAGCAAACTCAAAATATGGCTGGTAAACCAACACCTAGGGATTTATATTTATATTATTTTAGATTCAAACTAATGATTTTAATGTGACTGTTAATGTGACCAAGCATGTAAGAGTTATTAAATGTAGGATAGGAAGCTGCTGTATATTAAAATAGTTATTAAAGCCAATATATTTTGTTAATGGCTACATGTTGTATTAACTATGCAGCTAGTGACAAGTCAGGTTGCAAGTACGTGAAACACTTTTACAAATAGAGACTAAGTCAAGTTGTGTCTTGTCTTGAGTATACACTGAGCTAAGATAGGGTACACATAAGTTATATCAATGAGCTGAGAAGTGGAACTCAACCAACTGGATCATTGGCAATTACATGATACTGAATGTGGAGATTGGCCTTGGGTGGATGCCCATTACCAATGACTTGAAGAGATGCTGCGAGGCTTTGTCACCTAAATAGTGGCTATGATAATACCTATTAATTACAGATAATGGAATTACAAATATGGAAGTAAAGCAGTGTAAAATTAGTACATCCCTACCTGCAAGTGCACCAATATGGATATAACAAAATAGCAAGGAGAAACAGATGACAATGCCTGGTAGAGGATGTTACATGGTGACCATCACAGCCAAAAAGATCAGGCAAAAAATTGGAAAAATTTCTTTTACTTACTTGAGTTAAGATAGGTGTTTTTTCTCAGAACACAAAGAATTCTTTCTATATCTAACATAGGCGCCTAGGAAACATTCAGTAAAACAAGTCAGACACTCCAACATTACTTATGAGTGAAAAGTGTAAATGCAACCTTGATGGGAACATCAACGTCAATTGTCAATGAAGAGATTTACCCACACCTAACACAATGCACTACAAAAAGAGTCTACAATTGTAACCAAGAAAGGGCGCCACTACAAACTGGATTACAAAATGACAAAATGAAAAAAAGGCAGCACTAAGAAGACAGCTCCCTTAATTGTAACCCCCAGAGCTAAATGCTCATCATCTTACTCCAGAGACACAGATTCATCCCCTAAAACAGAGTTACAGCCATTACAATTGCCCCCTGACGTGAGCCATTTGGGAATTATTTGAAATTCTAAAAAAAGTCAGGAGATGGAAACACTTTTAAGAAGTGAAATAGAATGATTAACCAACAAATTTAAACAGCTGGAGCAGCAGAGTGAAAGCAGTCTCAACAAAATTGAGTCAGATATCAAAATGAGACTGGATATGCAGAGTGAACTATTCCAACATGAAATAAAACATTAACCCAACAACTAATGGAGTCCAACAAAAGATTCCTAGAACAAAACCACCAATGGCAAAAGAAAAATCAGCAATTGGAAAAGGAGAATTGGCAGCTGGTACAAGACAATGACATACAAGCAGAAGAGCTTGACCAGCTAAGAGATAAATTGAGACTACTACAATTAATTGAAGACAAAAATCAATGAAACCTAAAGACTCATACAATGGAGTTTCAGAGGTCAAAAAAAGTAGTTGCAAGCACCACCCATGATGGTGAATGAAACACCAAACTCTGTTTGTGTCTGTGAGTTTCATCAGTGTGAACATGTATACTTTGTCTCTTACCTTATGTGCATGCCTGTAAATTTTTTTATTATAATGGCATTGCTATCTCACCACTGATTTCTTTATATTATGACACATCATTTCGTGAATTCCTGTGATCTGCTTCCTTAGTTGATTCACATACTTGTTATCCAAGCTTTTGCTGTAATTAGTATATTGCATTGATAATGGAGTTGTTGCCTCTCTTCTGAACATTGCCTTAAATGGTGTGACTCATGTTGTTCCATGTACTGACGTGTTATTATAATATTTAACCATCTCGATTACTTCTCTCCATTGTAGCATAATCCAAAGCATAATGCTGCTAATGAAGAAAGAAGATCAGATGATTAGTTGAAACTAAGATTGAATTATGATTATTAATTAGAAAAACAATTTAAGTTTAATTATCAGATTATCTTTGTAAATGCAACCAAGTAATAACATAGCAAGTTTGCTTCCATATTTTTAGCCATTTTGGCGGATGATACAAATTTGAATTTTGAACTACAGGTACTTTTTGAAAGTTAACTATAAATAGTCAAGAAATCATTTTGGAAATTGTTTAAGGAAATTCTTTGAAAATCTTATCTTTAGATTTTAGATCAGTTTGATTATTAATACAGAATGTCAAGCTAAATGGTAAATGCAGTAGTAGTGGTTCGGGAACACATCAAGAGCCACTTGAGTGTCCTTGATCCAAACCATGAACCTGCATTTATGTTAGGTATATGAATAGGAGTTTTTCTCCATTTAGCTGGCTATCAATTCGATTGTTTACATTTAACTAATAATTAACATTGGCAAAAGGGCTGGATATGCTACTGTAAGTTATATATATTTTATCTGATAGACTTAGGGGAGCCATAATAGACTGATAAAGAGACTGAGCATGTATTATGTTATTTAAATGTAAGGTAGGAAGCTGCAAGTTGTTATGTAACTTAATTGTATTAACTTATCTAAAGCCAATAGTTTTTTGGTAATGGCTGAAGTAATAATTATCAAGCAGCTAGTGACATTGCAAGGTTGCGAAGTGAATTACATACACAATACAAATTTAGTTTAAGTCAGTTACAATTAGCATTGAGAACTACACTGACTTAGGATAGGGAACACATAGGAACTTCATTGAGTTGAGGTTTGGAGCTACTTAATTCAGCAATGGAAACACAAGTGAGATGATGCAGAGATCAGAGTTGGCCAGATGGCACATGCACACCAATCACGGAGTATAGCTAAGATGGTGGAGTACCTAAACAGTATTCAGTTATTTCAGTTAAGTGAAGATTAACAGGAATGCATACAATAAATAGCTAATATGCGTACACCCTACCCACGTAGAATAAGGAACAATAATTCGAAAGAATCATTTAACCTAAGTTAACCCTTGGTAGCAGATGCTACACGATCTACTTCCACCTATTCTTGATCTTGCCACCCTAATTAATTTAATCAGTGTTAGATTGAGCTGCTCCACTGCTCCGTTAGCCTGTGGGTGGTATGTTGTTGTTCATTTGCTTGCTATTTCCAGGAGCTTTGCCATCTCTTGAAAAAGTATGCTCTCGTATGGAGGGCCTTTGTCCATTTATATTGTTTCCTTTGGCCTGAGTCATAAAATTCATTCCTTCAATACTAATTCTGCTGTGGTTTCCACTGTTGTATTCTTCATTGGGATAATCCTTGCGTATTTCAGGAAATTATCCACCATTACCAGTAGGTATTGGTAGCCTTCAGCATCTTTCAACAGCATTTCCAGATCTATGTGTACTATTTCATTTGGTTGTGGGAATAATCTTTTCCTGTGCTAATGGCTAAATAATTCTCTAATCTGGCACATTAGAATTGTTATTACAAATATTTTAGATTGATGTACAGCAAGAATGAATTCTTTGTGACTAATTACACAAGTTAACAGCAGATTACACTGAGATTTGCATAAGAGTGATTCATCTGCTAATAAGTCATCAGTTCAACATAAGTATTTAAACTACAGTGTGTGAAGAACACATGATTATTAATTGCCATTAATACTTATGGATACATTACAGTTATATTCAGTGTTACATGTAAGGACTAATAGTTTAGGTGTGAACAGCACTAACAATCAGATCAATGAAACAGTTACTATCAATGATATCAATGATTATAATGGAAATAATGTCTATCATTGACACTATGGGATTTCAAAATATCTTCAATATTTGCCACTTTTATTTAATTTTCATTTGATTCATGCACTTATTAAAATACATTTCTATATGATGTATTTGTAATTTTAATGTTTTTTAGGAATATTGGAAAGTGAGTCTTTTATGAAAGTTGTTAGAAAAATACTTCAAAATGGTATGTGAAATTTCGTATTATTTATTTAATTTAATTTTGTCAATTACAATAGCATATCAAAAATGATTACTAAGAACTATATATTATTTTAATGCACAAATTTTTCAATGGTGCAAATTAATAAATTCAATTACTTTTAATTGTGTATAATTCTTTCTTAATTCAAATGCTAGTTCTTTGAGGAAAGTATTTATCTATCTTTGAATATATTTACTAAGAAACCTAAGTTTTTCTTAGAAAGTTTTTAACACAAAATTTTTGATATTGCTAGGATGCAAAAAATATATGTGGAAACATTCCTTAAAATTTTAAAAGAAAATAATATTTTCAACAAACTAATTCCATCATTACTTTTATAATTTTTTTCAAATTTTTCAAGCTCTTTTAAAAAATAATTTCAACTATCAAAGTCTTTAATGTACAGTTTACTTAATAAGATCCTAGTTACATGTTAATTGATATTGTTTTGCAATAAATTTACATTACCTGCCTTACTATTTTAAATTTTATTCAATGCCAAATGTTGGCTGCATATTTATTGGTACAAAATGAATTTAATTGACTGAATTTTCATGTACTCAATAATAAAAATTGTGCATTGCAAATTAATAAATCAATAATTTTCATCAAATTGTAGTCAACACAATACTTCAATTTTACTATGAGCATGTTTTCAATACTTTTATGAAATTCCTTAGAGATGTTTTAGAATTTCAATGTAATTGAAAAAATTAAATCAGCTCTTCCATTAATAATCTGATAGTAGGAAGCAGAATTCTTGAGAGATTAAATCTACTTTTTTAATATCAATGAAATTGAGCTTTAGTGTGGGTCTGATATTAATAAAGTAATCTAACAAATTTATTTACTTTTATCACTCATCTATTTATAAGATCTTGAAGAGATCAAAATTCAAAAAGAATATATTACTTTGATTAATTTAGAGATTTTGAAATCTCAAAATCAATAGATATAACAAAAAAGTGTATTGTTACTTGCAGCTCTTTGATTAATTGATTACATGATATGAATTAGTGGATTTGGCAAGCACATTAAAGAACCCTGCTGTATCAAGTGCATAATATGTTGAAAAGTGAAGTTATAATAAGTGAATTTTTGAGAAATTAAGTGAAAATGTAAATACAAAAAACAATACTCAGCATCTTATTGTAGAATGCTTGACTTGTTGTAGAATCACTTGCAACACACAGCAAGCATTCAATCTTTACAAACATTAAAACAACTGATGAAACTACTAGTTATTATGTACTTCTATCTGTTGAGAAAACAAGAGCATGTTCATTCCATAGGTAATAAGTATTCAAAGAACAAGTTAATTCCAAACTTCTTTTAGAATCAGACCTCCAGCTGAAGTGATGAACCAACACTTAATTCTCAACTCATTTTAGACTAGAGAAAATACAATAATTATATCTACATGCAAACCACACTTTCTAACCGTACTCATTCTTATACCTAATACCTACTATCACTCAAACTAAAGGTGTCAAACCATCACGCCTCAGGTTATCTTACCTTTTGCCTGAAGTGGCACCCTAAGTTGTAACATCCTCCACCTAGCTTGTTACGCCGTGTTCAATCACTGCTAAGGGATGCTTAGTAAACTGCAGGTGAGGTGTTACCCATTTGTTGATCCATCAAACTTCTCTTCCTTACTAACTAGTTACGTTAATTAAGTACTCAGGTAATAACCATCACTGTTTAGGTGACTGGGCAGTATGATGTTTCCTCTTCAGTTGTTCCATAGGCTCCTGCCCAAAGCCGATCTCCACAACACAGCTCCTCCTCTTCCGGAATGATGGCTGAGTCTACATCACCATCTCAGCTCAACTGGGATTAATTATGTATGCCCTACGTTAGCTCGGTGTGTGTACTCAAGTAAAGTTGTAACTGACTTAAGCTCAGAGTTGTAAAGTGTTTGTTGTTTTTATTTAATAAAGCAACCGGGAATTGACACTAACTGCATGTAATAATATAACTAACATAGCCATTACCATAAAACTATCGGCTTAATTATACAGATAATAAACTTGCAGTTTCCTATACCTACATTTAATAGTATTACATGTGAGGTCATTTATCGAGTCAATTATAGTCGAGTCTCCTACATTTAAGAATATATAAATATCCCTAAGTGTCGACTATCCAGTCGTTTCAGGCATTGATTATTTCTTACATGTGTTGATCAGTAGTCAGACTAGGCAAGAATCGAAAAACTCCTAACCGTAACATAGGTGCACTTTCGTGACTGNCATGTGAGGTCATTTATCGAGTCAATTATAGTCGAGTCTCCTACATTTAAGAATATATAAATATCCCTAAGTGTCGACTATCCAGTCGTTTCAGGCATTGATTATTTCTTACATGTGTTGATCGGTAGTCAGACTAGGCAAGAATCGAAAAACTCCTAACCGTAACATAGGTGCACTTTCGTGACTGGCACAAAGACCCTAGAATCGATCCCGTGATGGATTCCAGCCACTACTAAACACAACTTGCCTAGCTGCACATTTAATTAAATAATCAAACCAGATAAAGTAGAAATGAAAATTAAATAAACTCCGAAGAATTTATTGTTCATCAAAATTATGGTTGAATCAAAGCTATTTATAAAATTTCTACAAAAAGTACCTGCCGATTTTAAAATTCAAATGATTCGTCTGCCAATATGGCTGTTCATACGTAAGCGTTAGTTTGCTCAATTTAATTTGTCAATTACCTCTTGATCGGCTAACAAGTTTCTTATTTTGACCAATATTAAATCTTAGTTGCATTTTACAAAAATAAACTAAAGTTCATTAACTAAATTTTTTACAATTAATTTCAATTGATAATCATTCGACGTTATTCAGCTTTTAGTTGCCTTTTTTGGATGATGCTACATTACATTCCAGAAAATCACTTCCTAAGATGACATTGTAAGGTAATGGTTGGTCAGAAGTACCTACCACAACCAAATCCACATGGAACAGTTCCTTGTCAATTTGCATTTCCACATCACAAATTTTTCCTTTAAGAGAGATCTTATTTCCAGACATGTTGATTAGATGGAGAGTTGAAGAATCCAGGGTGTCTCTGCTCATGCACAGAGCTGTGCAACATTTGTTGCTAATAGTAGAGGCAGTGGCTCCAGTATCTATTGTTGCATTGACTAGACTCCCATTAACTTCAACAGGAATCACATTTTTCCTCATCATGTTAGTGATTACAAGAATATCCTGTGCTCATTTATCAGGAGACAGCAGTAGTAAAGATGGGTCGTAGCCCTTCTCACTTTTTTCTGATTGGTCAAGAGGTGGCTCGTAGCCCGTCTCACTTTTTTGTGATTGGTCAAAAGGGTTGGCCTTTGACCCAAGGCGTCGTGGATATTGGCGGGGGTGTTTTACTGACGTCATGCATGTACTTTTACTAGTTTTTGTGTTATGTATGTGGCCTAATTTAGTTTGCATTTTTTTACTTTTTTAGTTTTACTTTCCCACATTTACTTACTTACTTTTCAGTTTTACTNTTATGTTTGCCAGCTCTACTATTGATATTCTCCCTGTTGGGGGATGTTTCGTTATCAGCCTGCTTATCAGCTTCTCCATCATCTGCATTGGTTTTTCATTTTTGTTGAGCGATTCAGTTTTTTCGACGTGACCTTTTAATATCCAGTTTTTTGTTTGTGTGTTTATCGGTGATAACGCAATTTCAAACTTTTTAGCTTTTGTAAGTTTCACCCTTTGACTTCTCATTACGGGTAGCCTGAGGTCCTTTTCCTCTGTGAGCCAGATCGCTAGCGGCCATGCGGACGTTCTATATCTGATGTCCGGCGCGTTCTTCTCCTCCAGTATCAAATTTCGGAAGTCTTTTTTTCATATTTAATTCATATGCTCTGTTGATCTCTGCCAATACCATTTCTACTGTTTTATGATATTTACGTGCTGGTGCTTCTATTTTTATCTCGGGCCATGCTTCGTCTGTTTTCTTTTGCAATTTCATGTTTGCCCACACTTTTTTGATTTCTTCTAAGTGCTCCTGGCGTTGTGTCATACTGCATTTAATGAATAGTGTCATGGCCTTCTCCAATCCTTCATTTAATTGTAACATTTCCGCCGTTTTTGTTTGTTGGAAAAGATCTATCGCTATACTGTGATCTATCATTATTCCATATATGCTTGCCCAATAATCGATCTGTAGGTCAAAACGAATTATCTCGGATATCGTAAATTCTTTCTTCTGCCATGGGAAGAAACCTTCTGCTCTTAGTACCATATCTTTTAGGAAACTTGGTAATTCTTCTAGGTTTTCCTTCATTGCTATGACGACTATTCTCGTTTGCTGTACCTTCGCCATCCGAACTGTTTGGTCAATTTGTTTTTGTAGATTTTTGTTGTATTCCTTTTCTCTCAGCACGTGTATGATCGTTAAATTTTCTTCATCCAAATTTATCTCCGGGATTTTTGCTATGTTTTCCTTGTACGCCATGAGTGCTTGCACTGTTTCTAGTGTGAAATTTTCGTTAAATGTCATGTGCGTTGTGCTCCTCATATACGGCCTATCGATCGTTTCGTTTAGTTCCTGTGGGTAGCTGATTAACACGTTAACTTTTGGCCGGTTGTCCGCGTCTAATAGAATTGGCAATATGCTCCCTTCCATTTTGGCAGTTTTCCTAATTAACATTTTCATTTCTGGAGACAGTTTCTCGAACGCATTGTGCCGCATTTTTGTGGTTGCCATGAAATAGGGGTGCAACGTTTCTCCATCTATTTTGGACATTCGTTTCTTGTGCTCTTTAGATCTTATCATACGCTCTGATGTTGTCTCCGAGGAGATCTCTATTTGCCTCATCCGTAAAGGCAATCTGCTGGTGCTCGGCTCACAGTCCATAGGCTGTGAACCTGTGCTGCTGGTGTCAACTGAGTTGCCCCTGAATCA
>CABFPE010000026.1:194595-228763 GCA_900660155.1 Hofstenia miamia
GTGCATATGTTGGCTAACAAAGAAGTAATATATGAGGAATTGACCAAAGACTCAGATGCTGAGAAACAGAAAATCATAAATGAGATTACAAAAGCAATAACTACACAACTACAAGAGGAAGACACAATAAAGAATCACAATAAACCCAAGTATGAAAATTCAATTCTACCACAACTACCAACCAACAACACAATACCTTGTAAGCCAACACTACCAAAGTTCAATGGAAGGGTAGATGGCTATAACCTCACATTTGTTGAATGGTTGCAGATGTTTGAGTTAATGATGGCAGAAGAAAAAGTAAGCCAGCAAGCAACAGCAGCAAGACTGCCATTATATTTGGCAGGCGCAGCCTCCCAACATTACCTGCTGTTGGGCATGGAAAGGAAAAGGAACTATAAATTACTTATTGGAGACTTCATAAACTACTATGAAAATGAGAGTTTCAAAAATCAATACCAAATAATTCTAAATGCAACCAAAATGAAAAAAACTGATGACATTCAAAACTATATCCAACAAGAAGAACGTCTATTAATGCTGAGCTCAAGGAAAAAATAGATATATTCTGGCATATTTGCAAAGAAATGCCAGAGAGCATCAGGACGCAGTTCAAAATAAAATGAGAATAAAAAACAATGCACAGATATACAAGAAAGCTGCATGGCATAGAGAGGCACTGACATGGAGAAATAATTTCCAACCATGTCCCCCAAACAAAACTAGAATGGAGTAAGGAGTTGACGCCTATATAGATGACATCATAGTAACCAGCAACACAATCGAAGAACATTTGTAAAAACTAGAGAGAACTCTAACAATACTGGACAATGCAGGACTTTGCATCAACAGAAACAAATGCAATATTCTAAATTAAAAGATAGTATTTTTAGGGAGAACAATTGGGAAAGTCATGATATGTGTGAAGGACAATGCCAGAGATGATTGGAAAAATTGAAAAACCCAACAACAAGAAAGATATACAAAGGATAATGTGATTGTTCAACTATTACAGCACCTTCAATCTGAACATAGCTGGTAAAACAGGGAAGATGACTAGATTAATGAGAAAATCAGTACTGTTCATATGGACATGGCAGGAGAAGGAGGAGTTAGAGAACATCAAAGAAGAACTGGCGAAATTACCATCCCTCAACACACCAGACTATAATTAAAAGTTCATACTGAATTGCAATGCAAGTAAAGTGGTAATTGGGGCCACACTAGGACAAATAAAAAATGAAAAAGAGGTCCCCATTCAATTCATCAGTTGAAAGCTAAGAGCAAGTGAGGAAAATTATGGATCAACCAAGTTGGAAAGGCTGGCATTGATCAAGTGCATCAAGAAGTTTCAACATTTTCTAATCAGCAGAGAATTCTGGGTAGCATTGATAACAGTGGATTGGCATGGCTAAAGAATTTTTCTGGAGACAAATCTGGAATAGTGTCACAATGGATTTAACATTTGAAGGAATTTACATTTTTAATTGAGTATGGGAAAGTCAACATACATAACAATGCAGATTTTTAAACATCACTACCAGAGTATCAGAGAGACACAACAAAACCAGTTGGAGAGAAAAAAACAATTTCAATTTTTGCCACATACTGAATATGAGGGATTGTGGGAAATTAATGTGGACAAAAAAGGCCAGGCTGTTCTACCAATACTGATGAGGGAAGAGATATCCAAACAAGAAATTGTGGACAAACAGAGATAGAACATAATCCTCAGTAAAATAATCAAAAACATAAGAGAGCCCTGAACAACACTATCAAAACTAATGGCAGAATACTTTGAGCATTACAAGTGGAATATAAATAAGAATGGACTATTATATGTTGAAGCCAGAAACAACAGAATTGCAATACCAGACTATTTCAAAAAGGAAGGATAAGAAAAATACACGAGAAGGGCCACTTGGGAATCACACAAACAGAAAAACCTTCAACTCAAGATTTATAACAGCAGCTGTGAGGAAAGTCACAGAAGACATAATTAATAAGTGTACAACATGCCTCCTACACAATAAAAAACATTTCACAACACAAAGGGCACAACTGGAGAAAATAATTGCAACACAACCAAATAAGATAGTACAAATAGATCTGGAAATGCTGTTGAAGGAGGCTGAAAGCTACCAATACCTACTGGTATTGGTGGATAATTTCCTGAAATACGCAATGATGATCCCAATGAAGAATACAACAGTGGAAAACACAGCAGAATTAGTATTGAAAGATTGGATTTTACGACTCAGACCAATGGAAACCATAATATCAGACAAAGGCCCTAAATTTGAGAGCAGAGTGTTTCAAGAGATGGCAAAGCTCCTGGAAATAGCAAGCAAACAAACAGCAGCATACCAGCCACAGGCTAACAGAGCAGTGTAGCAGCTCAATCAAACACTGATTAAATTAATTAGGGTGGCAACATGAAGAATAGGTGGAAATAGATGGAGAGAAATCATTGAGATGGTTGAATATTATTATAACACGTCAGTACATGGAATAACAGGAGTCAGACCATTTAAGACAATGTTTGGAAGGGAAGCAACAACTCCATTATCAATGCAATATACTAACTACAGCAAAAGCTTGGATAATGAGTAGGTGAATCAACTAAGGAAGCAGATCACAGGAATTCGCAAAATGATGTGTCATAATATAAAGAAATCAGCAGTGAAACAGCAATGCAATTATAATATAAGAAATTTACAAGCATGCACATAAGGTGTGAGAAAAAGTATACACGTTCACACTGATGAAACTCACAGACACAAACCAAGCCTGGAAACTAAAAACAGTATGGTCTGGCCCTCACACAAAAACACAGACACTACCAAACAATGAAGACATGCTAGACAATAATAGACTGTTACATTTTAAAATTTTAACAGATCAACAGCAGATATCAAAGAAATGAAGAAAGACAAGAATGCTGAATTCAAAATATGCTGAATTAACAGCAATGAAATTATATATGATATGTATGATTTAGATAGTCTACACAAAAATGGATTCAATGAGGAATTCACAGCAGATATTAGAGATGAAAATATAAGAGAGAGTGCTGCTAAAAAGGACAGCAAGAAATAAATCTATATATGACCCTGAAATATGAGACTTAAATTTACTAACTGAATTTAGGAATATAGAAGAAAATGATGCAGCTGCCAATGAAGAAGAGAGTGCGCAGAAATCAACAACTGGAGGAACCAAGAACAGGAGAAGGCCCAGATAACAATTTTGGTTGTTTTTACGTTGTTTATGGTTGCTTCATACTTTTGGTTGTTGCAACAACCATTAAAATCATAAAAACAACCATCAATACTAATTTGAGCAACTAAAAATGTGATAATTTAAGATTCAAGCAGATACTTGCAAATAGAACTAACTTCGTTATTTTGATTACTAGATCATTTTTATATAAAGAACAGAATTGCAAAAAGCTTTTTTGAAATATTAAAATTGTGAAAAATTATAATATACTTGGTAAGTGAATTTTCAAAATAATTTATTCATGAATATTTGGACACCTTCAAATTATCTGTCAGATAAAAAAGTTACATTTGAGCAGAAGAGATTCTTTACGATTTAAAAAAGTATTATTTCAAAATTAAAAGTTTAAATTTTTGTTAAAATTGGCAGATTTTTATGCTTATTCTTATCATTTAAAATCAAGACATTCATTCAAAATTTCTGCAAATGTTGTATTTAATGTATTTATTGCATTACTGTTGTGCTCTTTGTTGGGCTTGTGTTAGTTTAAACAGCAATGTTTGAACTGATTCTCAATATAAATTTGATGTATTGCATATAAAAGTAATGCTAGAACAATCATGGGCAACATAAAATAACATTGTTGCGACCTAAAATAGTGTTTTTTTATTCAGAAAAAACAACCAATGTTGTTTAGACCAGTCAAAAGGGTACCATTTCAACGTTAAAACAACCATAAAAAAACAACTAAAATACAACGTTGTTTAGACCAAAATTTGTTATCTGGGGGAGTGTTTGCAGAAGTTCTCCAACCAGATGTTGACTCCAGGGCAGAAGGGAAAAGAATGAAGAGCCAACAAATAGACGACATATAGTGAGAATGCATCCTAGTAGTCCCCAAGACTGATTCAAGGGCAGGGAGACTAACAGACAAAATGCCTCTCTCACCAGGGATCTGCACAGCCAAATCAAGGGCACACAGAAAAATGGTGAAAAGCAGCACAACTTTCCTTCCAAAAGTCTATGACACTGATTAAAGGGTGGTGAGACACTTGGAGTTGCAGGGGAAGGTGTAAGTGGTGGAAGAACCATGGAGATGCAAAAGTGATTCAAGGCTGACACTATCCCCACAAGAACCACACCTGGTCAAGTGCCAATAGGAGCAACTGTGAAAGGATTCAATGGTGAATCAGTAGAAACTATTAGCACAGATTATTAGCCCATGGACTGTGAACAGAGCACCAGCTAATTACCTTTATGGATGACACAGCTACATGCCTCCTCAGACACTATCTCAGAGAGAACTGTACAATCTAGAGAAAGAGAGAAATGCATGTCTAAAATCAATGGAGAAATGCTACATCCATATTTCATTTGAACAATGAAAATGCATTATAATGCATTCAAAAAATTATCACCAGAGACAAAATCACATATAAGAAAAGTCGCGAAAACCAAAGGGAGAAACTTACTGATAGTACTTGATGCCAACAACAGACAAAAAGTAAATGTGACAATAAGTTATCTGCAAGACATGAATTAGATGCTGGAAAGACCATACATGCAGAACACAGTACATATCATATTGGACAAAGATTTCACGCTGGAAACTACACAGGCTGTAAGGGCCTATAAGGATCAAATAGCAGAGATTCCAGAAATAAATATGGATGAAGAAAATCTAATGATCATACACATTCTGAAAAAAAAAGAATATAACAAAAATCTGGAGAAGAACATAAACCAGATGCTATGAATGGTGAAAGTACAAAAGGTAAGAGTGGTAATAATCACAAGATCAACAATCAATGATATCCCAAAACATCTATTGGATGCATGCATGCAAACAAAACATTTTCCCTTAGGAGAAAACACCAACAGACGCAACCATTTCAGAGGTGATTTTGATTTGATCTACAAATAGACTACTGGGCACAAATTTATAGAATAATGGTAGATCCAAGCATTGCAATCAACCTATACAAGCAAACCAAAACAGTGTGGAAAAGGCCAAAACACTATTCATTAAATGCAGCCTAACACAGAGGCAAGAACATCTACAACAAATTCAGAGAATATGGAAGAATATGAAATTGCAACTGAAAATGGAGGAGAGTTGGCCAGAAATAAAGATTGAGGTGCCATCAAGAAAATTCCACAAATCAGTAGAATTGGTACTTACAGAAGTGAATTGTGCATATGAATTGAACACTAAAAAGGTTTTCAAACAGTTGGTATTTGAACAGAAAAACGCGCTGGAAATCTAATATAGGACAACAGCATGGATACTAGTGATACTAACAACTGAAGATGTAGAGATACAACTCCTGATTTCATGACATGTAAGACATAAACTTACAAAAGCAAAAAGATTTGAAATAGCACTAGCCCCAATTAATACGCAAATAAAGAACTGGCTTCTCAAGGCCACATTGAAAAGATGGAGTCAACTAACAAAGTAGAGAAGGCGATACAAACAATGGAAAAAATAATCAGCCATATGATAATGAATGAGAGCCTGATGGGAAAAATGTTGATAGTGGACATGGCTAACAAAACAGGAATATGTCCTAATGAAATAACTATATTTGAAGAACCAATGAAGAAGTATATGTGGGGAGCAATGTCAGAAACAAGGCTGAGACAATTGGACAACCAACCCTGGATAATGATATGAAAGTTCATAAATCAAAAACTGGTAAGCACTAAGGAAATAAGAAAAGCAGCAGTACTGAAAAATGTGCAGAAAATACTTGAAAAAGAGATGGAGCAATATGAGCAAGATAGTCTGATATGCACATTCACTAAAATCATAAGGAGTTTGGAAATGATGAAGAAAGGCAGAATAACTGAACAGGTGGAAGTCTGTGAAATGGTATCCAAGACACAAAGTGAGATGATGGAAGAAGAGGAATTACTAACATCCCCACAGCTATTATTATATCCAAAAACACAACGGACAATAGATAGAATAAATATTGATAACTGGGGAGAAGTGAGCCCTTAGCAAGAATGATTGAATTGATTGACACTGATGATGAATGATTCTTAATCAAAATAAAAGTAATGCAGCATAATCCATTGAATAATCATGAGTGGTCAAAATAAGAAGAAAGATGGATGTAACTAAGAGTAAAGTATTATAATGATTGATATGTAAACACATGATTATGATTGATTAATTGATTTGTAAATTGTTTTATGTAGTTTATATTTAAATTTTGCTTGACAGTATTTGGCTGATGTTGCATAATTAATATCAGAACTAAAATATGAAGGAAAATTGTAAACAAGAATCAATCAAACAGGTACTAGTTGAGTATTTGATTATTTACTAAAAAGTGCTATAAATATGTTATGATTGTTAGGCTAATTGATGAACAAATTTAGTTTGGATTTACTTCTTTTGTCAGGTTATTTTGTAGTTCATGGAAAGCTAAACATTTAAGTATTAGAGGTAATTGTACAGTGGTTCCCACATCCATATAAAGGAATTCTGGAGCAGCCTCACAAACAGCTATTCAATGGCAGTGAGGGTGATAGCTGTATTTTCCTTATGGTGCTTTTAGTTTACAAATAGGGATAGGGATTTTTCTTCATTATGGCTTTCCCACTCCTCATTGCTTGTCATTTATTATGATTCTAGTTACTTTGCCCCACATGTTTATTACCCCATTATTGAATCCTAGTTATTTATGGTTTTATATTACAGTTGGTGATTCAGTATTGAATTTAGTTAGATCATGCTTTTATCTTATAGTTATTATTATTTTGGTATTAGATTTAAGTTGCTCACTGTTTTATCTCATAGACCTTTGGCCAACTTATGCATTCACTGTCTTGCCAATGGCATTGATTGTTTACATGTATGAAGGGCAGCATGTATTACTATATTTGTAGGACTATTCTATGTAGGGCTCAATAACAAGCTAAAGCATTGAAGTTGCTATATTCAATTATCTTTACATATGCATAATAACAAAAACAATCAATGCACTAAATTCTTAAGCAATCACAATTTCACAATCACTGAGTTTCCTATCCACACACCAATTCCGTTAATGCTTTTCATGGTGAAGATCAAGTGCAAGCTGTAGTTGTGGCTGATCAATATGTATCTGGAATCTCATGGCAATGCTTTGGGTCTCAACACTGTCTTCCATCTACTACTCTTTATCTAAATGAGTTGTTGTTAGTTATGCAGTTAAAAAGGCTAATGTTTATTAAATTAAGTTAATCAAACAAACACTCAAATGGAAGGAGAGAATTAGGAGCTTGTCAAGCTTACTTGTCATATCAACTATGAAAAGTAATAAATTACTATGAAATAAGTGTGAAAAGTGGATTGGCAAGATTCTACATGGCGACCTTGACAGGCGCCAAAAGAGCATGCATTTAAAAGAGAAGTGCTATAGTGAAAATATGATTGGTGTGGAAAATAGTTAATTAAGGAAAAGAAGTCCAGAACATAACAAACAAGAAGTATTACTTACATTATGTATGTTTGAGTCAAGATAGTTGTTTCTTCTAGATTATAAATAAAATCAGTAATGCACTTAAAGATGAGACAAGCAACAGTAACCCTAAGCACAGAAGAAAATGGTAGAAGGGCATCATGAAACAATTACTTCTAGTTATGATGAAGATGGTGAATTCACATAAAAAAAAAGGATGAAACCCAAAACACAGAAAACACCCCAAAATCAAAGAACCACAGCAAATGTGAATATATCCCCCAAAAGTGAGAATTCCCCAATGGAAATAGTGCTGCAACCAGAGCAAGAAAACACAGAATTTTTGATAGTTGAACTTATGAAAATAATAATAATGAAAGAAGGGAGTTGACAATACAAATAGAAAATTTGACTCAAAGGATGTTTGAGATAGAAATGGCAAACATTGAGAAAGACAAATGCATATAAGAGATCACACAAGATACCAGAGTAAGGTTAATGGAGCAGAGAAATGTATTTCAAAAACAAATTCAAAAGTTAGTAGAAGCAAATAAAGAAATCAAAGCACAGATTGAGAAGTTGCAAAAACTGATGACTCAAATGCATTAATAAAATGTTAGCCTGAGAGAAGAGAATATCTCAAAACAACTGGAGATCAACAATCTCAAGGATGAAATTTGATTGATATCATTAACAAATGAAGAAAATCGAGATGAAGAAAAAGGAAATGTTAAGGTAATACAAAATATGATAATGAAAGAATCAGAAAAAATAATTGGAAGTAAGCCAGTAAAGGAAACACAGGGTGAAATGTATAAAAACTGTGAAACAGAAGACGAGTTTGTAGAAAAATTGATTATAAATATAACTAAACAAGTGAAAGAAAACTGTAAAAACTCAGGTGAAATGAAACTGATATACAAAGAAATGATATTTTCAGAAGAAGAAGACAATGATACACTGGCATGTAAAGCGATACTTCCGAAATTCATGGGAAGAGTAGATAGCTGCTCACTGACATTTAAAGAATGGATCCAAATGTTTGAGATGAGCATGAAGGAAAGAAAAGTAATACAAAAGCAAGCAGCAGCAAGATTCCCTTTATATTTGGGGGGCACAGCATATCAACATTATTTAGTATTGGATCTGGAGACTAAAACAGATTACAAGAAATTAATAGGAGAATATCCATGGTATTACAATGATGATAGTTTTAAGAGTCAATATCGTATGTTACTAAACAGTATGAAAATGAACAAGAGGGAAGATTTACGGAATTATATGTTGCAAGTGGAGAGACTATTGAAGTTAAGTTCTAGAGAGAGTACATATTCAAAATATGATCTGTTTTCTCATATTTGCAAGGGATTGCCAGAACCAATTTGACAACAGTTTGAAATAAAATGTGATGCAGATGATTCTTTAGAAAGGATGATAAGAAAAGGATTGGGAATACAGGTTACTATGGAAAATAATGCTCAGATTAATGAAAAGTTGACAATAATAAAGACAATGACACCATCAACAATAAATGGAACTAATAAAATGAAGAAAGACGAAATGGGAAAACCAAAGGACGAGATTATTAGAATAAAGTTAAAAGATGGAACAATAAAGCAAATAAACAGAAAGGACTTGATATGTCAAACATGCAGAAAGAAGGGTCATACTAAGAAATATTGCAAATGATAAATTAATTTTATTGAAGTTGAAGAGGCGTTTTTCAATGATGAAGATTTGTTAGATGACGAAGAGGAGCCTTAACAAATCAAAGAAACAGAAAATGACACTTTAAACTGAAGGGAGCGCCGCCTCCAGTAAACTGTGCACCTGTTCTAATTGTAACAGACCTAATCAACACAAATACAATTACAGTTGTAATAAATGGTGTAATGGTCAAAGCAACCATAGATACGGGAGCAGTAATATCAATCATCACAGATGACTGTGCAGCAAAGATAGGATTTGATAGAAGAAAGCTACAAAGTGAAAAGAGAAGACTAATAAATGCATCAGGAGACTACATTGATGTAAAAGGAAAACTAATAGAAATACTGATATGAAGAGCTAATATGACATTTTCACAGACATTCACAGTTATCAACACAGAAAAGAATTCACTACCCTATGAAGTTATATTAGGCAATGATTTTTTGATGGATAACAAGTGTTTATTGACTACATGAATAAGACTATATCAGTACAAGAGGAAGTAATTACAACTTGCAAAGAAGAAGAAGACACAGAAATAATAAAATTCCAATTAAGTGAGGATATAAGAATTTTACCAAATAATTGGAAGATGTTTCCGATACAAGTGGAGGATCAAATAACCACAGAAGTTATGATTTATGATCAGAAAGGGATTAATATAAAAAAGTTGTCAATTCCCTCAAGTTTGTGTATACTGAAGGAAGGTACTGGCACTATACCAATACTGAATGCAAAAAACCACGTGGTTAAAATAAAAAAGGATACCTTGAAACTGAAAGGGAAGACAGTTAAAACTGAAAAATGACAGTAAATAAAATGATCAACATATTGGAGGAGGATAAAGAATATCTGATACCAGAAGTAAACGAGGAAGACTATCAGCACTTAAGTAACAAAGAGAGAGCAGAATTAATAAGAATATCACAGAAGCACGCTAAAATATTAAATTTTGGTAAGACAAGTGTGGGGAAAGCAGTGGGAGAGACACACAAGATTATAACAACTATGGAAGACCCGATAAGATTGGCATGCAGAAGAGTTCCAGAAAATTTGAAAGAAAATTATAACACAATTCTGAATGAGTTAATAGATAATAAGATAATAAGACCAAGTGAGAGTCCATATGCCAACTGTCTTTGTTAAGGAAGACAATAAATATAGGTTGTGCATAGATTTTCATAAATTAAATGATATCACAAAGAAAGATGCATATCCACTTCTGAGAATAGAAGATATAATATACGAGGCCAGTAAGAATAAATATTATACCTGTATAGATTTGTGTAAGGCTTACTGGCAGGTGCCAATGGAGCCCAGGGACATTGAAAAGACAGTGTTTATAACGCCATATGGTTTATTTGAATAGATCTACATGGCTTTTGGATTATGTAACGCCCTGGCCACCTTTCAGAGATATGTAATGAAAGTTCTTAAGCAGAATAACAAGAAGGTCGAAAAAGGAATAAGTGCTTATATTGACAATATTTTAATAGCAAGTGACACAATTGATGAAAATTTGGATAAATTAGATAGAATGTTGAAAATTTTGTATAATGTGGGGTTATGTGTCAACAGGAAGAAATGTGAAATTTTCAAAGAACAGGTGGTATTTCTAGGAAGACAAATCCAAAAACATGAGATAAGAATGAAGAACAATGCAAAAGACATGATACAGAATATTAGCAGTCCAAAAACGAAAAAAGATTTACAAAGGATAATGGGTTTTATAAATTACTACGGATCCTTTATAGCAAATGTAGCTCATAAAACAAGTAAAATGACGGTGTTACTCAAGAAGAATAAAATTTTTTAGTGGACGTGGAAAGAACAGGAGCAGTTGGATAACATAAAAAATGAATTAAGTAAAATGCCATCATTATACACACCAGAGTATGATAAGGAATTTATTTTGGACTGTGACGAGAGTAATGTCACTATAGGAGCATGCTTGGGTCAAGTGAAAGATGGCAAATAAGTGCCAATACAATTTTTTAGCCAGAAGTTAAAGCAAAGTGAGGAGAATTATGGGTCAACAATACTGGAAATGTTGTCATTAGTGGAAAGCATTAAAAAATTTCGGTACTTTTTGATAGGACAAACCTTTAAAGTAAGGACAGATAATAGTGGGTTGGCATGGCTAAAAAAGTTTTCAGGCAATAAATCGTTGATAGTATCAAGATGGATTAAATATCTTAATAAGTTTAAATTCACGATAGAGCACTGGAAAAGGACATTACACAAAAATGCAGATTTTTGGATGGCATTACCAGAATATCAAAGAGACATTGAAAAAGTTGATGGTGAAAAGAAAAAATTTCAATTTTTGCTGCATAGTGAGTATATAGAATTGCCTGAGATTGATGTGGATAAAAATGGGAATACAATAATGCCGATAATGATCAAAGAAGAGATAACTGATAATGATATAATGGAAAAACAAAAAACAGATATTATTCTTAGAGAAATACGAGAAAAAGTGTGTAATGAAAATTGGATACTGGGAAAAGAAGCTAACAGTTATTTTCAAAGATATAGATGGAAATTGAACAATAATGGACTCCTATATGTGGAAGGAAAGACATTAAACATAGTGATCCCTGAAAATTATAAAAGGGAACTGGTCAGGAAAGTGCATGAAAAATGACATATTAGAATAGTACAAACAGAAAAAACTTTTAATGCCTGGTTTATAACAACAAGCATTAGGAATACAGTTGAGGACATTATTAATAAGTGTACTACATGTCTAATAAATAACAAAAGCCATTTCCCAGTACAAACAGCACTACTTGAGAAAATAACTGCAACTACACCCAATGAAATTGTGCATGTGTACCTAGAAAAATTATCGCAAGGTGATGAGGGGTATCAATATATATTAGTGCTAGTGGATAATTTCACAAAATGTGCTCGGATGATCCTATTAGATTCCACGATGGCAAAGATAGTAGCTGAGAAAATTATGAAAGAATGGATTTTAAAGTTCGGACCAATGCAAACAATAGTTTCTGACAGAGGAGTGCATTTTGAAAGTAAATTATTTGAACAGATGGCTAAGTTGATGGAAATGTTAACCAAAAAAACAAAAGCATACCATCCACAGGCAAACAGAGCTGTGGAATGATTGAATAGAACTATGATTAAATTAATAAGAGTATTAACATCAAGAGTTGGAGGTAGAGACTGGAGAGAAGTAATAGAAATGGTGGAATACTTCTACAATACTTTGGTGCATTTAACAATGGGGATGACCTCATTCAAAGCCATGTATGGTAGAGAAGCGGCAACACCAATATCAATGCAATACCATACATACTCCGAAAAACCAGACAATGAATATATAAGGAAAAATAAGGATCAAATCACTGGAATTCATGAAGCAATGTGTCATAATACGAAGAAATCTGCAATAAGACAAGAAAGAAATTTCAACAAAAAGATATATGGCAAACCACACAGTGTAGGGGATAAGGTTTACACGTACACTTTATTGAGAACACAAGATGTGAACCAAGTTAGGAAACTGAAAACACAGTGGTCAGGTCCATTCATGATTATACAAACACTACCCAATAATAATTACAAACTTAATGACGAAAGAGTATTACATTTTCAAAATTTAAAATGAGCAACCATAAATATAGAGCAAGTAATGCTTGATAAACATGCAGAATCTAAAATCATACAAGTTGATGATGGCATATATGCTGAAATGGATGACTTAGACAGTGTACATGAAGAAGAGTTCCAAGAAGAATATAGACCCAAAAGAGGTGAACCAGAAGTTGAAAGAAGAGTGATGCCTCAGAGGGCAGTAAAAAATAAAATGAGATATAACCCCAAAATATGGGATATTAATTTATTAACTGAATTTAGGAAAAATGAAGAGAACAACGCCAAGATCGCTGATGAAAGCCAGGAGGGTAAGAAGGAAGAAGACTCCGCAATCTGATCATCGATTAAAGGGCGTGAGGATGGAGGACACATCAAAAAGCTCCACTACAAAAATTAGGTCTCTGCAATCTGATTGTCAATTAAAGGGCATGACGATGGAGCATTCGCCACCTAGTAATACAAGAAGATGNTACTTTGGTGCATTTAACAATGGGGATGACCCCATTCAAAGCCATGTATGGTAGAGAAGTGGCAACACCAATATCAATGCAATACCATACATACTCCGAAAAACCAGACAATGAATATATAAGGAAAAATAAGGATCAAATCACTGGAATTCATGAAGCAATGTATCATAATACGAAGAAATCTGCAATAAGACAAGAAAGAAATTTCAACAAAAAGATATATGGCAAACCACACAGTGTAGGGGATAAGGTTTACACGTACACTTTATTGAGAACACAAGATGTGAACCAAGTTAGGAAACTGAAAACACAGTGGTCAGGTCCATTCATGATTATACAAACACTACCCAATAATAATTACAAACTTAATGACGAAAGAGTATTACATTTTCAAAATTTAAAATGAGCAACCGTAAATATAGAGCAAGTAATGCTTGATAAACATGCAGAATCTAAAATCATACAAGTTGATGATGGCATATATGCTGAAATGGATGACTTAGACAGTGTACATGAAGAAGAGTTCCAAGAAGAATATAGACCCAAAAGAGGTGAACCAGAAGTTGAAAGAAGAGTGATGCCTCAGAGGGCAGTAAAAAATAAAATGAGATATAACCCCGAAATATGGGATATTAATTTATTAACTGAATTTAGGAAAAATGAAGAGAACAATGCCAAGATCACTGATGAAAGCCAGGAGGGTAAGAAGGAAGAAGACTCCGCAATCTGATCATCAATTAAAGGGCGTGAGGATGGAGGACACATCGAAAAGCTCCACTACAAAAATTAGGTCTCTGCAATCTGATTGTCAATTAAAGGGCATGACGATGGAGCATTCGCCACCTAGTAATACAAGAAGATGAGTGAGAAGACCAGCCCTACAATCTGATTAATAATTAAAGAGTATGAGGATAGAGCATGTAATGCCAACTAACAAAAGACGAAGAATAAGAAGGAAGTCTCCTCAATCTGATTACCAATTAAAGGGTATGAAGATGGAGACAGCAACAGAAAAATCACCCTCAACCAAATGTCAATTAAAGGGCAGGCGTGTAAACAAGGGCCATCATCATGACACTGATAGCCAATTAAAGGGCGTGAGGTTGGAGACACAAAATTATGCACACTCCCCTTTGACATCTAGTAGTACTTGATGCCAATTAAAGGGCAAAGAGGAAACAGCATTGATTATCATTCAAAATTGGGAAACTCAGCCAATAAGTGATGACTCAGCCATGGATATATCAGAGTGCCCTTTGACAAGTTCGATCCCTATGACAACTGAAAGCTCAGGGATATTCTCTTATAAACAAACATCGACAACTACAAAATCATCACAGTCAGAGGAAAGAGAAAGTCGAATGACTAAAATAGACAAAGAAAGAATCCACCTGTATTTCACTGTGAACAAAAAAATGAGCTACAATTCATATGATAACTTGTCACCAGATATAAAATGGTTAATTAGAGGAAACACATCCACAAAAAAAATGAGAGTTATGCAATTCCTATAGTAATTGATAAGGAGAATCAACCCACATGTAACATAATAATCGCGTATACAGCAGAGATGAGAGAAGAATTTAATAGGCCATACTTCAAGAGTATGGTACATGTAACGTTTGACGAACAATTCACCTTGAAGGATGTACAAAAACTCACCAAGAACAGAGAAAAAATTGTAAGAGAATGTGAACAGGTGAATTTGGACAAAAGGCATTAAACAGTGATATACTTTGTGAAGAACAGTGAAAGCAGATGAAAGAAATTGCAAACAAATATAGAAGAAATGTTGAATATAGCCAAGAAGCACAAAACAAGAATAATAATTGTGGTCTCTCAAAACAGGAGGATATTCCAAATTTTATCAAAGAAATGGAGATAAAATTAGAAAACCTATTTGCGATGAACAGTGGTAAACTGAGAATATCCGATCTTATTAAAATGGACCTACAAATTAATGAAATGGCTCCAGTGCAAAGGATAATGGTGGAACCAAAAATTGCAATTGATATGTACTATCAAACAAGGACAATGGAGATATTAGGAATCAATAATAACTTAGAAGAAACAGGAAACATATTTCTGAAGTGCAGTTTAAACCAAACACCTGAACACTTACAAAAGATAGCACAAGTATGGTCGGAAATTAAAGCAGAAAAGCCAATTCAGGAGGAGTGGCCAGTGATAGACATAAAGTCACCAACAAAGAAATATCATAGTCAGTAGAAGCCATGTTATATGAAATCAAGAGAGCACATGAGATGGAAGTGAAAAGAAATTTTAAAACATGGTTGTTTGAAGAGATCAATGCACCTGACATTAGAGCTAGAGCAGCAATATGGATATTAGCAATTGAGCAAATGAGTAATGAAAAACTGGTGCTACCAATAATGAAAAAAGAACAGAGGCAAATAGCTAAACATAAGAAATATGAAATTGCTATCTCACCTATCCCCAAGAACATAAAGCAATGGATGTTACAAAATGTCGAGATGTTGCCTCTATTGCTGATGAAAAAAGTGCAGCAGAGATTTGAAAAACATTTCACAAGACTATTAACACAGCAACATACACTGGGAAGACCGAATGTGATAGAACTTGCCAATAAGATGGGCATTTGTCCACATGAGATTGATATATTGACGGACAAAACAAAAAATTATATATGGGGCACAACTTCAAACACTAAGTTGAGGTCACTGGAAATACAACCATGGCTAACAACAAGAAACCTTATAACAAGAGAACATGCAGAGACATTACAAACGATAAAGTTAATAGAAGAGAGAAAAGTACATGAGATAATAACAAAGGAGATAAGAAAATACCTCAAAGATTATCCGCAATGTGCTTATATGAAGATTATAAAATGATCAGAAATGATGAGAAGAGAAGGACAGAACTGTCCCATTGAAATTATCGAGATGGTGAGTAAAAGTCAAGAAGAAATGGAAATGGAAGACATACTGTTGCAATCAACAGAAATCACATTAACCCCTAACACTCAGCAAGTAATTGATAAAGTCAATCTAGAGAAATGGGGTGAGCAGGAATCAAGTGAACTATTGTGGGTGGATACAGATGACGAAAGACTGCTGGTTGAAATTACAGTACATAGAGAATGCACAAATAATATAGTTCAAAGAGTATTTGGAGAAGTGTATGAATGTGAGACAAAATCACCAATTAAAATATTATGCACAAAGGCGTTCACACAAAAAGAAATTGATGAGATGTTGCAACCCCAGAATCAGATTGCTGTGGACATAGAATGTATCACTTTGAAAATGATAATATGACCAGAAACAGTGCAGAACTTGATGAAAAATGGGTTAACAAACACATTTTGGGAAAATATTAAGAAAGCTAAAAACAACTATCCAGCCACATTTGGAATTGCAACAACTGCAGAAATGGAGGGCACATACAAAGCAATAGAGAAAAAGACAAAGACTATGCTTCTAAAATGCACACCACCAACAACAATTTTTATACACACTTTGCTGCCAACATGGATGTTGAAAGATAAAAAGGCTACTAAAGCAATGTGGCATGAGGAAAACACATATGTTAATAATCAATAGGTAGCAGAGAAAACTGTAAATGACAAGTGATACAAGAAGTCTAAAGAAAGTCTACTAAAGAACAACAATAAAGAAAAAATTTTTATAGAAGGCCAAGTTACATCATATGATTTGTACCACAAAGGAGAACCAATATATAAGCAAATACAAAACGTTTGAAGGAAGATTGAGAAACAAACAATGCAGACAGTGATATTATTCTCAGGAATAAATGATATTGTATGGGGAGAAATATGGAGCTCACAATATCAGTACTACAATGTAATGAGACATGTTGAAATTATCACTATGGTGAGATTGGGAAAGAATGAGCCAGAAGAAATCAGTGAAGATGAAGTCCTGGAAAATATAAGTGCTTTTTACAATGAGGCGTCAATATCCAAATCATTAAGATTGACATATGAGTTCTTTTACACAAATACAACAATTCATCTTGATCTTGCGCATACTAGCAGAATTGATGCAATAATGACATTGATGATAGCCATAAAAGGATTAAGGTTATACCAGAAGTGCTATGGAATATTCAATGAAAATCTCAATGAGTTAAGAAGTATGTGTACAATATCAAAGTCTTTAAAGAACCCTTCATTTCTTAGACATAAGAAAATGTTTACAACTGAAAAAGATGTGGTACTTAAAATCACCAAAGAAGAACAGTGCTAGAAAATCAGTTGGGAAATGAAAGAAGCCAATAGTATCATTAAGAAGGCAGCGGAAATGGTACATGGAGAAAGAGTGGTCATCCTTAATTAGCTAAGCTGGAGGGGGAGTGTGGCGTAATCCATTGAATAATCATGTGAGGTCAAAATAAGAAGAAAGATGGATGTAACTAAGACTAAAGTATTATAATGATTAATATGTAAACACATGATTATGATTGATTATTTGATTTGTAAATTGTTTTATGCAGTTTATATTTAAATTTTGCTTGACACTATTTGGCAAAAACAAAGATGGCCAAACAGCATACTCTAATTAACACTGATGTTGTGTAATTATTAGCAGAACTAAAATACAAACGAAAATTGTAAACAAGAATTGATCAAACAGGTACTAGTGAAGTATTTGATTATTTACTAAAAAGTGCTATAAATATGTTATGATTGTTAGGCTAATTGATGAAATGATGAAGAAAGGCAGAATAACTGAACAGGTGGAAGTCTGTGAAATGGTAACCAAGACACAAAGGGAGATGATGGAAGAAGAGGAATTACTAACATCCCCACAGCTATTAATATCTGCAAAAATACAACAGACAATAGATAGAATAAATATTGATAACTGGGGAGAAGTGAGCCCTTAGCAAGAATGATTGAATGGATAGACACTGATGATGAATGATTCTTAGTCAAAATAAAAGTAATGTGGCATAATCCATTGAATAATCATGTGTGGTCAAAATAAGAAGAAAGAGTGATGTAACTAAGACTAAAGTATTATAATGATTAATATGTAAACACATGATTATGATTGATTATTTCATTTGTAAATTGTTTTATGCAGTTTATATTTAAATTTTGCTTGACAGTATTTGGCAAAAACAAAGATGGCCAAACAGCATACTCTAATTAATGCTGATGTTGTGTAATTAATAGCAGAACAAAAATACGAAGGAAAATTGTAAACAAGAATCAATCAAACAGGTAATAGTTGAGTATTTGATTATTTACTAAAAAGTGCTATAAATAAGTTATGATTGTTAGGCTAATTGATGAACAAATTTAGTTTGGATTTACTTCTTTTGTCAGGTTATTTTGTAGTTCATTTAAAGCTAAACGTTTAAGTACTAGAGGTAATTGTACAGTGGTTCCCACATCCATTTAAAGGAATTCTAGAGCAGCCTCACGAACAGTTATTCAAAGGTGGTGAGGGCAATAGCTGTAATTTCCTTACAGTGCTTTTAGGTTACAAATAGGGATAGGGATTTTTCTTCATTATAGCTTTCCTACTCCTCATTGCTTGTCAGTTATTATGATTCTAGTTACTTTGCTCTACATCTTTATTATCCCATTATTGAATCCTAGTTATTTATGGTTTTATATTCCAGTTGGTGATTCAGTATTGAATTTAGTTAGATCATGCTTTTACCTTATAGTTATTATTATTTTGGTATTAGATTTAAATTGCTCACTGTTTTATCTATTTGACCTTTGCACGACTTATGCATTCGCTTTCTTGCTGCCGGCATTGATTGTTTACATGTATGAAGGGCTAGCATGTATTACTATATTTGTAGGGCTATTATATGTAAGGCTTGATAACAAGCTAAAACATTGAGGTTGCTATATTTGATTATCTTTACATATGCATAATAACAAAAACAATCAATGCACTAAATTCTTAAGCAATCACGAGTTCACAATCACTGAGTTTCCTATTCACACACCAATTCCGTTAAGAGTTTTCATGGGGAAGATCAAGTGCAAGCTGTAGTTGTGGCTGATCAATATGTATCTGGAATCTCATGGCAATGCTTTGGGTCTCAACCCTGTCTTCCATCTACCACTCTTTATCTAAATGAGTTGTTGTTAGTTATGCAGTTAAAAAGGCTAATGTTTATTAAATTAAGTTAATCAAACAAACACTCAAATGGAAGGAGAGAATTAGGAGCTTGTCAAACTTACTATGTTGTATCAACTATGAAAAGTAATAAGTTACTATGAAATAAGTGTGAAAAGTGGATTGTCAAGATTCTACAGTATCTCGAGAAACTAGAGAAATCAAGGAAAGGAACTTCCAGAATATTAAAGAGCAACAAACTGTAGCAACTGCTCAAGATATACAACCAAATGGCAGTAGTGGTTGAATGCATAACATCAAGAATAGACATCAAGGAAGAAATATGATTAATATTGAGTAGAAAGTGACTCACACAAGAATTCTGGAACACAATTTCAGAAGGGAAAATGAAATATTCCACCACAATAGGCCTAGCAACAGCACCAACTACAGTGGGCCCATATCCACATATAGAAAGACAAATTGAAACAAAAATCTTATTCTGCACACTGCTGGGAACAATATTAATACAAATGGTCCTCCCATGATAGAGACTGCAAAAAGAAGCTAGAGTCGCCAAGGCTTTTCTACATGAATACAATATTATGTAAACATGCAAGAGAAGGCTAAAGCTATGATAGAGTGCAACAACTATAAGAAATCAAAAGAGATAATGTTGAAGAATGATAATAGAGAAAAAGTGTACATCAAAGGAACTATAATGCCATACCAGCTGTACCCACAGGGGAAACCCATCAATATACAATTACAAGATCTCAGAAAAGAAATAGAAAGCCACACTCTGAAGGCAATAATGTTATTCTGCAGGGTAAACAACATTGTCTAGACAGATATCTGGGAAAGAAAATACCAATACTACGACGTCACAAAAAGAGTAGAAATCATGACAATGATGAGAATCAACAAAAACGACATAAGTGAGCAAGAGGTAATGGATAACACCAGCTTCTTTTACAAGGACATGGAGAATGCAAGAAGTCTAAGGAAGGTGTACACATTCTTTTACCCAGATAACCAGATAAGAGAAAATCTAGCCCATATGAGCAGGGCTGATGCACAGATGACAGTAATGATAAGAATTAAAGGCATACAGCTTTATCAAAAATATTACAAAATATTCTCACAAAAGATTAACAAATTAAGAGAGATCATGCCATTCATCAAGAACATTTAGAAGGCGAAATTTTTAAAGTATGCACAGTTACAACTGAAAGAGAGGCAGTCCTGAAGTAGACAAAACAAGCTGAATTTGCAACAACCAAATGAGAAGTTCAGGAGGCTGAATTGATAGTCCAGAAAGCAGACACACTAGTGCATGGAGAACATGTTGTGCTAAAAATAATGCAAGCTGAAGAGGGCGTGTAGCATCATCCAAACTAATGAAGCTGCTAACATAGATTTGGAAGGAGA
Organism: Hofstenia miamia; assembly: GCA_900660155.1. NCBI lineage: Eukaryota > Metazoa > Xenacoelomorpha > Acoela > Hofsteniidae > Hofstenia > Hofstenia miamia. Next base: position 215,590 of record CABFPE010000026.1, read on the forward strand.
ATAAGATCAAAGACAAATGATGATTAGAAATATTATAAAATTATTAGATCAGTTAGATTAATTTGTATCATGCAACCAAGAAACAATAAGTGTCAACTTTAAGAGATTAGTATCTGTGGATAATAATACTTTTGGCAAAACAAGGGGGTGAAATCACTTCCATTATTTTGAGCCACCATATTGGCAGATGAAAGTTTAAATTTGAAATTGACAGGTACTTTTCTGAATTTGCTATAAATAGATTTGAAACCTTGTAAGCAATTGATAAAGAATTTTATTCAGAATTCTTATTTTGTTCTGTAAATACGGTTTGAATATTTTTTACAATGTCAAGCTAAATTAGTGGTGTTTAGTAGTGGTCTGGATCCATCATCGAGAACAATTCTAGGTTCCCTGTGCCAGACTACAAAAGTGCAAATAGGTTAGGTATAGGGGTTTTTCTCACAATTAGTTGATTAGTGATCACACTTTTACAAAATAGAGTTTAAGTCGAATTGTGTCATGTCTTGAGTATGCACGGAGCTAGGATAGGGTACACATAAGCTGTATTGATGATCTGAGGTGTGGCACTCAACAAATTGGAGCATCAAGGGAAGTGGTGGAACTAGTGTTATGCAGTAAAGAGATAAACAGTAATAATGCCTGGTAGAGGATGTTACACTAGGATAGGGTACACATAAGTATTGCTGAGCTGAGAGGTGGAACTCAATCAATTGGATCATCAATGGACTGGTGAAACTGGATGTGGATATCAGCTTCTGGCAGATGCCCATTACCAATCTTTGGAGAGATTGCCATATGGCTTGGTCACCTAAATAGTGAATAGTTAAATCTAGTTACATAATGTTAACAGAAGTAAACAAAAGCTAAACAGTATCTAGTTAGTAAATCCCTACCCACAAAGATACAACTAATGTTATACAGTAACAAGGGATAAACAGTAATAATGCCTGGTAGAGGATGTTACAGTAGTGGCGTGATTACAGAAGATATCAATAGAGATGTCATCAAAATTACTTACATATTTCATTGCTCAAGTATTTTAGTTCCTATTTGAAGAAATTGGAATTTTGTCAGCAGTTCAAGCATTTTGAATTACAATATTTGAAAATTTTTGTTTGAGTATGATTTCTGTAATAAATGTAAATATTAAATATGAATACATATATAGTGACATGGCATTTACTGATTTTGCCAAGAATTGATACCTCTAGACAAATATATCTAAAATTTAATAGTTTTGAGTTACATGTGGACTTCTAGGTAGACATGAATCTAAAGTGGTGTCCCTGTTCCTACTCAAAACTCATCTAAAACAGCATAATATAACAAAAGTAAGTTTACATTTCATCATTGTAATTCTCTTCTTCATATCTAATTTGCTTCAAGAAAGTAGGTGCTGTGGTATGGGATTGACACATATAGAGCCATTTGACAAAAACAATATCAGCTCAACAACAAATGCTCAAGCTCTAAAATTGGCATTACTTTAGTTTCTTCAAGTTATTACTGGCATTTAGCATTTGACTTATTTCCAAAATTGGAATATATTTTATTAAATTTATCCCTGTTTGGTAGACTCTCAGTTTACTTAATGTTTTACGAAACAAATTGAATGTAAGATTTCTCTAAGCTCTCTCAACTGGCCCTAAAAGCTTAAAAATTTAATATGTACTCTTTTGAGTGTGATTTTATTTATTTATTAAGGAATTCCAATAATAGTATTGAGAACATGCTCATATTTATATGGAAGTATTGTGTTTAGTCAAATTTGATGACAAGCACTGATTTATTATACTGCAATACACAATTTATATTATTAACTACATAAAAATTCTGTCAAGTATATTCATTTTGTATCAGGAAACAAGCAGTAAGCATGTGAGCATTGAGTAAGACATAAAAAGAGTAATGAAGGAATTGTAAAATTATTGAAAATCAATTATCAATTAAAATGTAACTATGATCTTAAGTAAACTGAATTGATAATAATTTTAAAAGCAAGTGTGGCCATACCTTCTTAATTTCTTGTTAAAATTTAAAAGATTGTTTTCATAAATATTGATGTATCCTATTTTGTGTGTTCACTAAAAAAGTTTTTTGGAGATTGATTATAGAATCTCCTATCAAGCCTGATATTCATTTGAATGCAATCTATAAATTTGTTCCTTGATTGTGCAGGTGGGAAGTGTTCTATCACTTTCTTCTGCTCTTCATTCAATTGCAGTGTGTATCAGATTCACCCACTATAATGAAAAATTCATTAACAATCACTGTTTAGGTAACTTTCACTGTGAACTCCTGCTGGGTATCTCTGCAAAGCTGTTCATAATCACCAATTAATCCATTGCAGTTTCCACTTTCCATTTCACTGATGACTCAGCTCACACACATAGTTCTTATGTTTACCCTAGTTTAGTGCAGTGATAATATTCATGACACAATTTGACTTAGCTCTATTTTAAAAAAAAATTTGACACTAGCTATTAGTTTACTGAAGGTAATGCTCATTTTTAAAATAACTACTGAGTACAACATCATTGATTAGATATTACCCAACTAAATCGTTGTTGAATTTCCTAACTTACATTAAAATAATTTAATCTTAAGATATAGTCTCATTATCAGTCTTATTACTGTCAACAATTTGGAACTATAATATATAGGTAAATCCCTAAAGTGGCTGACTAGCCTATAAGTTGTTACTATGTGAAAAGCAATAATGATGAATAGCTAGCTAAGTAAACTATAGAAAAACCCTTTTCATACAGCTACATTAAAGGCACATCATGGTCAGGGGCAAAGATTCTAGTGAATCATCCCCCATTGTGGACTCCTAACCACTACTGTGCATGAACCATAAACAAATAGAATAAAGTAAAGCAATTCCAAAGGATTTATTTCACCATCTTTCACATTTTTTAATTCATCTTTTTATACTTAATTCTAAACAAGTACATTCCACCTTAATTTGAAATCATATAGCTTGTCTACCTGTCCTGATAAAATTAATGAGGAGTGAAATTGTCCTCTGCATTTTGTCAATTGAGTTTGGTGACAGGAATTTGCTGCTACATTACTTAAAATACAAAAATTTAAGTAGCTTAATCATTCTAATTAATCTGAATCATGTTTATAATTTCCCTTTCAAACTTATTTTTAACATTGGCAGGAATCAGCACGCCCTCATCAGCTTGCATTAATTGCACTAGTGCATCTGCCCATTTTATCAGTTTCAGCTTGCAAATCATTCCAGTATATATTTGTGAAGTCAACTTGTTTTGTCAACTTTTGTTATGACATCTGCATACATGAACAATCTAGATTCTCTAATCTATTGCAAGATCATGGTTACTTCTCTTAGCTTGTTCATTTGTTTCTGTAAATATTTGGTAAAAATTCCTTTTAGACTGATCATTGGGGTCATCTTTACACCCACTCTACTTGTGTGAGCTATTTCTTGATGAATGCTTGTGTTTGGGTAGAATAATTGAAATGCCTTCAATAGACTCTATGTATTAGCTACATCCTTATAGAAAAAACTTATGTTTAGATGTACTTCCTCTTCAGTTATTTCATCTGGGTTATTTTTGATCATCCCTATCATTGTTGCTATTTCAACTCTTTTGGACATCACAAAATATCTGTATTCCTTATTCCATATATCCAGCCAAACAATATCATTGACCACTTTTATGCTTCTTTTTCAATCTCTTCTCTCAATTTTTTGCAATTTTTTCAAATTGTTTCTCCTTCTTTGTATAGATCATATGGTGTAATGTTCCCCTTCTATGAATGTTATTTCTCTATTATTGTTTTTGACTATTGTTTCTCTTGATTTCTTGTAAACTTCTCTATATATGATGGCTCTGGCTTTGATACACTTTTTTCTTATGATATTCTCTATCTAGGCATAATCATTGGTATAAAAAATTTTTCTGGCAGTGTGCATTTTAGTGTGGCATAATCCATCAGAAGTCATGTTTGGTCAAAATGAGAGAATGAATTGAAGTAACTTAGACTAAAATTGTAATATTGATTAAATTGTACAACACATGATTATGATAGCTTATTAAATCTGTAAAATGTTTGAAGCAGTTTGGTATTTAAATTTACTCAGTAGTATTTGGCAAACATCAAGTTGAGGAAACAATATACACTAATTAATGCTGACATTGTGTAATTAAGGCAGAACTTAAAACGCAAGGGAAAATTGTAAACATGCTTCAATCAACAGGTACTAGCCAAGTATTTGATTATTTACTGAAATGTGCTATAAATATACAATGATTGTTAGAATTATTGATGAACAAATTTTATGGGATTCACTTCTTTACTTTCTGTCAGGTTTTTTAATATTTCATAGAAAGCTAAAAGTTCAAGCACTAGAGTAATTGTAAGGTGGTCCCCAAATACAATTATAGGAATTCTGGAGCTGCCTCACAATTGGACTGTCAACTGGTTTATGAATTACTTTTATTGCTGACTGCATTGATTGTTTACATGTATGAAAGGCTGGCATGTACTATTTTATATGTAAGGATATTATATGTAAGGAATGATAATGTAGCATCATCCACATAAACCTCAAACAAGCTGCAAAATGTTGAGCAGAAGGGATTAAGATCAAAGAAAAGATGATTAAAAATATTGTAATCAAATCAATTAGAATTATTTAAGATTTATTTGTATTATGCAACTAAGAAAAATATGTGTCAAAAAAGAGATATTTGTATCTGTTGATAAACATACTTTTTGACTAATGACGCTTTCATTATTTTCAGCCACCATCTTGGCAGAAGTTTAAATTTGAATTGACAGGTACTTCTGTTGGATTTGCTATAAATAGATTAAAAACCATTGCAAGAGTTTGATAAAGAATTTTATTTGAAATTCTTACATTTGTTTCTATGTTAACGGTTTGATTATATAATACGATGTAGAGCTAATCAAGCAGTGTTTAGTAGTGGTCTGGATCCATCACAAGAATTATTCTAGGGTCTCTGTGCATGATCACAAAAGTGCACTTAGGTTAGGTGTTGGGGTTTTCTCTCAATTAGCCAACTAGCATTTCATTTCTACATGTATTAAATAATTAATTGTCAGCAAATGTTTGGATAACCAAAACATAGGAAATGTATTAATGTTATTTTAGATCCAAATTAATGACCCATAAATGGCCAATAAAGTGACTGTACATGTAGTAAATTATAAATGTAGGTTAGGAAGTTGTTCGAATGAAATACATTTAAATAAGCCAATATATTTTGGTAATGGCTACATGTAATATTTAATGAACAACTAGTAACAATACTGGATGCAAATAGAAGAAACACTTTTACAAAATAGAGTTTAAGTCGAGTTGTGCCATGCCTTGAGTATACACTGAGCTAGGATAGGGTACACATAAACTATATCAATAAAAGCTACAAGTAAAAGTAGAAAAAGCAACAGACAGTTACATGAAAAACCAATTAGTTAATGGAGAGAGATACCTGAAACCTAACAAAGCACTTCACTAGGATCCCGGAATCACGATCAAAAGGATGAATTACAACTACAAACAAGAAAGAAAAAATGACAATCAGAAAAAAAGGAAGCGCAAAGAAAACTACAATTGGGGCAGTAACTCCCAGAACTATACGATCATCGCCATATTTTGGTGAAAATTCAGCCACAGATACAGAATTACAATCCATTATTTCACCCCCAGAAACGAACTCCCTAGATACCAACAAACCGGAAATACTTGACATGTTAAGGAAGAGTCAAGAAAATAAGACACTCCTAAAACAGCAAATTGAACAATTGACTAACAAAGTCAAGGAGATGGAATGGCAAAGTGAAAAAATATTAACTGAGATCAGATTGAACATAGAAATGCGGCTAGATGAACAAAGCCAATTATTTCAAAACAAGATCAAATCTCTTACTCACCAACTATAAGAATCTAATAAAAGGTTTCTAGAACAAAATCAACAATGGCAAGAGAGAAATCAAGAGTTGGAGAGGACAAACAGACAATTAATCAAGGACAACAATATACAGGCGGGAGAACTAGAACAGTTGAAAGACAAATTAAGATTGCTGCAACTAACAGAAGAGGAAAACAGGAGAAGTATGCAAATGCATGAAATAGAATTTCATTCCAAAAAGGAAAGCAAACTGCAATCATTGCCAATGCTTACCCAAAAAGAAGTGACATAAGAAGAATCAGATGAAGATTCAGACTTTGAGAAACAGAAAATCATAAACAAAATCACAAAAGCAGTAATTATGCAACTGCAAGAGGAGGATGCCTTAAGAAATCACAAGAAACCGAAATATGAGGACTCAATCTTACCGCAATCAACAGGCAGTGACATGATACCTTGCAAAGCAACACTACCCAAATTCAATGGAAGGGTAGATGGTTAAAATTCCAAATTTGCAGAATGGCTACAGATGTTTGAATTGACAATAGTGGAACAAAAAGTGAGCCAACAGGCAGCAGTGGCAAGACTCCCATTATACTTAAGCGGGGCGGCTTCCCAACACTAATTGCTCCTGGATGCAGAGACAAAAAGAAATTTCCAACTACTAATCATAGATTTTATGAACTACTAAAAAAACGAGAGTTTTAGAAATCAATACCAAATTATTCTGAATGCGATGAAAATGAAAAAAACCAATGACATTCAAAATTACATGCAACAAGTTGAATGACTGTTAATGCTCAGCTCAAGAGAAAACAGATATTTGAAATACAACTTGTTTTCACATATTTGCAAGGGGATGTCTGAAAGCATCAGAACGTAGTTCTAAATCAAATGTGATGTTTATGATAAGCTGGAAGGAATGATCAGAAAGGCGGTTTACATACAAGCAACCATCAAAAACAACACCTGAATATACAAGAAAGCCACATGGAATAGATATGGAATAACTTGGAGAAACAATCTCAAGCCACACATCCCCAGCAAAGCTTATACTGAAACTAAACAAGAAAAGATAATAGTGAAGGGAAAAGATGGCAGGACTAGGAAAGTGAAGGAGAAAGATGTCAAATGTTACAGTTGTGGACAAAAGGATCACAAAAAACCAGACTGCCCAAAACAAATAAATGTGATTGGGGATGAAGAGGCCTATTATGATGAAGAAGATGTACTACAAGCAGAAGACGAAATTGATGAAACACTGCCAACCAACAAGGAGTCAGAAAACTAAGTAGAGTGCTGACTCATGACAACCGTGCATCAATAATGATCCTGACAAACCTTGACATGATGAATATGATAATGATAGCTATTAATGGAGTAATGATGAAAGCGACAATCAATACAGGAGCAGCAACGTCCATAATCACTGATGAATGCGCCACAAAGCTAGGATTCAAATGGAAGGACCTGAATAGTTGCAATAAGAGACTAATCAATGCATCAGGGGATTATATCAATATGAAAGGAATGATAAATGTAGCACAAATGAGGATCGTGAACACGACATTCAAACAACCTTTGGTGGTAGTAGATACTCACAATAATTTGCTGCCATACGAAGTCATATTGGGAAACAACTTTTTGACAAAAAATGGATGCGTCATTAACTATACTAACAAAACCATAAAGGTAAAAGAAGAAGAAATGGAGATAGAAGAAGAACAAGAGAAGAAGAAGACAATTACATTTCAACTGCAAGTAGACATCCACCAACAGCCACATAAATGGAAGTAAATGCGACATTCTCAAAGAGAAGATAGTGTTCTTGGAAGAACAATAGAAAAAGGCAGAATATGTATGAAAGACAATGCTAGAGAAATGATCTGAAAGATGGAGAAACCAAACAATAAAAAAGATATACAGAGAATTATGGGATTCTTCAATTATTATGAAACTTTTATTCCAAATATAGCTGGCAAGATGGTGAAGATGACCAGGTTAAAGAGAAAATCGGTGCCATTCATATAGACTTGGCAGGAGCAGGAGGAACTAGACAACATCAAAGAACAACTGGAGAAATTACCCTCCCTCAACACACCAGATTACAACTAACAATTCATACTGGATTGTTATGCAAGCAAATTGGCAATCAGAGCAACATTGGGACAAATTAAGAAAAGAGGTGCCCATTCATTTTTTAGTCGCAAATTGAGAGCAAGCGAGGAGAACTACGGCTCTACTAAGGTAGAAATGCTTGCACTGATCAAAAGCATTAAGAAATTTCGACACTTCCTCATTGGTAGAGAGTTTAGAGTATGAACAGAATAGTTTCATGGTGGATTGAATACCTAAACAAATTCACATTTATGATAGAACATAGGAAAGGCACACTGCATAACAATGCGGATTTTCTGGACATCATTACCAGAATACCAGAGAGATACAGCAAAAATAGATGGCGAAAAGAAGCAATTCCAGTTCTTGCCACACACTGAGTATGAAGGACTACCAGAGATAAACATGGATAAAAAAGGCCAAGCAGTACTACTGATACTGATGAAGGAAGAGATATCTGAACAAGAGATAGTGGACAAACAAAGAGATGACATAATCCTCAGTGAAATAATAAAAAATATCAAGGAACCCGAGACAACACTATCCAAGATAACAGCAGTATATTACAAACACTATAAATGGAAAATCAATAGGAATGGGCTATTATACATTGAAGCTGGTAACAATAGGATTTTGATCCCTGACTATTTCAAAAGAGAACTAATATGAAAAATACATGAGAAAGGTCATTTGGGAATTACACAGACAGAGAAAACATTCAATGCAAGATTCATAACAACAGCCATGAGGAAAGTAATTGAGGACATCATTAATAAGTGCACTACATGCCTCCTCAATAATAAGCAGCACTTCCCAAAACAAAGAGCACCACTAGAGAAAATTATCACGACTCAACCTAATGAAATAGTCCACATAGACTTAGAAATGTTATCAAAGGATGCAGAAGGCTATCAATATCTACTTGTGATGGTAGACAATTTTACCAAGTATGCAAGGATAATCCCAATACAGAATACCACGGCAGAAACCACAGCAGAGATAGTTTTAAAAGAATGGATGCTGTGACTGGGATCAATGAAAATGATAATAACAGATAAGGGGCCCCAATTCGAGAGTGGACTTTTCCAGGAAATGGCAAAGTTCCTAGAATTTGCAAGTGAATGGCCAACCGCATATCATCCACAGGTTAATGGAGCAGTGGAGCAAATCAATCAAACATTAATCAAGCTAATCAGAGTAGCAACAATGAGGATAGGAAGAAGCAAATGGAGGGAGGTCATTGAGATGATTGAATACTATTATAACACCTTGGTGCACGCAACAACTGGAGTCTCATCATTCAAGGCAATGTTCAGGAAAAGAAGTGGCGACCCCACTTTCAATGCAATACACCAACTACAGTGGAAAGTTGGACAATGCATACGTACAGCAACTGAAAGACCAAATTACAGGGATTCACGAAATGATTTGTCACAATATAAAAAAATCAGCAGTGACACAGCAACGCAATTCAATAAAAAAAATCTACAGCCATGCACACAAAGTAGGAGACAAAGTATATGCATTCACACCAATTAAACTCACAGACACAAACCAAGTCCGGAAGTTAAAAACAGTATGGTCTGGCCCCCACATGATAACACAAACACTACCAAACAATGAATATATGTTAGACAATAATAGACTACTACATTTTCAAGAGATGAAGATAGACAAGAATGCCAAATTCAAAATATGCTGAATTAATGGCAATGAAATTATATATGATATGTATGATTTAGACAGCCTACATGAAGAAGAATTCGATTATTAATATACAGTGGACATCAGAGATGATGATTTGAGCTGAAGAGTGCTGCCCCGGAGGACAGCAAAAAATAAACCTATATATGACCCTGAAATATGGGATATAAATTTACTAACTGCATTTAGGAAATTAGAGGAAAATGATGCACCCCCAATGAAGAAGAGAGTGCGCAGTTCGAAGAAGTTCTCAAACCAGACATCGACTCAAGGGCTGAAGGGAGGAGAATGAAGAGCTGATGAACAGATGACGTAGAGTGAGAAGGCGTCCTAGTAGTCCCCAAGGCTGATTCAAGGGCAGGGAGACCAACGGACAAGAAGCCTCTCCCACCAGGGATCTGCACCACTGATTCAAGGGCACACAGAAAACTGGTGTGCAGCCCAACTTTCCCTCCCAAAGTCCATGACGCCAATTCAAGGGCAGTGAGACATGATGAGTTGTAGGGGAAGGTGTAAATGGTGGAAGAACCATGGAGATATGGAAGCGATTCAAGGCTGATGTTATCCCAATCAGAACCACAACAAGAAAAAAGATTTTAAACAGTTATTATTCGAAGAAAAGAATGCATCAGAGATACGCTACAAAACAACAGCATGGATACTTGTGATATTTACAATTGAAGATGTAGAAATAAAACTCCTGATCTCGCAACACACCCGCCACAAGTTAGTAAAAGTGACAAAGTATGAGAAAGTGATAGCCCCAATAAATACGCAAACAAAAAATTGGCTACTAAAAGGTCACACAGGAAAACTGGAGTCACTGAATAGATCAGAAAAGCCAGTACAGATGATGGAAAAGATACTTAGTCAAATAATAATGAATGAAAACCCAATGGGAAAAATATCAGTGATAAGCATTGCTAACAAGACAGGGATATGCCCCAGCAAATTCATGATATTCGACAAACCAATGAAAAAGTACATGAAGTACATGTGGGGAGCAACATCTGAAACACAGATAAAACAACTGCAACATAAACCATGGCTGACAACAATAAAAATTATCAAACAGAAATTAGCAAGCACAGCTGAGATTAGAAAAATGTTAGTACAGAAAAACGTGCAGACGACCCTCAACTACAAAATGGAATGTTACAAATAAGACAGCCCGTGGTGCACATTCACAAAAATCATACAAAGAGCAGAGATGATGAAACCAGGGGGCATAACACAACTGGTAGAAGTCTGCAAAATGCTCATGAAATCCCAAGCAGAGATGATAGAGGAAGAACAATTGTTAACATCCTCGAGATTACTATTATCTCCTAAAACTCAGCAGACAATTGACAGGATAAACATCAAGAAATGGGGAGAAATTAGCCCAGCAAGAACAATAGAATGGATAGATACTGATGATGAATGGTTCCTAGTTGAAATCAAAGTTATGAGAGAAACTAAGGATATCAAGGAAAGAAATTTCCAGAATATTAGAGAACAACAAATGGTGGCAACAATGAAGCTCATGTTTATGGAAGCATTTACATGGACAGAATTGGAAGAGCTACTGAAACCATACAATCAACTAGCTGTAGATGTTGAATGTATAACAGCAAGGATAGACATCAAAGAAGAGATATGACTAAAATTAACCCAGAGGGGATTGACACAAGCATTCTGGAATACTCTTTCAGCAGCTAAAATGAACTACCCCGCCACGATAGGCCTGGCTACGGCACCAACTACAAAAGGCTCATATCCACACATTGAGAGACAAATAGAAACAAAAATTCTAATCTGCACACTGCCAGAAAGTATTGCGATACCAATGGTCCTCCCACAATGGAGATTACCAAAAGAGGTGGTGAAAACATTCCTACATGAGGATAAGTCATATGTGAACACAGAAAGAAAAGCAAAAGCTATGGTAGAATGAGATGACTACAAAAGATCAAAGGAAATAATGCTAAGAAACGATAATAGAGAAAGGGTATACATTGAAGACACAATAACGCCAGATCAACTTTTTACACAAGGAAGACCCATTAACATACAGTTGCAAGATTTTAGAAAGGAAATAAAGGAACTGAACCCAAGAGCTATAATGCTATTTTCCAGAGTAAATGATATTGTATGGACAGACATCTGGGAAAGAAAGTACTGCTATTATGATGTCCTGAAGAGAGTAGAAATCATCACAATGATGCAGATCAACAAGAACGATCCTAATAGTATAACCAAGAAAGAAGTGAGAGACAACATCAGTTTCTTTTACAAAGATGTGGCAAATACCCAGAGTCTATGAAAAGTATTTATGTTCTTCTACCTCAACAACGAAATTAGAGAAGATCTAGCCCACACAAGCAGAGCAGATGCACAAATGACACTGATGATAGGATTCAAGGGAATACAAGTGTACCACAAATACTACGAAATATTCTCACAGAAAATCAATGAATTAAGAGAAATTAAGCCAATCACAGAGGATATTTGAGAAACATGATTCCTGAAATATGCTAATACAGTAACAACAGAAAGAGAAGCAGTTCTTAGGATGATGAAACAAACTGAATTCGAAAAAACCATGTGGGTCAATCAAAAGGCTGAGTCGATAATTCAAAAGGCAGACACCTTAGTGCATGGAGAAAAAGCTGTGCTGAAAATAACGCAAGCTGAGGATGGCGTGTAGCATCATTCACATAAACCTCAAACAAGCTGCAAAACGTCGAGCAGAAGGGATTAAGATCTAAGAGAAGATGATTAAAAATATTGTAATCAAATCAATTAGAGTTATTTAACACTAGAACGGCGGAACCCGTCAATTGACGATTTTTTTATTTTAAAACTGCTATAATTTTTTTTAAAGAAATATTTTTTATAATCCTCTTGTGAGTTTTTATCATTTTCGAAGTGTCACAAAATGCAAAAGAAAATTTTATGATAACTCATCTTGAAAATAAAATATTGTTGAATATACCTACAATGGCGAAACCCGTCAATTGACGATTTGAATAATATTAATAAAATTCTAGCAATTTTTAAATGTTAATGGCAACTATTTCACATTATTACATACAGTAAACAATAAATACATATTGTGAGCTATTCTTTATTATTACATTTATTGTCAAATTAATTGATATTTATTTCATGTTTTTGTTTAGTGAAATTTATTTTCGAATACATCAATTCACCAAAACATATACATACTTCTAAAATTACGATCAAAAACAAGCTTTATTGACATAGTTGTCAAGAATTTTATTAACATATTGCAAGAATTTATTTACAAAGCAAGTATCAAATAATATTTGAGATCATTTTGACCAGATTAAAATGAAAATAGAATAATATGTAACTAATGCAATGATATAATATGCAATATTGAGTCTAGATAATAAAGGGAACAAATTTTGTACAAATGGATCCAAATTTAG
>CABFPE010000026.1:255608-299743 GCA_900660155.1 Hofstenia miamia
ATAAAGAGAAAAAAGTGTATAAAGTAGAAAACCCATGTAAAAGTATATAAATGTGGGAAGGTAAAACTAAAAAGTAAGTAAGTAAATGTGGGAAAGAGTAAAACTAAAAAAGTAAAAAAAATGCAAACTAAATTAGGCCACATACATAAACAAAAACTAGTAAAATTACATGCATGACGTCAGTAAAACACCCCCGCCAATATCCACGACGCTCAGGTCAAAGGCCACCCCTCTCGACCAATCACAAAAAAGTGGAACAGACTTCTCCCCACCTCTCGACCAATCAGAAAAAAGTGAGTCCCTTCTACTACTTATACATATATATATATATATATATATATATAGCTAGAATACAACCTTTGAGAAATCCAGGTAAATCTTTGTTTTGTGAGATCAAATCTCTGGAGACTGTTTCTAAATTTAATTAAGAAATGTTAGAAAAATATTTTTAATACCAATTTGAAATGAAAGACTGCGTTTATCAAAAAAACTCTTTTCACGAAATTCAGGTAAACAACTTTCAATGTAGATGTTAAAATCTAGGTATTTTCTTTCAAGTGTTAATCCAAAGGAGATCTCAGTAAATTTATCTAATATTTCCTTCATTCCTTCAAAGTTCTTATGAATTACATCATCAAAGAATGGTCTTAAAGTGCTTGGTACTCCTTTATCTATGTCAAAATTACCTTCATTCTTTTCTTTAAACAAAAAATATAGTATCTTATAGTACTTTGAAATGTCCTTTTTGAAATCAGTAGTTTTTTCACAACTGCCAAGGTCAAGTACAATTGGAGTACTTGTATTTTTTAACAATCTTATGTTCTTTGTATGTATATCAGTATGGGCATAACCATTCAAATGAAGTACATTAAGAACTTCTGCAATCTTCACTGCTATGTAAAACTTGGTAGAAAAATCCATTTTATCGAGAGGAGCATCCTGAAGATCAATACCATCAATGTATTCCATTGTAATGAAAATCTCTAACTCTTCATTTTCATAGCTAAAGAGCATTAGGGCGCACTCCGTGTTATTTGAAACAATAACATGAGGATTAACAATATTTGCATTCTTGATTGAATAGAGACACCTTAATGCTGCTGCTTCCTTAAGCAATCCTGATCGGGGTGACAGTCTTGCACTAGATGATCCACAACTTGAATGTGGTATGCTGCTGTTTCCTTTCAATTTTTTAGCAACAAATTCTTTTTGTTGTTCAGCATCTCTTAGAATGATACAAACTCCTGATCCCCCAGTGCCAACAACATTTATTTCCATAAATTGTTCTTTTCTCATTAAAGTGATATAATTGGTTGGATTATTCTGAATAATGCTCCACATTGTATTGTCACTTAGTTTATGATAAAAATCGCAACAATGTTCTTCCATTTCTATGAGCAATGCTATGTCTTCTGGGAGCAATATACAAAAATATTCATTTACATAGATAAAATTCATAATTGTTTGATACTTAATTTTTTTATTGTAACAATTATATAAACACTGTTGAGATCTTAGAGGTTTGATTTTCAAAATTGTATCAAACACAAAAGATTGAAAATATTCTTCTAGACCTATCCAAGCATCTAACAAAAGTTTTTTTTTTTCAATCATTACAAACTTTACAATTTCATTTGGCTGATCTTGCACTTTACATTCTACTAGCTTATAGATATATTTCTCTCCTTCTGACAAAAGTCTTTCATTTTTAATAACATCTTTGTGATAGACGCATATCAAAGCAGTTATACACGAATTTGGAGCATATTCTTTGACATGATTGTATTCAAACAAGGCTTCAGAGATTATTTTGTTAGCAGGAGTTCCTTTGGCAAATGTTTGTTTAATAATATTTTCCAACTCGCTTGAAATTGTATTTTTATTGATAATAAAGCGAATTGATTCTTCATCTTCATTGTCCAAATATATACATTCTGCCATGATAGTGGATAATTTGAACCTAAATTACAATTTCACCTTACACATTGAATAGTTATTGATTAATTTGACTTCTAAAAAATTATGTTCACATTATTACCATGTGTATTTGCCAATATGTTTAATGGATTTTTCACAAAGTGACTCATGGCCTATAATCAATTGGGATATAATGCACACTGGGGTGTAAGAGGGCTATGTTTTATTTCTTGCAACACTTTAGATTAGGTTGGGTTGATTAATATAATATAAAAACATATAAAAATGGGTTTGAAAGACATCATGTATGGTGGTTTTCAAACATGTTTATATATATATTGTAGAATCTGCACAATGGTTAGAATGGACTATTAATTAAGACTGACCCGAATTACTACTAATGACCTCCTTTCACTACGTGTACGATCCAAACTAATTAAGCTTTCGATCCGATTGCTATAAGTTACAACTGTTTATACAAATACTTTATAATTCTATCACAAATTGAACTCGATTCAGATTGACAGCGAGATGTTATCAGGGTTGAAAACTGACGCCAAGCAATGTAATAAAAGAAAGAATGAAGATAGTTACCATGGAAGCTGTCTGAATGGATACAGGGTTCTTGAAAGGTGACATGGTAACTCACCTTAATGTTACCAAGAATTGTTGGATTGAGTTCAAGAAGGTGACACAAAGAAATCACACGTTACTTAAGAATTTGGTTGAACAAATCAAGCTCATATGTGTACAAGAGATTTCTGAGGGATATTGCAGCAATTTAATGAACTCCATGCCTCATCGCATAGCTGCTGCTCTGTACGCAAAAGGTTAACCCATTAAGTACTGAAAGATATTTCCACTCCTTGTTGCTTGTCAGTATGAATACATGTTTTTATCTCTTCCTTGTTGTATCTATGCTTTGGTTTTTAACAGTTTATAGTAATTGTTGATAATATACTGGAGTACATCAAAGAACATGGGTTTCTCTTTTCTATAACAACTGATGCTTCAAAAATTGGTGCAACAAAGTCACTCTCAACACTTTCAAGATGTTTAAATTTTGAGAAAGGAGTGCACCAGGGGTTTGCAAAAATGAACTGCCAGGTATTGATAGAATACTTAAGTGATAAAAGGTTATTCCTAGAGCATTATTGAAAAGGAGTAAACTAAGTCACTATGAAAGTGCCCTGGAGAAGAAGCAAACACATGTGAATTGTCTGAGAATCACACGCTTAAACTGTTCTCAGATGCAATTGAACCACTAGAAGACGTTCTGCATAATTTCAGTATTCAAACTACTGTCTGAACTGAAAAGCAAACTTGATAGAAGACTGAAAATGCTTTGTAGTAAGCATCAAGCTTACTCAACATACAACAGATTTGACGACGAAATATAAAACATAACTCATTGTTTTTTATGAAAGAGCGATAAGACATTTAAATGAAGACAACTTTCATAACAATGTGTCAAAATTAAGTCTAACAAGAGCATTAGATTTCAAAGAATTCTATGATGCAATCAGCGCTTGGAACATTCATGAAATTTACATGTGGATGTATTACATGAAGAGTATGGGATTGTGGAGAAAATAGGTAGCCATAGTGAGGATTAACACAATTAATATTGAGATAGAGTATGCATTCATCTATAAAGACCATAAAATGTGTGGCTTTCTGAGGATCCAATGATACTCACTTTGACAAAATGATAAAGCAAGCGTTAAAATATTCATCAAAATATAAAAATCAACTATAACTATGTAATATTCTAATGGTGTTCCTTTTTGAATGATGTTGATGCATGCACATTTCTGACATGAGATGACAAGTAAATTTCTTTTAAATTTTGGAAACTACTACTCTCAGCAAAATTAAACTTCTTGATACGCAAGATTATTCTTATGTCTTTCTTAGTAATTCTACTATTTTAATGGCATTTCACTCTGAACTGACCACTTGAGGCTGCTTCTAATCCAGAAACCAAATAAAGCATAAATGAGTATTTTCTTTTTCTTTGAAAATTCACTATCTAGTGCTGACGTTCTACCTTTTCTCTCATTTCATTTGCATTCAATGGAAGTTAGATACGAATGTTATAGCGATATAGCATAAAGATGATGAGGAAATTGCTTACATAATATTGAAAAAGAAATGTTGAGAGAGCAGAAACAGACTCACTATACCAGAGGCTGATCTGGACGACCCAAACCACAACAGTTGAAGCTATTTTAAAAAGTCAAAGCCCTCGTTGAGAATGACCTGCACATTAAAAATGAAAGAACTGGCATGTGAAAGAGGGGTGCATGAAGGAAAAATCCACAAGATTATGTATACGAATCAATTGGATTTATGAAATGTTGTTCACAGCAGGCTGACTCACAGAAGATCCAAAGAATGCCACTCTGCTGCTAAGACTGCAAAATCAGCGGTGGGGCTTCAAAACAAGCATCAACCATTAGTCATTTGAACCTTTTCAAATGTTAAGAAACAAATGATATGCATATCTTTTATGTCATTGCTTTATCACTTCTGCCCAAAGGAATATTAACATCCATTTCTATTATTGATTATATTCTTAAGTCATTGATATAAAAGTTGTTTGAATGATGTGCAGTGCATAGCAAGAAAATGACTCTTTGTCAAGGCAATGCCTTAAATCATACTACAAAGATGAGCTAAACCTATAGTACTAGCAATTTTCAGAAGCCCATATTTTATCCTCCATACAGTCCAAATATTGTCTCATGCAATCCTTGTAAATTGAAAATATACCTTCCGACATGAGGCGTGAATATTCAAAGACTCTCATCTACAACATGTCAGACAACTCGGCGAAATCGATTGCATGAAAGTTACTGAGTGCAACTGTGATTATTTTAAAGGTTTATGCTCATATAAGTATTTTAAAATACAATTCATTGGCATTTTTAATATTCGTTCACAAAAATTAGCTAATCCTTTTGTTAGGTGACTTATTGTATTGTCCCAACTTTTATGAAATGAAACAAAAGTTTATGATAGTTTGCTTCATTAACATTTTCTTTGCAGAGGCCATGCCTTGCATTATTAATAGCTTTATAAAACAATTCATAAGCATATACATGTACAGGGTGTGAGCATGACACAACTTACTGTGCAGCAATGTCGGATTCGTTTCTTTGAGGTAGTGTTTCTTCAACAGACGAATCTTCTGTCACATCGGGCACTACAAAAGTTTCCATTTTCTTAGATGGATCGAGTTTCTTACTGATCAAATCTTGCGTCAACTAAATCTCTTTTTAGAATCTTCATTTTAAATTACGCAAGGGATAAATGAATTTAAATATATTCAAGATGCCTGAATACAATATGGTAGAAAATATACGCTGTTGTAAAATTCAGACATCCGAAAAACTTCTCCTATTAATTTGAAATCATAATATATTTATAAAAGCAGAGGTTGCCAAAGAAGTATAATACTGTTCGAGTTTTCATTTTATGTTGCACCAGACTAGAAAGAGTGTTAAATCGAACTTCACTGTTGAATAGTTTAAAGCATGCAAATAATAACCAAGCATTTACTGATTTAGCGGTAAGGCCTTTAAGTAGAAACTTTAAAAAAATCTGCTAAAATTTAATAATGAGAATCATAACTAGTATTTAGGTGTAAAATCCACAATCCCTAACTCATGACACAATATATT
Organism: Hofstenia miamia; assembly: GCA_900660155.1. NCBI lineage: Eukaryota > Metazoa > Xenacoelomorpha > Acoela > Hofsteniidae > Hofstenia > Hofstenia miamia. Next base: position 261,212 of record CABFPE010000026.1, read on the forward strand.
GCAAATAGATCAACTTTTCATGGTTATATCCTACTAAAAGCCATATATAATGGATGATAAAACTTGAGCAGTAATGAAACTGATCTCATCATTATGAAAAAATTGTGACATGTTTGTTTTTTACATCTATTGAAAATGTTTACATGCAGTTTCAAAATGCTACACACAAAACTCACCCGACATAAACTTAAAATATTTTAAACACCTCTTTAATAATTCACAACTTTGCATCAAAAACAAACACACATGTTATAAAAAATGGAAATTGAAAATACCCCCAAAACCCACAAAATTGAAAAAGCTGTTGATTGAGGTTTTAACTAAAAAATACGAAAACCTACTCTAGTTGACCAAGAATCAATCGCGAAGGCAGACAAGTTTCTGCATTTAAACAATTAGTTGAGTCGTTTACCCTCAGTACACGCTAATTACACAAATCCATGACAGTTTGCAATAAGGCAAACTAGAGCATCAATGTGGGGGAATCAACATCATAAAGCACAAAAAATCACATTCACAGATGTATTAGAGCAGAATGAGTCCCTGTCAAAATTCCATATTATTCTCATTCTAAACTAAACACTGCATCAAACAGAAATACTGAAACAAACTGATGAAATTCAAATTCTCTGTATGGTCTTAATTAATGTATAATTAAGCATCTTTATCCAATACTAGCTGTTTGACTTGTGCTTCACTTGGGAAATGCATTCAAAGAAGCAGAAAATTCTAAATTCTCCCTAAAACAGCTGTAAAACTGAGAAAGCTGTTAAACAACGAAAGGAAATATGAAATGCCACTTATATAAAGAAATAAAGTATGAGAACATTTAAGTCAATAATTAGTTTACTAATTAAGTAATTGATTAAATGAGCCTAAAACCTTCAGGAGGTCATGGGAGATACAAAAATATATGATGTAAATACCTAGGTCTAAAAGTTTCTAAGTTAAAATAGGACAACCACATAAATTTTGCCATTTATATAATAGATATTCAGATTCAATGAAAGATAAAAAGAATCATTTGAGATATTTGGTCATTTTCCCAGTAGAATATTGACTCCAAAAACCCTAAAATATTACTCCTCAAATATCTGATAATCTCTGACATTGGAATATTTACTAAATGAGGACACTAGTTCATCAACTTCATTTGCCACAAAATTAAATACTTAATAAAAAAAATCATTTTGTCATACCAATATTAAAAAACATTACTATTAAAATAGAGAACTGTCTGTTTATTAAGAACTATATATTGCTGTTGTAATAAAAATTAATCATAAAACCATTAACCTGAATGACATATTTGAGCAAATCTCGACAACTATCCATCCTGGATGAGGTCAGCAATTTGTTAAACAAAGATAAAATTGTATTATCACAGGTCTCATTAGGTTTATAAGTTTGAATTTTCAGAGAAAGATCGAAACTATCATCAGTTTTAAAATATTTCTCTTCTTCGCTAAGACCAGTACATACCAAAAAAAGAGCCTAAAACAAATGAAATTCAAAATCATAATAAATTTGCTTACTCTGAATGCAATTGTTTCTGAAGAGAACCGACCAAAAGAAGATAGAAGGCGTTTGAAGATGAGGTGAATCATGTAGAGAAAAACTTCGGATTCGAAGACCTCATTAATGGCTTTAAAATTATTGGAAAACCTTGGCAGATGAGGTGGCATTAAAGCTAAAAATATATTTTTCATGTCTAGGNATTTCTCTTCTTCGCTAAGACCAGTACATACCAAAAAAAGAGCCTAAAACAAATGAAATTCAAAATCATAATAAATTTGCTTACTCTGAATGCAATTGTTTCTGAAGAGAACCGACCAAAAGAAGATAGAAGGCGTTTGAAGATGAGGTGAATCATGTAGAGAAAAACTTCGGATTCGAAGACCTCATTAATGGCTTTAAAATTATCGGAAAACCTTGGCAGGTGAGGTGGCATTAGAGCTAAAAATATATTTTTCATGTCTAGGATACATCAATATATGTCTAAGGTAATCACAGAGTATATGGGATCAGTAATCACATCCGCATTATCTTTTAAATAAAGTATGCTTAATTAAAAACGTATTTCTAAAATAAATTCGAATCATCCGAGTTGAATAAGAATCTATATATATACACCTATATATATAAATCTAAATTGCACTTTGTACATAGTTAAATATTAGAGCGACAGAACTATTAATGTTACTTAAGTTCTCGTAAACTACTAGGTGGATATTTATGGAATGTTGGAAAAGGGTCCCAAATCATTCAATGTGTGTTTCAATTGCGGATAAGGTTTTTGAATTATCTTGAGTCAATTGTCACTATGGTGGGATTCGTTTCCAACTTGATATGAGCATCTCCAAAGTGCGTCAAAATACCAAAGTAACGATTTCCCCAATGTCAATCAAGCAATATCTTGTTGTTCAAACAATATTAACTAATTGTAAACTAAACCTGATCCGCAATTACATTTTTTCCCGTTTTAATTTTTTTCGAATAACACAGAAATGGGTTGGTAGCATGAACATAATTTTAGAAAAAGTTTACCTGGAATTGTTTCATTCAAACTGCTTCGTATTTTCAAAAGTTTTTCTTCAGCTTTAGTGAGATCATTTCGTAGAAGATGATAGGATAAAGGATTAAATCTATAATACATGCTGTTCTGCAGGGCGAAGGTGCCCTTGCCGTTATTTTGAGTGAAGTTTGTGATGGAGTTCAAGACTTCCTCTAATCGAGGATGTTCGCTCATTTCAATGGGTAGCATTGTAATGAGTTCGGAGTGGGTGAGTGGCGCAATGGCAAGATGGTGAATGAGATGCTCTTCAATTACTGCGTCAATTGTTACATTCTTCCCGACACCAATGACATACCGCTGGCAAACAATCATTATCAAAAGATGCAGAAGGTCTTCAACAAAAGAGATGTTAAACTTTTGAATGTCTTCATGGCTTCTGTACTCGTAGTTTGGACTAAAGTAGACTTTCTCCACTTAATTCAATTTCATATTTAAAATGAAAAAATTGAATTTTAATACAATCATACCTGAACCACTTCGTGAGGGAGAACTTATTGATGAGTGCGCAAAGAAAATCATCAGGATGAAGAGACGCGGCAACAACTTGTATCATTACAATATCCTTATCAAACATTTCACCTCGACAGCGATTGCTTTGGTAAAACAAAATCTAAAATTTTCAGTATAGTTTAAACTTTAAAAATATTATTGTACTAACAAGTAAATGTATGTAATACAAGGCATGTACATGATTTTCTTCTAATCTAGTCATAAGTATCTGGTATCGTTCTCTTTAAACTGAAACCAGGAGAAATGAGATCACTGAACCGGAAATAATTAGCTTCCATAACCCCCGGTACTTTGGTATTACGGATTAATGGAATCTATTAAAATACAAAAAATACAAAAAAAATTCAATTACTTATGCTACCCATTAAATAACAATCAATGTGGAGCCCTTCTATAGAGTATGATATGCATGATTCCAAACAAATAGATATAGAATTCCCGTTTGCATTAAATTAGTCTTGTAGAAAACAAAACTACATTATCTATTAGAAACACATCAAATCCATTCAGAATTCATAAATGTTCGCTTGGAAATGCAATTACTATTCCAAAATTGGTGGTGTAATAAAAAACTTGTTTCATTCTTATTAGACTTTAACACTTACATTAAATTTACGTCTTAGTGACTTGGTCAAACATTGTATATACATTTAACATTGACATTCTAAATTCAAATCAAATACTTGATTTTGGAGTGAATAATTTCGTGGCCACATGCCGGCATACACTTGAGTAGTCAACACAATTGCGCGTAATGACTTCTCCATTAAAATCTCAAGATAATGTGGAAAGCGATCTACTTGCTTCATTGTTGTAAATGCATCGTCGGTGATCTTCATTTGATGCTTTTCTAAGTGTAGGCACAGCCCTAAACAATAAACGATGAAAATACAAAAATAATGGGATCCTATAGACCACCAATAAATCGTGTGAGTGGTTGGTGAATACTGACTCTTTCAATCTCAACTACGTGGTCAATACATTCATGTTGATGCCATCCCACAGTGATAGGCCATCCTACGAATGTGGAAGCTTCATTAATGAAGAGATACTCAATGGCCTTTTGAAGGCAGCGCTTAAGAAGTTCATCATTACTACTGCACCATTCCTTAAAAAACAGTTTTAGTCAGTTGTTAAAAAATAACACATGTTTCTCAATGAATAATCTTAAAAAAGTTAATAATTAAGATTCAAAACAATTCCAAGATGAAATAAACAAAACACTAGATTTCTCTAATCCAAAATGCAAGTTATTATAATAGAGGATATATATTCAATTTTTAAAGAGAAATGTTTGCTTTTTTTAATAAAATGGTTTATTTTTCAAACATCGATAAGTATGCTATTAAATATGTCTATTGCTCTGCCCAAAATGATAATAAAGACTTGACTAAAATTGCAGTAGATATGTGCAAAAACTAACAAGCAGTTATGGAAAGAGATTAGAAGCAGTTAAATAAAGTAGAGGCTATGTAATGAAATATTAAATGAACAGTTCCAATATTTTCAAGCATTCAGTTTGGTTTTCTCGTTCATTAAATTTTTGTAACACAGAAAAATTTTACTAATACAAAACTTGATTTTTACATGGATGGCGTTGTTGAAAAGTTATACATAACAACTTTGTGGTCGATATCAAAAAATATATTTATTATTTAACTCCAAGATGAATATTAAACATTCCTTCAAATATTACATCAAAAACGTATTGACGTGTAACACTATATCACATTCTTACTGTCTCAAAAACTGCATACAATAAGCATAAGAACTAAATTACATTGAAAAACTTTATATTTGGTCAGACAGCGATTGTCCAAAGCGTAAATGGTTGTCGCAGGCCTGCCTTGAATTACTGCAGTACACTGCAAAGTTAAAAGTCGCACACAATTGCAACATATGATTTTATGATTAAATCATCACGTCTTAGCTTTAAATTACAATACATATCATAAACACATTAAATAAGAAAATTTTTTATCAATTCATTAACATAAACTAACAGTGAGCATTAGTTTATTTAGGGATGTGATTCGGATACTGAATTGAATATACCGGATAATTCCGGATAATTTGACTGCCGCATACCGAATATATTGTTCTGAAGAACAACCTAATGTAATATCCACCTCATAAGGACGAAAATAAATAAATATTTTGACTCATATTAAATAGACTACGTCCTGATATGTCAGAAAAACTTGGTTTTTTTTGCATGAACTTTCATATCATGGAAAAATATAGCTTTTATGATGATTAATTTGCTGAAGACAGAACAAAAACTCAATATATCTAGACAATAGAAGTGTCGCATTGTCAGGACTATTAATTTAAAAAAAAATGGTAAACACAATGGGGTGCAAAATACAGAGACTAACTTGAAGAAAAATATAATAACAATGGGTTACAATCCACGTACCTGAACAATTTGAATCCTATATAACGTAAAGGGAATGCGTTGAAAAACAAATGTTAAATTTTGAAAATACAATAGTATCAAATGCTCTTCTAGTAGTATAATCTAATACAGTCAATTTTGTTCAGCAAATAAAAAATTCAAGAATTGTTTTTGTCAACGATCATAAAATGGGCTTGAAATGGCTAGGATGTAAATTGACCTAACCGGACTTTGGCTGGGCGTGGGCCTCAATTTCCGGGCAATGTCCATTTATGTTTGAAATAGATTGCTTCTTTATTTGTAATTGTCCCCCCACAAGAAGCAAATCCATTTCTGATTGGCGTGACTTTAATTATGAGTGGAAACTGATTATTGCTCTGCAAAAATTCTAACAAATTCATTTTTTTGGCTTATTTGTAAGCTTTGTAGCAATCTAATTCCTTAAAACTGTCATCTACTATAATCACAATATATATAAAGAGCTTACTATGTCCAAATCTAAAATTTCCATTTTGCAATGTTTCTATGAATTGAGAACAAGAAGATAGAATTTACTTCAAAATTGCAGCTAAGTCAATGAAAACAAGAATACCTGAAATAATGGCAGATTTAAGTACACAGGCAAAAATGTATATTGCAAGACACAAAAAAATTGAAGTAGAGTTCATTATAATCCGTGATAGAAAAATTCATTTTTCAAACTAAATTTGAGATTTAAAAATAAATTTTGAAGTTTTCTTATCATTGAAATTGGACACTAGTTTGGATTACAAATTTGAAATTATGAAAAAGCAACATTAAATAATTTAATACCCTATTATTGCTAGGCAAAGGGTATGGCTCTATAAAAATTTTTGTATTAATAATTACAATAATCACAACCTTCTGAAAACTAAGTTGATCTTGGCATTGAAAATTGCTTATAGTGCATCTTATCATCTTATTATTATAGTGCATTATATTATATATTTATAATTATATTAGTATAATTAAATTTTGGCGGTGTTTGCAGCAACTAATGTATGCCACTCGCTTCTCTGTGTTTCTTCTACTTTTCCATTTGCATGTTTATATAAACAGATGCTTTTGGTTGCTTTACAATTATATTTTTATGCATTATCTAACATGAATCGCATTTTCAGATTTAAAATATTCGTCACCAATTTTATAAGTTGTTGGAAAGAATAAGGCGGAACTTGTTTAATGAACAATGAAATTCAAATACTAAAAATCACTTAGATTGAGATTTTTAGCACATTTAAAAAGGCATTTAATGTAAAAATGTGCGAAATGTATAACATTTACAATATACATTATTCTTAAATATTTTTGGATTCGAAACAGATCCGAAATTTTCTCAAAATATAGATCCGATCAGATCCGTATCCGATCCGAACTGATCCGATCCGATTCCAACTCTGTGCTGCCTACAAACATTGATTTATCATTTATTACTTAGCGAGGTCTTGTTCTCTTTTGGTTTGATTAACAATAGTACTATAAATCTCGTTCATACTCTGAAGCAATAAACAAATCATAGAGCCTTTTATTCATTAAACAATGTAATATGTATGAAAAATTTGTTCTATATAGTAAGATGAACAACGACAATACACTTAATGTACATGTTCTTTGGAATTTGAAATAAAGAAAGATTTACTCTTAATTGTCTTAAGACTCCATCAACTGCAATTTGAAACATCATGGCTGATTCCCACTCAGGTAAATGCACTATATGGGATTTTGTTTCTCTCACGACACTGTCCATGTCCTAAAAATGGCGGTAAATAATATCTACAAAAATCCACATACCTGTAATGATGTTAAAAGATTAAGAAATATGTCGTACGCTCTGAAAAACTTCTCATAAACATCTGCATTCCATATCGGTTGATTAAGCAAAAGACACCTATATAAAAATATTAGAAATATCAGTAAAACGTTTCTAAGAATCTAAATAGACATGAAAATTAAACACGATCCATATATAATACAAATTGAAATAAATGCATGCATAAAATAAGGGTAGTGGCTTAGAAAGAGAAAAGAGCTCAACACTTACTCAATATCTCTGAAGACAACGTTCTGAATCCCACTTCGTTGCTGACTGGTGATTAGTTCTATACAAAATCTCTCAGATAGATGGCATGATGATATTAATCACCAATGTCTGATAATGAGCCCCTTGCCCCTCAAAAATTAACATGCTCAATATTTGGTTTTAAGATCTACCCACCCCAGAAAAAAATCAAAGCAAACAAATGAAAGCTGTCACGACACACTGGCAAATGTGAATATTAATAATAAGCATGTATCAATCACAACTGGGAATTCTATATAACAAAAAGAGTAGCAATGAAATAAAGTTTTATGAAATAATCTCATGACACTACAATGTAATGATTGCAATTAGAAATTCTGTATACATCTAAATAGAAGATAAAGATATAGCCACGCAGAGATATGTAACTTCAAAAAAAGTTGCGGAGACCTTTCATCATATGCAATGGACAACGTTCTTTTTCTATGTCATTGACCTACTATAATTTTAATAATAATTTTAATTCAGATTAGACAAATTGTTGTTCAGAAAGTCTAATTATCATTTAGAATTGGTGAATATTCCATAAAGGAACTTATAGAATTCTTAATAATAATTAGTTGGCGATACAATATCATGTTAAGCCCCATATTGATGTGCCAGAAGCAACAGGTGCAGGAGTAATGGAGCTAAGGATTCAATAGCTGGAAACTATCATATCAAGCGCGATGAATTCATTGCGTGGTGATGACTGCAATCGAGCAGGATTGCAAACCACAGAATTTCATGAAAGAGTGCTTGCCTTAGAGGGCATGCCAGTCAGAATTAAACCGAAAACTATCATATATTGCCATGTTTATACATAAATCATTTTTGTTCTTATGATACATAATTTTTTTGCTTTCTAAATAGAACATTAACCATTATAAATTATAATTCTGAATTGCAATTTGGTTATTCTGAGTTACTTCTTGAAATGGTGCAGTGACCTCTCATCATTAAATCTATTAAAGATGAACACGTTGCAGATAATGATTTTGAATCTTAAAGTGCACCCTTAATGGAAAACATTTCTAGATATTTTATAAATGTGCTTAAATATAGCACACAGTCTAAAATTTGGCTTTGATGAAGAATTCTAACGACGAATTCCTTCTCATTAACAAACATGTTGAAAACTAACTCTTATTTCCCAATTTTCAAGTTTTATCTAGTGCATATGCTGTAAGTCCTTGCTCATTGCTTGCAGAAATAGTAAAGATTATCTAAAAATAGTAATTACAATAATTCTGAGCAAAAAAACTTCTAGAAAATTCTCATAAGTTTCAAAGTGATTGTAGACTGTCGCCTGATATGGATTACCCATTCAACATCAAAGAATCTTTACCAATTATTAAAGTAATCATAGGGAAATTGCTCATCATAACCATCTGCTGCAGTAAACTGAGTTATTTACCAGTTAGCCCTACCAATTGTAATGTGCTATTAATTTAAAAAGTTTAAAGCTACAGCATCTTATGAAACAACACCACACTGGGATAAAATCAATTATAGATCAAAGAAAGAAATATGAAACTAAAGAAGAGTAAAGAAGAGATGTTGAATTCAGGATGCGTCATGAATACAAACCAAACTTTTGAAATACATACAAAATATAATGAGTGTGTTAATAGTAAAAAATGGTGCTTACTTGATGTCGAAAATGCAGCATGAGTATTTGAGGTACTTGTCCTTAAAAGCACTTTTGTCCAGTACATACAATTGGCCAGAAGCTAAAATAGGGACATTTCTCCAAAGTAATAGCAAAGGGCTGAAATCAGTGCATAGGCGATTAGCTCAAAAGCGTACTTACTTGGTCGAGTCATCACGCAGAACTCAGTGAGTGTGTCGATGACGATTTCCAAAGCGTTGCATTCTGAGATCAGAAAGCGACTCTAAATTACTGTGTTAGTTAACAAACCTAGAGAAATTTATTACGATTGAAGGAAACGAGAAAATCAGCCCTGACAACGATGATATCGACACTCCATGCTCATGATCGTCGACGGAAAACTCTTTGTGAATTCGGTTGTAATGCTAAACATTTGAAAGACATGCTTATGTGTGTAATTTAGTAATTGCAGAATAAAAAATTAATTCACCACATAATCATTCTCAATAGATATTGCATGACACCTACCTTTACAAAGTAGGAAGAAAAAGTTTTTTTGTAATCACGATTCATTAAAAATGTCGTGGTGAAAACAGTGTGCCAACATATTCTAACACCTAAACAAAGTTGATGCTTAAATATTAAATAAAACCTACTCTTCCACAGTTTGGTGTCATTTATTATGATCCTTTCTAGATACTTCAGACCACTGATTTCAGGAAGGTCCAACACCAACTTACAAAACAAGTTTCGTAAACCATCTAAAAAAAATCAATTATGAAGTATGAATTTCCTTGCAGCAAACAATTATAACAATGATATAAAACGTGGATTTACATTAATCAACACTCACTTCTAATAAATATTTTACGCTTAAAAAGAAATACTTAATATTTGCAATGTACTTAAATGCTAATTTTAATTTAAGGAGTTGTAATAATAAATGTCGCTGTGGAAATCAAATGAAAACGTATTAAGGCTCTTAGGAAAAAAGTAAGGAAGACATAACACAAGGTAAACAAATTAACATGATATAATGCTAGAATTGTACCGAAATGATCCCCAGAAGAAGGAGAAAATTTGATACGCATTTTCTTTTAAAAAATCATTTAAAGAGATGTAAAGGTTTCTAACACCCAGATAATCGTATTTGGAACAACAATGAGACCCAGATAGGCAAGTCCATACTACCGTTACACATTACAAACCTTAACCAATGCTAAACTAATTGTGTTATTCATAATTATTTCATATATATATATATATATATATATATATCCATCTCTTGCTATGATTTTAATAGATAACTTCAAATTTATTCAAATTTCTTGGTTTCACATAATTTTATAAATCAGTTCAATTGATGAATTATACCCATAACCAACAAAATAACTAGCGATTATATATATATATATATATATGCATTACGTTCTCTCACGTGATAATCAATGATTTCGTTAGTGCTACATACACTAATGATTTTGTAAATTTTACATTGTTAGATTACATTTGCTATATCTTTCAATGTAGAACAACATTTCTTCTATATTGACTTGTTCCAAGGATAACGACACTATATAAAGAAATTTACCATACCTGTAGGTTTATGATGATGTACCAATTTGCTTTTCGTTAACAAAGGAAAATTGTATTGTGTATAATAAGCCAAGACATTTTGTCCCGAGAGTAAAAGTAAATATTTTTTGGGAAAATCATGTTGTTGTGCAACGCAACAGAATAACAATGCTGCAGTCAAACTCAAGTTCAGTTTCCATACTGGAATCGGCTAAGCATGAGAATTTTTACAGCTGCCTTGTGGCAGAGCAATTTATTCCAATCATTTGCAATTTGTTTTTATACAAGGGTTCATAATAAAAATGAATTTTTGTGTTTTTGGATCTACTATTTCAGTATATCCAACAGTATAATGTATACTATTGATATGAATGTCGTTCTTTCCAATTTGCAATAAATTTTTAGGGAAATCATAATAAATATATTAGGTGTCAGTCTAGGGCAAGGCAAAGATGAATTACGTAAATCAGTAGTGAATACTCTCAACTAATTTTGAAAGATACTTGGTGAAGACTGCGGTAAGATTACTATTATTAAAGTGACTTCTGATGATATTGTAGTCATTGTTTACGAATCCTGATATACTTTTTGCATAATTTGATATTTATTTATGAATTTACTCATTGATGGTGAACAGGTAGTTTTTAGGATAATTTAAATTTGAAATGTATGTTACTTGGTTAAAGGGATATAATAAACAGACATATTGCATGTGATAAATTGGAGCTACTATTTCACGTTGTTGGAGTATACGACCGGGTATGTTGTCTATTTACACTAAAAATTTCAGGCATTGACCAGTTAAATACTTTATTAAAGCGTTGTTTCTGCTGCAAGAACAATCGAGCGAGCAAAACACATGCATATGTAAAGTGCCTCATAATGAAAGTATATATCAAATTCTTGCTTTTTGTGAAATGTTTAATGGTTCTTATGTATTCGACTCTTGTTGCCATTATTTCGATCTTCCTGTTAATTAAATTTTTACCAATAGGGTAACGTCTCCATGGCAACAACAATATTATGCATTAAGTAGATTACTTGTTAGTAACTGAAAATTGAACAAATTAACAGTTTTGTGTGTAGTGATGATAAAAATCAAAGTAAATTATTCAACTAAAACAAACTTAGTAGGAGAAACTACAATACTGGAAATATGTATTCGACCACTTTGCTATTTTGAATAAATAATGAACATTTATTGGATAGTGTGCATGAGATTATAACTATGTGTTACTTTGATTGAGAGGGGAAAATCTGTATGTCTAATACCATAAAATATGTAGAAAAACAATTGGCTATTAATTTTTAATCAAAATTAGAAAATTAACAATGTGCAAATCCAAAAAAGGTGATTCAAAATAGGATACATAAATTAATAATTGAGGCAATGTAAGCACTTAGCAACAAAATTCTCTCTTCTAATATTTTGTAGGGTGTCCCTTTGAGCAAATAACAGCTTCAGGGCAATCAGGATTAAAGCGAAAAATCTTTCAATCAAGGTGTTAGGAATTGCACAGAATTCTTTCTTTATTGCACTCCACAACTCCTCTTCAGTGTGAAGTGTATGCTATCCAATCCGATATTTGACCTATTTCCAAATATTTTCGATAATGTTACGGTCAGGAGATTGACCACGTCATTCAGCAAAGATAGCAACACCCTCATTGTGGAAAAGTTTTTCATTTCTTTTGAGGTATGACATGGAACACCATCCTGCTGATATATATATATATATATAATCACTTGTAAGGAGTGGCAAGAGTTCCTTTTCTAGAATCCGAGCATATTGACAGCTTCGGAGAGTACTTGTCATGTGAACAATCTTGCAAAATTCACACTCCATATTGCACCCCATACCCCCCAGGTAAACTGAGGCAAGAATCTGAACTTCTGCGGAGTTGATCTCTTTATCAACATTCTTTTTGATTAGCATAGCTCAAACCTTGACTCATCTGAAAATATAACAAACCAATGTTCTGACAAATTGTCTCTCATCAACTTGGCCCACCTCAGCTGCCGTAATCTTTGATTGAGGTTAAGAATGTCTTTCTGGGTACCGCAAAAATCCCAATTGAGTACTTCTTCAGGATGTTTCATACAGTTCTTGTCACGAAGTGACTGTCAGCCTATTCCTTGCCAAATTCCTCTGAAGTTTTCCTGGGATTTCTCTTTGAAAGGGAGGTTTTGGATTTTCTGGTTTGGTCTGAAATGGCCGAATACATGTTTCCAAGAAAAGATTAGGTAACCACAGGCATTATAGGATTTCTCCTTGAGATTTAAAGTAAACAGTGATAATTATGTCTCAACATTGATTAATCCTCTTTCTGCAACATCAAATCTAAATACAAATTGACACTGGGCTTCATGGAGTCAATTTCTTGGAAATATTTATGAAAATCAATGGCCGAATTCTTTTTTCCAGTACTGTATATAGACATTTTTAGCACATTTTGATTGCCAAACTACACATATTATATGATTATACATGTACTTTTATTTTGTAGCATACACAATTAATAGAGCAAAACCACAAATTATTTAATTTTGTGAGCTAATCGACTATTGTTACCCATCAGGACATTATAACATAGACTTGAACAGATGCAAAGTGCGGCGTCAATCTCAAAACCTTCATGAGTTACGCTGTGGAGTGAAGTGTAGGAATGTGCATTTGATTTTTATACTACTTCATGTTGTCTTGGAAACACACGTCTAACATGGTACCAAAAATAAGTTCAAAAATCAACAATTAATGTTTTTTAGGATGGATCAACATTTTATACTGCAAATATTAGATTTCAGTGGATCTTGGTCAAATTGGATTATTTTCCACCAAAGCATGATAACGGATCTTATCCTCTTTCTTAGCTCCATAGAATATACTGTAGTATTCGATCAATTTGCCATGTTCCTCATAAAAATGGTAATTCTCTAAAAGCCTGCCTTTTGGCAGCAGAGCAGATACTAACTTAGAATTTATTTGTCTCGAAGCTAAAGCTATTTCTGAAAGATTTGATGCCAAATGAGAACATTTTGAACAAGATCAATAATTTCAATGTAGAAGAATAATTACATGTACATAAAAAGTAGGTTTTAGACTTTATATTATTGTTCAAAATTCTGTTCCTCACTGCAACTTCAACATTAATACATGAATCGTATAAATTGTGGTTTGCTGCCAAATATAAATAAATTGATTCAAAACACTAAGACTTACCAAGTTTAACAACAAAAGCACTCAGCCATTTGAGTAGCTCGTAAGCGAATGTTTGATAAGCAACGAGATCCCGATGTAAAACACTCACTCTAAGAGGCTTGTGATTACGCAAATGACTGTGAGGGGTTTCTTCTTTAATGTACCCCTAAACGCATAAGTGTTAGCAAAGACCAAAATGGCTAAACCAAAGTAATAGTAAGTTTAAGCATCTTCACACAGTAATATTTGTAGGAATTCTAGTAAAATTAAACGATAAACAAGTTTTAGCATTTCAACTATATTATAAGAATCAATTCGAAAAATAATTACATCAAATTTGCGCTTTACTTCAGCACAAGTTGATTTATTGCTGACTTTCACACTCATGCGTCCTTCACGATCAATAGCGGAAGCTAAATGCGATGCTTTTGTAGGATCACAATCAATTGCTTTGGAAAGACTTTCAATCACCTACAACGGAATTGTATTACTTTATAAATGATTACATGGAATAACGCAATGCTTTTGTATTATCACAATCAATTGCTTTGGAAAGACTTTCAATCACCTACAACGGAATTATATTACTTTATGAATGATTACATGGAATAATTCAATGCTTTTGTATGATCACAATCAATTGGTTTGGAAAGGCTTTCAATCACCTACAACGGAATTATATTACTTTATAAATGATTACATGGAATAACACAATGCTTTTGTATGATAACAATCAATTGCTTTGGAAAGACTTTCAATCACCTACAATGGAATTATATTACTTTATAAATGATTACATGGAATAATGCAATGCTTTTGTATTATCACAAAATTGCTTTGGAAAGACTTTCAATCACCTACAACGGAATTATATTACTTTATAAATGATTACATGGAATAATGCAATGCTTTTGTATGATCACAATCAATTGCTTTGGAAAGACTTTCAATCACCTACAATGGAATTATATTACTTTATAAATGATTACATGGAATAATGCAATGCTTTTGTATGATCACAATCAATTGCTTTGGAAAGACTTTCAATCACCTACAACGGAATTATATTACTTTATAAATGATTACATGGAATAATGCAATGCTTTTGTATGATCACAATCAATTGCTTTGGAAAGACTTTCAATCACCTACAACGGAATTATATTACTTTATAAATGATTACATGGAATAATGCAATGCTTTTGTATGATCACAATCAATTGCTTTGGAAAGACTTTCAATCACCTACAACGGAATTATATTACTTTATAAATGATTACATGGAATAATGCAATGCTTTTGTATGATCACAATCAATTGCTTTGGAAAGACTTTCAATCACCTACAATGGAATTATATTACTTTATAAATGATTACATGGAATAATGCAATGCTTTTGTATGATCACAATCAATTGCTTTGGAAAGACTTTCAATCACCTACAACGGAATTATATTACTTTATAAATGATTACATGGAATAATGCAATGCTTTTGTATGATCACAATCAATTGCTTTGGAAAGACTTTCAATCACCTACAACGGAATTATATTACTTTATAAATGATTACATGGAATAATGCAATGCTTTTGTATGATCACAATCAATTGCTTTGGAAAGACTTTCAATCACCTACAACGGAATTATATTACTTTATAAATGATTACATGGAATAATGCAATGCTTTTGTATGATCACAATCAATTGCTTTGGAAAGACTTTCAATCACCTACAACGGAATTATATTACTTTATACTTACACTATTTAAGGTATGCGTCTCATCATTAAAAATCATTGTACAGTATGAGTCAGTAAGTGTAGAGTCAGAGGGAGTGAAGAATTGATCAGGAAAATCATCAATTTCAGTACTTAGGTGCTTCTCCACATACTCCAAAATAATGGCAAAAACATCAATTGCGCGGGTACGAAGAGTTGCAGGTAAAGAATCCAAGGGATCCTAAAATAAAAAAATAAATATTTAATAAAAACACATTTGTTAAAATTAAACAAATTTAAGTCATACTGTTTCTTCATCTGATGTAGTCACAGGTGCATGTGTTAAGCAATGAGCGCCCTCTTTCCAAGCTTCTTCATCCCCACAATCGCAATAACCTCCTTCTGAAGCACAATACATCTAAAAATTACAAAAAATATTCAATTACACGGTAATAATAAAAACACACCTCGTATTGATGAGATTTGTGAATGCTCCTTTGAAAGCAGTCATTACACAGAACGATATTAGGATTATTTGCACATTCTCTAAACCAGGTTAATATCAAAAGTTGATTTAGAACTAAATCCTTACCTGCACGTGTATATCGGTTCTCCAGTCTTAAACAACTTTCCACATAAAACAGTTGAGTTGGTGGCCGTTTGAAGATTGTTAATGTATTCATTAGGATTGTCATCTGAGCAAATGAACTTTTCCAATGGCTGCAAAAGAATACTATGGCATTCATTCAAACACTTGTCACTCTCAAAATCAGGATCTGATGAATTCCAAAGAACATTCGGAACATTGTTCTTCCACATATCATATAAGTATTCTTTGAGTTCTCCTTCCAAATGAGCTCCATTTATGTCTCTCATTCTAATCAAAATGAATACTATTAATAAGGTAATATTGCGTTAAATTTGCACAACTGCAATTGAAGAATTATACTAATCGCAATTGTCAGAAAATATTTAATTAGCAAATACTTTAAATTCGAAATATTGCGATCATTAAGCAATACAAATTGTCCCATTTCGTAAACATTCAAAATTGTAAAATTATCATTCTTCTCCGGATGAAATATAGAGCCATCGATATCTGATAAGTTACTTTGAAACAACAATTTCCACATGTAATTATATTAAAAGGGATTATCAAAATAGTGAAAGAATTTATTAGAAGCCGTCAGATGAGCATCTCTTAATGAAAGTGCTTTTAAACTAGCATCTTCTTTGAAAGCTTTTATCATGGATCTATTGCAATCTAGGAGGGGTTATTGAGAAAGGATTTTTGATGGATAACCACTTCTTTCTTTATTAGCAGCATTATTCTTTGGATTATGCCACACTATCTATCTCATTATTGCTATCATACACATCAAATTATTGAGTCAAATATTTCATATTGTACCTGAAAGCTTAAAATTGGTGAACTTGTAGAATAGCAACACACAGAGCATGCATAACACATGGACAAAGTAAACACTAATTTAGAGTTAAAACAGTAGAAAATACAATAAAATATTTAAAAAATTTAAAATATAATTGATAGAGATCATAATTCAGCATATTTGCAGTATGTGATAGCATGTGATATATATTTAAGCAATATAGCATATAAAAGCACAAAGTCATGTAAAAATAATTATCTTTAAGTAAAAAATTTCAATATGTAACAGTATATTTAAGCAAATCTATATACTTAAAATTATCATTTGGTAAACACAAACTTTTCAATTATTAATTGTTTGTAATAAACAGAAATGAATTAATTATAGGTCAATAACATTATAATATTAATTTCATTACTATACAAATGTCACAAATATAAGTATGCACATGTATATTGGGATTTGATACTGTGTAGGCTATAAGTTTTCAAATTTTGAATTTTAATGACTGATTGCAACACAAGTAAAAAAAACAAACATAAATAAAAAAATGAATCTGTCATCAAACAGAATATTCGTGAAACAATTGATCATTTAGTGTACTTTACAGGCAATTATATAAGCTTAATTTACAAGACCAGTCAAAATAACCAGTCTGGACATTCAAGGTAACTTAATTTTTGGGCATTCTATTGTTAAAAGCATATAGCATACCCATTTTTTCTTTAATTCCATCAATTTGCTAGCCCAATTTGTTTTGTTGTTATAGTAACCTCAAGGCAGAGTTGATGGATCCAAAAAGAAATTTACCCAGTTATCTCTGAGCTATCAAGATGACAATATCCACTAAACTATTTTACATTAGGATGCAAAGTGAAATGTGATGCTAATTCCATATGTCAAAAACTTTTCTCTCTGTAATGTACAATGGGTAGACTCAACACTTTAATTCCATCAATTTGTTAGCCCAATTTGTTTCATTGTTATTGTAACCTCAAGGTAGAGTTGATGGATCCAAAAACCATTACCCACACTGAGCTGTCAAGATGACAATTCCCACTAAACTTTTTTTACCTTATAAGAACACTACCACAAAATATTAAAGTGCATACTTGGAATAATTCCTATTTACTAATGTGGTTGTAATAAAAACAGTAAAGAAGGCAAAATAGAAATGAAATGAACAAAAATGAAATATTAACACCAGGAAGAAATGCAAATTATTTGAAACTTTGTGCTTTAAAAATATATAAATTGATGATTTTTTTTATCAATATATATAATCTCCATTTAATAAATTTTTAAACCCAATGATGCATTCACCATTCTAAACTTATAAATGTTTGTGTATTTTTATAAATCACATGCAAAAACGCCCATGTGTGATATTTCAAACATAGAATTTTAAGGAAATTACAAACTAGGAAAAAATATTTGTCATACTTAAACATTACAGGTATAATACATAATAAAAGTTATAGATGTATGAAACATAGACTTAGATGTTAAAAGTAAACATTTCATTTCCTAAAAAACTTTACAGGCAATGTTATTGATAAAATTTATACACACACATGTACACATACACACACACACAACATTAAATTCAAGAAAGCAAAACACCTACAAAGAATTTGAGTTCTAATACACTATTGGAGGGGGTGATTAATAACACTTAACAAGGGTAGAGTGTAAAATAAAATTAAGTTGCTATTTATAAAAATATAAAATTTAAACTATATACAATTAAACAAAATATTCAATGTAGCAAAAATCAATCTGTATAATTTAGTTTAAAATGGAAGTTTTAAAAAATGTATTCAATAAAAGGGGAAATATTATAATATGCATAGGTTATCAAGCAATTATACATCAACATAACTTGTTATTTTGTGTGTAGATGTATTTGAAACCAAATCATATTGCCTTCAATCTTTGACCTATCACCAATTTGTATCATTCCTTATCATTATATAATGATAAGCAAGTCTTTTGAAAGTGAAACCATCTTAAATCAAGTCAAAACATGGTTTAAACTTTATCTACATCATTGAAAAACCATGTATGATGTAGAATCTCAGGGTGCATCTAGCAGCTCAAGCTGTACAAAGGTTGCAGAAGTTTACCATCACTGAGAGCAACCCATGCTCTAACAAAACAAATTAAGATCTGTAGTTTGCCAATTTCATTGCAGAAAAAATGATTCCAAAATAGTATTTCAAGAAGTGACCTCTTCACACTGCATCTTGCCAAAGCCAAGTCATTAGAATCCATCCTTACAATCCAAGGTGCTAATTGTGAGTCTCAAGTTGTAATTTCTAGCTCAATAAAACAAATTTAGCTCTGGGCTTATCTTCTCTGCTTATATAATAAAGATATTAAATAAAGTGTAATTACCACATACTTGTGTACGCCAATAGCATAGTATATTTGCATTGTGTGATAGTATGTGCATGTTCAATCAATAGATGTAGTAGTTCTTTTATTCCCTATGCCTATATGTAGCACTAAAGCGACCACAATAATGGCTCACATCTGTCAAGGGGCGAGTTATTGCCCCAGGCACAGTAGAGTCCTCCCACATTATCACCGGATCTTACAATTGCATTATTATAAAATTCATGCCCAAGCTAAAAGGGTCAGTAAATGATAAAATAATAAAAGAGCAAATATTATCCAGTGAGAATGAAATTTATTTGATGTAATGTAAATATTTACCATTTTACAAGGGTTATCTTGTTTACCTCACAAATTAACTGAGCAATTACATGTAATCTAAAGCTTGAGGGGACAATCACTAGAATTGAAAACTAATTCCCAAAAGACTACAAATTAAAAAAATCACTGAATTTAAAAGACTAAATAGCACCAAATTAATTTGAGAGTGCCTAAAATCAAGTAAAAATAAATAAAGGCCCCAAGTGACTCTACATGCTCCCATTGCATGGTTAAGGCTGAGGCAAAAGTTGGACTGTGGGACCACACAACAACTTTTGGGCTTCTTCGATCATCTCTTTGGCCAATACATCATCCCAAGATGAAACTTCTGCATAATGGGGTTGCCTAGTGACCTGCCTTTGAGTGATGGTTTCACTGCATAACCAGAAGTACTTGAGCTCTTTTAACCTTGAACTGATGGGGCACTTTTGACGCAGGACNAGATGTGTATAAGAGACAGAGACGTTCAACCTTTGATAGAAGGTGTTAAAGAAATGCTCGTATAGGCAGAGGCCCTTGAGAGTGATAAGGAGCATCATCAAGGCGTCAGTATCTGAGGTATGTGTGTCTTCAGAGCTAATCTTGGTACTGGGGTAAAATCGAGCAGTACTTTTCACTTGTTGCATCTCTTTGGGATTGGTGATGCCAGCACATAGCATGGTAATGATCTCAATACACTTGGTTACAATGTAATATCAGGTTATTGTCTCTGCCTTGTTAGCCCACATTAGGTCACCACTGGCTTGAAATAGGATGACAACATGAGGGTCAAGTGAGTTGATGGTTAAGTGAATTTTCTCTAACTGGGTAGAGATAGGCTGGCCCTTCTGAAAGATATCTTTGATGGTCAGCTTCCTGTCAATGTACACTTGTTTGGGATTACTTCCAGCAATGCATCATGGGTGTCCTTGTATTCCTTTGTTTGCATAGCTCTGTTGACCTCAGAGGCAGTTGAGACATAGTTAAGATGGTTGCTGAGGTGGGCAGAAATCTTTTTCTTTCTGTGGCATGCTCTCCATGACTGCAAAATCAGTGGTATCATTAAACAAGGAAGTGGGATGCAGAGAAGGTTATTCTTCTCAACATTGTTTTCTAGTTGGGCAAAACTGGACTTACTCTGGAGGGAGGCTGTTCCAATCATAACGGGGTAGTTTATCTTGGCATCCTTGATGGAGTCCCAGAAAGCATTTCAGAGTCTGTGGCTCTATAGATTTTCGATTTGAGTGGTAGGAAGGCGAAGGCAGGCTGTGGTGCATTCTACGTCCAAGGCAAGTTGTCACCCTGGTGATAGTAGAAGGACCAACTCTTCCTTGGTTAGCATCTTGGTGAGGCACCATTTCATTAGGCCTAAGATGTTGTTGTCATTGTTGGGCTCAACAACTCTATCAATGATCACTGGTTTCTCTGTGAACTCTTCAGGGTGGTGTTTGATAGTCAAGATGGTTAACAATCATCTGTGGTGGTAGGTGACCAAGGGGTCCACAGGATCTGATGAGATGGGTGCAGAATTTCCATTGATTTTTTAGTCTTTCCAGGAGAGGCAGGCAACAAGCATGAGTGGAGGAGCCAGTTCTTAACCTTCCAGGCAGCAGGACTGATAGCAAGTTCATGGGGACACTGCTTTGCAGGTTTTTCTCTAGTGGACTTATCCATAGGTAGCTGAAGGTGAGGGTCAATGGACTGGATCACCAGTGTGAATTTCTCTGAGAACATTTTTTTGGAAAAGTTCTGATGGTCTTGAGTGTTGTGAGACAAATGTAACTTGGCTAACTTTCTCTTGACAGATTGATGATATTGTGATGTGGGGCTCAGAATATTGATGGTTGGCCATTGTGTCTCTGACCTGTGATCTGCTTTCAAATTAGTCCACACCTCATCAATTTCTTGCAGCATAGCTGCACTTTTTGAAAATGGAAACCTGATGTGGAGCTGAGAGTCGTCAGAGTGGAGGCAGGGGAGCTGATGTTAATCAACTCCAGTGATTGAGCCTGGATGCACATATTGATGATCAGATGAGTATAGACCACAAGACAGTGTGTTGGAATCTTCTTACATAAGAGCAGATCCATATAAATGATTTTGGTAGCCAATATTATGTGAGTGTTGAACATACTCATGGGCTGGTAGGAGCTGCTATACAGAATGGTGAAGTTCTCCACANACCTGTGCTACAGCCATACTCAATAAAACCAACAAGTTGATCACCATCACACCAAAAAAAAACATCAAAATTTATGCTTCACCTGTAATAACCGTTGTGCGGAAGAAACCAAAACCAGTTCTATCAATTACACCAGATTCAGACGAAACCGCTAATCTTTCCGCACCAACCATTACCANAGGCAGGCAACAAGCATGAGTGGAGGAGCCAGTTCTTAACCTTCCAGGCAGCAGGACTGATAGCAAGTTCATGGGGACACTGCTTTGCAGGTTTTTCTCTAGTGGACTTATCCATAGGTAGCTGAAGGTGAGGGTCAATGGACTGGATCACCAGTGTGAATTTCTCTGAGAACATTTTTTTGGAAAAGTTCTGATGGTCTTGAGTGTTGTGAGACAAATGTAACTTGGCTAACTTTCTCTTGACAGATTGATGATATTGTGATGTGGGGCTCAGAATATTGATGGTTGGCCATTGTGTCTCTGACCTGTGATCTGCTTTCAAATTAGTCCACACCTCATCAATTTCTTGCAGCATAGCTGCACTTTTTGAAAATGGAAACCTGATGTGGAGCTGAGAGTCGTCAGAGTGGAGGCAGGGGAGCTGATGTTAATCAACTCCAGTGATTGAGCCTGGATGCACATATTGATGATCAGATGAGTATAGACCACAAGACAGTGTGTTGGAATCTTCTTACATAAGAGCAGATCCATATAAATGATTTTGGTAGCCAATATTATGTGAGTGTTGAACATACTCATGGGCTGGTAGGAGCTGCTATACAGAATGGTGAAGTTCTCCACACAAAATTGTAGTCTATCAACTTTGTCTGTGATGGTGTCTTGATATTCTTCCTTTAAGAACATAACAAGACGTATCTTCTCCAACTTGGCAAGTTGATAAGTGATTTAAATCTTTTCCATTATTTTGAAACAGTTCACCTTACTGACATGGAAAAAGTTGACGACTAACAGGTTGTCAAAATCAATGTTGACACATTCAAATTTCTTTATTTTCTCTTTGTTGTTGAGAAACTGGCATAAGTGAGACAGATTGAAGTCCTCATAAAACATGGTATGAACGGAACTTCACCAGTATGGTTGCACCATGCCAGCTAACATTTTAGAGTTGTAACAGATAATAGCATTGATCAGGGGTCTATGCTCTGCATCAATGACAAAGGGAATCACATCAATGGAACAGGTTAAGTCTTTGGTGTTAAATGTCCATCATAGCCAATTCTTAGTTTCTTCTGATATGTTGTCCCTCACTAAATGAACCACTTTCTGCATAGCTATAAAATACTAATGCAGAATCTCGTCGCCAACTTTGGATGTCTTAGCTTTACATTCTTCAGCTTTCTGGGACCTAACACTAGCTGAGACATGGGAGGATGGACCAGGACTAGGAGGGGTTTTGAGTAAACATAGGGCAAGGTTATGTTAGATAACTGGGCAAAAGGCACTCTATGCTCCTCAGATTCACACACAGAGTGTTGTCTCTGTGCATAGTTGTCCAAGGTAAACTCCCACTCAGAGAGTTGTCTCTGAGTGTAGATGTGGGAAGTCCACTCCCAAGGAGAGAGTTGTCTCCACTCGTATTCATGGCTGCTATGGGTGTCTTCTGCCAGGCTCTCTCTCTTTCATGATGTGCCCTCATCTGTTTGATTGCTTTGTTTCGTCTTGCAGGTTAATTCCTCTTCACACTTGGCATCTGGTTGGAGGTTGGTTATCAGTTCTTTTCATGGTTGCTAAATAGAGAGATAAGGTTAAGGTCCCATTCCTGGGTATTTAAATTATCTAAATATCTCTGGTCTCTAGCTTTTTGTTTAGGCAAAATATGAGTAGCTATAGTGTTGCTACTACTACCAAGGTTACTGTCATACTCAAACTACATGAGGTCATCTTCCTCACATTTGGTGAGTTTATCATAATACTCTATCTCATTAATGCCATCATTGATGAGAGAAAACTCGTTATTGTTATCAATGACTGCATTCTGCATATCCTTAATTGTGCATCTAAGTCACTGAGAATGGGCAACTTTACTGTTATCTAGTAATTACCAGTGATGATCTAGTACCTTGACTATTTTAAAAGTCCCCTGCCAATTAGTGGCAAGCTTTTGTACTTGGTTGGCATCAGGTAAGCAAATACAGAATCTCCATTTTAATGAGGTTCACCATAGAGCTTTTGTCGAAATTCCTTTTCTGGCAAATGCCAGGTGCACTTCCTGGAATTCCTGCAACATCCTGTAGAGTCACTCAAAAAAAAATTTGTGAAATCTTATCAAGCATTTATTTTAATTTTTGTATTTACATCAGTGTGATTTCCCATTTATAATTTCGATCTTAGTTTGTTATCACTAGTTTGTTGTCCCCTTGATGGTTCTGATCTGTATTGCTCAAATTGAATTTGCAAGGGAAACAAATTGTCAAGCATGATTAAACTACATTAACAATTCAAGTGTAAACAAAGGCAGGTAATGAACTCATTTTTGTATAAAACTGAAACAACATGTAGAAAAAGGTTAATTGATTTTATCTAGCTTCAAGTACTGTTTTACCTTCATATTTACCTTTTATTATTTTTGACATGAAAATAATTACTTAAGTTTGGTGACAATTTGGGAGTGCTTTCTCAAGTACAGGGTGACACATAGCTCCTAGAGCTCTTTCAGACTATTCAGCACAAATTGTAGACCATTTAGGTTATGCAGACAGTTAGGTATAGGGCAATAATAAACCTCTCATTCGAAGTTCAACACATACATTCACTTATAAATTACAACACTGTGATGATACTATGCCATTGGCAAACACAAATGTCTGGCAATTACAGACTATTAACTAGTGAGATGAGAGAAAACCATGAAAATGAGATGCTTTATTTTTCAACATGAGATAGAAATTAAAAGTGAGACAAATAGGGTAGCACCAGTCACTCAGGTTAAGCACTTTCCTTTCATTCACTCTGGATACTTTGCTTTGACTGGAAGCCATATGAATTGGTCATCTTGGATTGTACCTAAAGTAAATACTTACTTGGATGAATTACTGATGTTATATATCTATAAGTTCTTCACTATTCTGACCTCTGGAATCTTGGCTGTCTTTTGAATGAACACTACCTAAAACCTTCTGCAGAGTCAATTAGTTTTCTAGTTAAATTACCCTGCCAGCCCACTATTCTGCATGGTGACTGTGACAGGACACTGACGTGATAACTATCTATTTTTGCTGTTTCTTTCAAAGGTTTGGATGTGAGTCAGTTGCTTTCGTTTTGGTATGTACCAGCTGGGATAGTTGTTTCCCCTGATCACTGTAAGACTTCATTTCAAGTTCACTCATCAATGTGTAACATAACTTCTCCACCCTTGGATGTTGACAATGAACTCTTAGTGTGCCATTTGTTAAACTCCTTATTTTCTCAGTGCTTTATGTGTTGGATTTATTACCAAGTACTGCCATGTTCCCCAGTTGGGTTTGTTATCTGTTGCATCTACAAGCCATGTGTTTTTTCTTGTGCTTGTGGAAGTGCTCCCAACTGTCAATTATTGGAAGTTGTTGTTCATTATTATTTTGTTATGGATTCAAGTCACTCAGTTACTTATTCTCCTACTTTTGGGACTCCTCTGATTCAGAGTGTCCCCTGTGCAAGTGTTGGTAGCCTGAACATTACCCCTTGTACTGTTGGACCTTTGCTTGATTTATCTCAGCCTAATTAACCAATGCCAGTTATGCAGAGGATGGACCAGAACACATCAACTGCCCCTTATAGTGATGCCAGCAACATTAGTCCAGAGTATTACTGAAATTTTTGACACATATTAAATACCCACAATGTTCCTCCTATTCCTGTGCATCCATACAGTTATAGTAGTGCCATTAACCAATCCATTCCCCATTTCCACATGCAGCATGTTGAGATTGAACACCTAAAAGATGCATTGTCTCAGCAAGTGGCCATGAGGATGGAGAATGAATGCCATGTGGAGTCTCTGCAAGCTGAAATCAACACGCAGCATGTTGCATATCAGAGGATGGAGAGGCAGATGCTGGAATTGACAATTGCAGTGGAACTTCAGATTCATGAACTTAAAACTGCCATTAATAATGCAAACAATCAAGACAAGGTGCAGCCATTCCAAAATGACGACTATGTCACTCATGCCATGCAAAATGAAGCTTTAGATGACTTGGCTGAAAAAATCACCAGTTGAGTAGTGCAGATGATCCAATCAGTGAACGTGAGTCATTCCTTACTCACACCTTCTTCTTTTGAAGAGAACCCCACTACAATCCTCTCAACTTCTGTTCTATTTTGTACAAATGCTCTGAATGGTCACTCTAAATTTGTGCAGTCAGCCATCACTCAGGTGTCTACTCTCACCACTGTAGCCACTCCTCAGACTGGTTACGCCCCTTTGTTATCCAATCTGGTGAGCACTACTGTAGTACCACATTTAAAGAACATGTCAGTTACACAAGCCTGCTTCAGAGACAGTTGAGCTCCCAAAGTCAACCTAGATACTGGAAATCAATTCTCCCTCTCAAATTGAGTGGACAAGTGCAAGTGTTCAGCAAGCATTCAGTTCTTCCTAAATTTACTGGTCAGATCAATGCCTGTGTCTCAGTCTTTTGATGAGTGGTTCTTTTTGTTCAAACTCACCATGAAACAATACAAAAATTCTGAAGAGTCCGCAGTGTCCCATTTTCCACTGTACCTCAGTGGCCTGGCTTACAACTAATACATGATGCTCAAGTGCACCATCAAAACTGATTATCAGTTGCTGATGGGCTTCTTTGAGAATCACTATCAAGCCCCACATATCGAACATCAGTATAAGACTCTATTGTGAGACATGTCATTTAAGTTAGGCAACAACATCTGGAATTTCATCACTCAAGTAGAGCAACTATTTTGATTGAGCAGCTTGTCTAACAAATACTTGTGCCATGATCTCTTTTCTTACATATGTCAAGGTTTTCCTCCCTCTATAAGAAACAGGCTGGAAGTGAAGTGTGATCTAGAAGAAAGCCTATATGAGATCATCTGAAAAGCCATCAGCATCATGTATATGATGCACAATTCTCATCATATCAACAAAGACGTCACCAACCTCACTGGCATTAAAAAATTTGAGTCTAGAAAGCCAACCTTCCCCAAAAAGGAATTCGACATGTCATTAGTTAGATGTTTTACCTGTGGAGAGAAAGGACAACTGAAGTCCCAATGTAAAGCTAAAATACAGCTTATAGCCAACAGAAAAGGATTTATCATAGACGAGCATGAATTGTCACCCTGAGTGGAAAATCTAGTTGATTTAGTGGATGACAAAATTACCACTTCACAAGATTTCAATTAACTGAAGCACCAACTCCTCTCAAATGTGCACAGGACATTCTTGTCATTACCAATCTCATAAGAAGAAATCTGATCCCTGTGGAGATAAATGGGAATATCTTAAATGCTACTGTCAACACCAGAGCTGCTGCCTCCATTATTAGTGATAAATGCTGCTGAGGGCTATGTTTAAACCAAGATTCATTGGACTCCTCCTGGGTTAAGCTTATAGATGCCTCTGAAAACCCTCTCTCTCTTAAAGGAAAGTTGTGGGACACTATGATTCACATTCATGCTGAACCATTCAAGGTAGATCTCCTTGTTATCAACACCTCAAATCACCAACTTCCTTATGATCTGATATAAGGAAATGACTTTCTGGAAAGGAACACTTGCATGATAGATTATAAGA
The DNA here is from genome assembly GCA_900660155.1 of Hofstenia miamia. Classification (NCBI taxonomy): domain Eukaryota; kingdom Metazoa; phylum Xenacoelomorpha; order Acoela; family Hofsteniidae; genus Hofstenia; species Hofstenia miamia. The sequence continues at coordinate 288,903 of CABFPE010000026.1, forward strand.
ACAACACTATCACAATTAAGGATCAGGAAGCTATGCAGCTCACCACCATCCCTGAAAAGGAGATAATTTTTGATATAATGAAACCTATCTCACTTGAAGCAAAACATTGGATGAGAATTGCAGTGTCTTCTAGAAGTCAATGGGGATGTGATGATAGTGGGGCAATGAGGCAAGTACATAAGAGGAGTTTCATTCTCACCTGACTTGTGCAAGGATTCTCATGGGAAAACACATGTAACTATTTTAAATGGAGCGAATTTCCCAGTAAGGTTCGGATCCTCACAACTACAATTAGTAGGAGTGCCAGTGAAAGTCAAAAACATATCAACACCCTGCTTGTCAATTTGTACTGTGGTCCACAATCTAGAAGAGATGTCCACTCCAGTCAAAGTACCCCCTGTTACAACATTTTTCATTCTCATTTGAACCAACAAAAGAGGAAATCTCTGATCTCTGTTCTCCATAGCAAGCATGACATTTTAACTATGGGGCAATAAGTGTTGGCCAAGCTTTTGGTAAAGAGCATGCTATCAAGGTTAAGCATGACAAACCAATCCAACTGCTAGTACACAGAGTTCCTGAAAACCTCAAGCCCAAGTATGAGAAGATGTTAAGTGATTTAATCAAGAGCGGAATTATCCAGAGGAGCAACAGCCCCTATGCTGCCCCAACAGTCTTCATTTGCCAAGAAGAAAAATATTGGTTATGTATTGACTTTTGAAAATTGAATGACATTACAATTAAGGATGCGTACACTCTACTGAGGATTGAAGACTTATTATATGACATCAGCAAATACAAGTTCTTCTCCTGCCTAGATCTATGTAAGGCGTACTGGCAGGTGCCAATGCAATCATCAGATATCCCTAAGACAGCCTTCATCACTCCCTACGGCCTCTATGAATGGAAATACATGGCCTTTGGATTGTGCAATGTGCCCGCTACTTTTCAGTGGTATGTAACAAGAGTGCTGAAGGATAAAGCTAATATACTCCAACCTGGGATCTCAGCCTACATTGATGACATACTAGTTGCTAGTAATATCTTTGAAGAACACTTGGATAAGCTCAATCATACCCTGGAGCTATTGCAGAAAGCCAGTCTAAAGGTGAATGGAAACAAGTGTTCCCTTGTGCAAAAGAAAGTGACCTTTCTGGGCAGGGTCATTTAATCAGGAAAAATTTCAATAAAACCTAATGCAAAGGAATTCTTGGAAAAAATTGAAATGCTACACAGCTGCTGGGATGTGCAATGATTGATGGGTTTTCTAAACTATGATGGTATGTTCCTCCCAGACCTAGCAGAAAAGACCAAGATGATCTCTAACTTGCTCAAGAATTCTGCTCAGTTCAAATAGACCTGGTGAGAGCAGGAAGCCCTGGAAAGCATAAAAGTTGAGCTCAAGAAAATACCATTGCTGAACACTCCTGACTACACTAAAGACTTCATCATGGATTGTGACGCCAGCATGGTAGCAATCAGTGGAGTGTTAAGTCAAGAAATCAACAGAATCAAGAGCCCTGTTCAGTACTTCAGCAGGAAGCTCTGAGCATCAGAAAAAAACTACGGGGCTACAAAGTGTGAGATGCTGGTGCTGGTAGAGTCCTTGAAGAAATTTTGATATTTTATACTGGGAAGCAAATTCATTGTGTGCACTGATAACAGTGTGCTCACCTGTTTGAAGAAACTTAGTGGCAATAAGTCCAACATAGTAGCCAGATAGATTGAATACTTAAATGATTTTTCATTTTCGATTCAGCATCACCCAGGTTGATTCCACTTTAATGCTGATTACTGGACGCCATTGCCCAGCTATGAGAGAGACCTCAAGAACCCCGCTGGGGAGAAGGTCCCACTTACTTTCATTCCACACCCTGAATATTACTTGATACCAGAAATAAATGCAGATCAAAGTGGGAAACTCATTTTGGCCATCTTAGTAAGAGAAGAATTTTTGGAGGAAGAAATAATGTACCATCAACATTGTAACTGGATACTAGCTGAGATTATGAAATGGTTGATTGACCCCTATTTTCCCACCTCACTGGAGGTCAACCAATACTTCAACCATTACAATTGGCAAACAAATGAAAACGGACTGGTATATGTCAAAAGTCGAAATAACAACCAACTTGCAATCCCTGAGTATTTTAGAAGAGATCTGGTTTGCCAAGTTCATGAGAGGGGACATCTAGGCATACTTCAAACTGAGAAGACTTTCAAATCCCAATATGTAACTATTGGCATAAGAGCTGCTGTCACAGACATCATTGATTAATGCGAAAAATGCCTCCTGCACAATGCCAGCCAAGCTTGAGTCTCAAGCAGCAGCAAGCCCTAACAAACTTGTACACGTCAACCTTGAACAGCTATCACGAGATGATGACGGCTTCCAATACCTCCTAGCATGGTTGACCACTTCACAAAATACGCCCACATGATCCCTTTAAACAGCACAATGGCAGAAAGAGTGGCAGAAAAGATTGTAAAAAAGTGGGTATTGAAATACGGACCCATGGAGAAATTAGTCTCCAATTGTGGCCCTCAGTTTGAGAGCAACCTCCTCTGCACCCTAATGAAAGAGCTGGAGATTATTCACGAATTGACTACCACTTACCACCACCAAGCAAATCGACTAGTAGAGTGATTAAATCAAACTCTCATAAAAATAGTCAGAGTTGCACTATTGCTGGCTGCAGGAAAGGAATGGAGACATGTTATTGAATGCATAGAATAATTTTATAATACAGGGGTTAGCCCCTTCAAAGCAATGTTTGGCCAAACGGCTACAACTTCTCTAACCATGATGTTCCCAAATTACGCAGATCAAAGTGTAAACTCTATGTCAATCAAATAATGCAAGACATGCAACAAATCCACCTAACCATCTGCCACAACATTAATCAATCAAGTATATGGCAGAAAAAAACGTTCAACAAGAAAATATATGGAGAACTGCACAAATGCAGTGATCAAGTTTTCACTTATCTCCCCTGCTTAATCACAGATAGCAGTCAAGTCCGCATGTTAGCTAATGATTGGCAAGGCCCATTCACTATAGAGAAAGTGCTTGACCATAACACTTACACATTAAACAATGGTAAAACATTACACTTTCAGTGGCTCAAAAGAGCAATTAAGGACATAGAAAATGTCATAATAGATGACAATAGTGAATTTACACTAGTTTATAATGGTGTTGATACAAATGAAAAATATGAGGACCTCACTAGTTTTTCAGAGGATGAATTTTTCAACACTGTGTATAATTGTGACAATATTAATACTGAACATGTAGAGTTACATAGGCTCCCCCAGAGAAGGGCGATTGTTAATGTAGAATCTCGCCAACCTTCATACTAGTAAGTCTGAGCTAATTTAGGAGCTGCTGTGACATTTGTTTCCTCCTTATGTAGTACGGTAGGTGACAGACTCCAGTATCTGTCTCTCTTCTTTCTGTTCTATCGCTTTAGCCGTTATACGATTAACTTATTATCTCATCAACTAATATTGATACGAAACTAACGACTGTTGTTTTAGATCCAAGACACGAGACAGAGTGTACAAAGTACAGGGTACGCTACCCGACCTGCAACAAAGCACAAAAGAGGAATTGAAGAACTACGCTATAACGAGTATTTCCATACGAAGCCAACACATCGATAGAGACACCAACCACAATTCGGATGACTCAGTGTAGTGGAAGTGTGTGTGGAATGGCAATAGTGATAGTGTTCGATACCTTATTAATTTAGTGTATTGATTGTTCTTGTTATCAATGAGTTTGTTTAATAAATAGATCTCGCAACCGGGATGCAATAGCTTGTTATAAGTTCTTACATATAATATCCTTACATATAAATAGATACATGCTGACCTGAAATACATGTGAACAATCAATACGGCCATGGCAAGAGGGATGAATTGATAGTCCGTCAGTCTACTAGAAATCATACGTAATAAACAACAACTAAGATAATGCAAAGAGATCTTGTGATTCCATAATTTCCTTGATGTAAACAGATGTAATAACATAATGTAATAATGGTGGTAATATGAGCAACGAACGATAGGAAAGCTAATACGAGTAAAAGCCCCTATTCCTACACCTAACCTAAGAGCTTCTCGGGTAAGCACCGGCTATACACTTCACCCGTTAACTGGATCCGTGAACCACCGTCTTGAATACCCGAGAGCTCGAACGTTTAGCTTTCCATTGTATTAAGTAAAATAACCTGATACAAAAACGCAAAGTAAATCCAGTAAATTAGATTCATCAACAAAATGATTGATTACACACTTTTTATAGTAAAAGAATTAACAACAATCAAATATTTAACCAGTACCTGTTAATTCTGCTAATTCCACTTGTTTACAATTCCGAACGTTTAAATTTCTGTTCGTCTGCCGATTACGCAATTCTGACTTAATTAGCAGTAGCGATCTAGTCTAGTGCCGTTTCGCCAAATTAATTAATATCAAAAAATTACTGCACTATAAATTTACAAAAATAACTAATTAATCTTATGCATATGTTTTTACAATTAATATTTTATTTTAATATTCAGTCTTGGTTTCTTCTTTCTTTTTTCTCAATTTGACCACATATGCTAAGATTACGATTATGTTACACTCCCCCTCCAGCACAGCTAATTAAGGATTACGACTCTTTCACCATGGACCATCTCGACCGCCTGTTTGATCATGTCATTTGCTTCCTGCATCTCCCATTCCGTCTTCTCGAATTTTTCATTCTTCGTTAATTTTAACACGACCTCTTTTTCCGTTGTAACCAGTTTCTTGTGTCGTAAGAACATCGGATTCCTCAACTTATTTGAGATCGTACACATACTCCTTAACTCGTTGAGTTTGCAATTAAATTCTTCATAGAACTTCTCGTATAACTTCAAGCCTTTAATCGCTATCATTAATGTCATCATAGCATCTACCCTGCTCGTATGCGATAATTCTGGACGCACTGTTGTCTCTGGGTAGAAGAACTCGTAAGTCGATCTTAGAGATTTCGAAATCGAGGCTTCATCGTAAAACGCACTGATATTATTTCTAATTTCCTCTCGCGTTATCTGCTCTGGATCGTTTTTCCCAGATGTATCATTGTTATAATCTCTACTCTGCGCATCACATCATAATAACGGTATTCAGAACTCCATAGTTCTCCCCAGACTATGTCATTAATTCCAGAAAAGAGAATTACTGTCTTTGTGTTCCTCTTTTCAATCTCTTTTCGAACTTTTCCAATTTGTTTGTGTATAGGCTCACCTTCACTATATAGATCATATGGGGTTACAGCGCCTTCGATAAACACCCTCTCTTTATTATCGTTTTTACTTAAGATTTCTTTTGATTTCTTATATCTTTCATCTCTCACGATTCGTTCGGCGTCTTCCAGCTTGTTTACGTATGTGTTTTCTTCATGCCAAAAGGCTTTCACTGGTTTTTTCTTTTTCAACCGCCACGTAGGTAATAGCATTGGTACCGAGATCGTCGGAGGTGGTGTACATTTTAACAATGTGGTTAACGTTTGTTTTTCAATGTTCTCATACAATCCATCCATGTTTGATGTTGTTGCCATGCCAATTGTTGCGGGGTAGTTATTCTTGCTGGTATTTATACTCTCCCAGAAGGCATTCGTTAACCCATGTTTCATCAAATTTTTCGCCGTTTCTGAGTTCATGACCATTTTTGAAGTGATACATTCGATATCGACTGCTAACTGATTATTAGGTTGTAACATTTGTGTTACTTCTTGTTTCGTAAAAGCCTCAGTGCATAAAATCTTTATCATAGACTTAGTTTCTCTTTCGTAAACTTCTCCATAAATTCTTTGCACTATGTTATCAGTTTTTTCTCGCCGTACGGTTATTTCTACCAGCAAACGCTCATCATCCGTGTCGACCCATGATATTTCGCTTGGTTCCTTTTCGCCCCACTTTTCTAGATTAACTTTGTCGATTTCCCTCTGTGTATTTGGCGTAAGCGCAATTGTATTCGTCTGCAGCAGCATTTCCTCTATCCTCATTTCTTCCTGTGATTTGCTTACCATTTCTATAATCTCTATAGGTCTATTCTCACCTTCTTTGCGCATAACTTCTGACTTTTTAATAATTTTCGTATAGGCGCACTGAGGATAATCTCGCACGTACTTTTTCATCTCATTTGTAATGATTTTGTTGACTTGTTTTTCTGCTATTTTCTGTATCGTCTCTATCGTGCTTACACTTTCTCTCCGTATCAGACTTCTGGTTGTCATCCATGGCTGTTGCTTTAGTGCTTTTAATTTTGTGTTAGAGGTAGCTCCCCACATAAATTTCTTTGCTTCGTCATTAATTATATCTACCTCCGCAGGGCATATTCCAGTTTTGTTGGCGAGTTCCACTATGCTTGGTCTCCCAAGTGTGTGTTGCTGCATTAACAATCGTACGTAGTATTTTTCAAATTTCTGCTGTATCTTTTTCGTGGGTGACAAAGATAGAATGTCTACATATTGTAACAGCCATTGCTTAATATTACTGGGCATCGGTGATATGGCTATCTCATAACGTTTGTTTTTAGCCATACTCTTCCTTTCTTTCTTCCGGATCGGCAACACTAATTTTTCATTATTTGTTAATGCTATGCTGAGTATCCATATTGACGTACGTGCCCGAATGTGGGGTGCGTTGACTTCTTCGAAAATCATATTTCTGAAATTCCTTTTGGAATCCATTTCATATGCCTTCCTGATCTCTAACAGTGTCATTTCTACGGATTTGTGATAACTTTTTATAGGCGACTTTATATCGATGAGAGGCCATTCTTCATGCATTGGTTTTTCTGTTTTCATTTCCTTCCATACTTCCATTATATTCTTCAGATGCTCCGGAGTTTGCCGCATACTACATTTTATGTATAGGTTTCCTATCTCTTCGAGATTTTCAGTTATGCCCAATATTTCCATCGTTCTAACTTGGTAATACATATCAATCGCTATTTTCAAGTCAACCATTATTCTTTCCGCTGGCGCCATAGTACTTATCTGCAAGTCTATACTAATCATTTCCGAAATAGTTTCTCCACTTTTGTTCATTATGAACACATTTTCCATTTTTTCTTCTAATGTGTACAAAAATTCCGGCATTTCTTCATCGGCTTGCGTTCTCGCGATTACAATAACTTTTACCTTCTGCTCCTTCGCAAATTTTAGCGTTTCTTCAATGTTTACTTCAAGATTTTTAGAGGTTATCTCCGATTTCTTTATAAAATATATTAGCGTCATGTGCTCTCTGTCCAAGTTCACCTGCTCACATTTTTCTATCAGTTTGTTCTTGTTTTTTATAAGTTTTTGGACGTCTTTTAATGTAAACATTTCTTCGAACGTTATATGCGTTGTGCTTTTGAAGTATGGTCTGTTGAAATTTTCTTTCATGTTGCTAGAATAGGAAATGATCGTGTTGCAAACTGGCCTATTCTGTTTATCGATCACGATAGGTATTGCCGATGCTTCTGCTTCTTTCGTTGATACGTTCTGTTGTAGAAACCTTTTCGTCTCCGGAGATAAATTATCTTGTGCGTTATAACGGATTTTCCTATTGGCTATGAAATATGGATGAATCTTGTCTTTTCCGATTCTTGTCATTCTGCTCTCTCTTTCTTCAGATTTCGAGGATTTTGTCGTCGTAGATGATTGTCTGTGAGAGAACGGTTGTGAACTATAACTTGTTGACGGTATTGAGCTAGTAGATGGCTGCTCCGAAGTGTCCATGTCTGATTCCTCGCTGATGTCTTGCACATCCGGGTCAACATATTGACCGCGGATTTCAGTCCTTGCTGCCTTTAATTGCAAGCGCAGACCCGTTGATTTAGCTGCATCCTCTCCGCCCTTTAATTGGCTTCGAGTTCCGCTGGATGTGGGGGAGTGTTCCATTGAAGAGCTTGATTTTTCCTCCAACCTCACGCCCTTTAATTGGCGATCGGTATCCTGACGTTGGCCCTCGTTTATCCGCCTGCCCTTTAATTGACATTTGGTTGAGGGTGGTCTTTTTGGCGTTGTCTCCATCCTCATGCCCTTTAGATGACAATCAGATTGAGGAGACTTCCTTCTTATTCGTTTTCTCTTATTCATTGTTGACGTATTCTCCATCCTCATGCCCTTTAACTGACAATCGGATTGAGGAGATTTTCTTCGCACTCTTCTTCTTCTATTACTAGGTGAACAACGCTCCATCGTCATGCCCTTTAACTGACAATCGGATCTGGGAGACCTAGTTTTTCTACCATCGCCGTTAGTGTTCTCTCCCCTTGTCACGCCCTTTAACTGACGATCGGATTTCGGGGACCTTCTGCGTACTCTCCTGCTCTTCAATGGTGATCGACTGCTGGCTCGTTTCATTATCTAATCTAAATGGAGTTACTAAATTAATATCCCATATCTCAGGGTCATATTTATTTTTATTTTTTACAGCCCTCTGGGGCATTATTCTTCTTTCACTCTCATCCTCTCTCTGCGGGGGATTGTATTCTTCCTGGAATTCCTCCTCTGCCACGCTATCAAGATCATCCATTTCATTATATACACCATCATCATTTTCAATTAATTTAAACTGTGCATTTTTATCTAGTTCGGCCTGGTCAATGTCTTTTGTTGCCCTTTTCAAGTTTTGAAAATGTAAAATTCTACCGTCGTTAAGTTTATAGTTGTTATTTGGTAGTGTTTGTGCAATGATAAATGGCCCTGACCATTGTGTTTTTAACTTCCTTACTTGATTTATGTCATGTGTTCTCAACAAAGTATATGCATAAACCCTGTCACCTTTTTTGTGTGGTTTCCCATATATCTTCTTGTTGAAGTTCCTCTGCTGTCTGATTGCAGATTTCTTTGTGTTGTGACAAATCGCTTCATGAATTCCCGTCATGTGATCTTTAATTCTTCGAATATACTCGTTATCTGGCTTTTCCGCATAATTACCGTATTGCATCGATATCGGCGTCGCAACTTCTCTACCATACATTGCCTTAAATGGTGTTACTCCTGTTGTGGAATGTACTGAAGTGTTATAGAAGTATTCTACCATCTCTATTACCTCCCTCCAGTCTCTTCCGCCAACTCTTGATGTTAACACTCTTATTAATTTGATCATTGTTCTATTCAGTCTCTCTACTGCACCGTTTGCTTGTGGGTGATACACAGTTGTTTTTTCGGTCATTATTTCCAGCATTTTTGCCATCTCCTCGAACAATCTGCTTTCAAATTGTACTCCTCGATCAGATACCATCACTTCCATCAGTCCAAATTTCAGTATCCACTCTTTCATTATTTTTTCTGCTACATTCTTTGCAGTTGTCGAATCTAGAGGGATCATCCTAGCATATTTTGTAAAATTATCGACTATTACCAAAATATATTGATAACCTTCATCATCCTGTGATAATTTTTCTAAATCCACATGTACTATCTGATTTGGTGCATTTGATACGATTTTTTCCAATGGCACTGTCTGTTGCGGGAAATGGCTCTTATTGTTTAGTAAACAGGTCGTACACTTGTTAATGACATCCTCTACCACCTTTCGTATCCCTGTTGTTATAAATCTTGTATTGAATGTTTGCTCTGTTTGTACGATTCCAATGTGGCCTTTTTCATGTATTTTCTTCACCAGTTCTCTCTTATAATACTCTGGGATCGCTATTCTTAAAATTTTTCCACTTACATATAGTAGTCCATTGTCATTAATTTTCCACGTGTACCTTTGGTAATAGCTATTAGCTTGTTTACTTAATTGTTTGTCTGCATTCGTAATTTTTTCTCTTATTTCCGCTAATATCATATCAGTTTTTTGTTTTTGAATGATTTCGCTCTCTTCGATTTCTTCTTTTATCACAATTGGCATTATTGCTTGCCCTTTCTTATCGGCATTAATTTCCGGTAATTCCTTATATTCATTGTGAGGTAAAAAATCAAATCTCTTCTTTTCTCCTTCTTGTTTTTCAATATCCCTCTGATATTCCGGGAGAGCTGTCCAAAAATCCGCATTCTTATGTAAATTACCTTTCCTATGCTCTATTGTGAATCTGAATTCATTTAAATATTCTATCCAACGTGATACAATCGAAGACTTATCACCAGAGAATTTCTTTAACCACGCCAATCCACTATTATCTGTTCTTACCTTAAACTTTTGTCCAATTAAGAAGTATCGAAATTTCTTGATACTCTCTACTAAGGCTAACATCTCTAATTTCGTCGAACCATAATTTTCTTTGCTAGGTTTCAATCTTCTGCTAAAAAACTGTATGGGGACTTCCTTCCCATTTTTCATTTGACCCAAACACGCTCCTATTGCCACTGTGCTCGCATCACAATCCAAAATGAACTCTTCTTGGTAATCAGGTGTATTTAATGACGGCATTTTTGCAAGTTCATTCTTTATGTTCTCTAATTGTTCTTCCTCTTTCTGTATTTGCCTTCCCAAAAAAACTACTTCTGTTTTCAAGATTTCACATTTTTTTCCATTAATACGTAGTCCGGCATTGTACAAAATTGTTAATGTTTTGTCTAATTTCGCTAAATGTTCCTCTATGGTATTACTTGCCACTAGTATGTCGTCTATGTAAGCACATACTCCTTCATCCATTTTCTTATTATCTTGTTTAAGGACTTTTGTGACGTACCGTTGAAAAGTCGCCGGTGCATTGCAAAGTCCAAACGCCATGTACATCCATTCGAATAAACCGTATGGCGTTATAAATGCTGTCTTTTCGATATCTTTTGGTTCCATTGGAACTTGCCAATAGGCCTTGCAAAGATCGATGCATGTGAAGTATTTATTTTTTGTTGCCTCGTA
>CABFPE010000026.1:333549-344437 GCA_900660155.1 Hofstenia miamia
ATATATATATATATATATTAGAATTGAATTGTATCTAGAGTCCTCCTTTGTGAACAGCCAACCTCCATATGTTTGCACTCACAAAGGATGTTCTGCTTTTCTAAATGCATATCAAGCAAAGGCTTTATCAATATTTATCCTTAGATTGGAAAAATTTGTTTTTAAAAGATATCATTTTTAGTTTCTTGAATGTATGTGTTACTGCTTATAATGATAAATTGTTATTGCTTGAGACGCAGTATGTCTATTTTAATATTTTTGTATACATTACATCATCTAAAATCTGATAATTTATAAATGTAAATTTGAAGAAATTTTTGTTACAAGGGCTTGAGAATTCTAATTACCTCATAAAGCAAATTTATATGCAGCATCAATATACAAATAGAAGAGGGAATACTGATTCCCAAGTCATTAAGGCAAGGGGGTCTGCAAATGTTAAAGGACCATAGTCGGTCTCATAGGCAGTACAATCAAAATTTCACCAGTTGTGACGAATTGAGCCCATTATTCACTGTTTCACATTACCTTGCAATTTTTTGAATGAAGTAACTTAATAATCTTTTACTCAAGTATGAAAATTATTTTGAATAATGATTGATAATAATTCACTGAAAATATATATATATATTTTTCCAGCATATATTTACATAGTAGTTTGAAGAGGCACAGCTTAGTTTTTTTGTCTCATCAACTCTTAGCTTATTATTGAACTATTTGCTGGAATTGAATTATTTTTTGTCTTTTGTTGGTTATATTTTTTGAGACGTATTTGGAAAAAATAAACTAAATGTAAGAATCATAACACTAACTTATTAGTCATTGATATTTAGGGCTAAAGCAATCTTCAGCCATTTTGTTCAACTACACAAACTAATGAACACAATTATGAATTATGATCCTGTTCCAATCAAAATACCTAATAATTTTAAAATAAAGACCAAAACAAAGCTCATTTCCTTAATATGGTCACAGAAGGCTTAGGTATAAAATTGAAATTTTTCTTCCCTAATATATGAGATATTTTCGTTCCTTCAGATTTAGTTGTGTCATTCAGTTATTTCACAGAGAAATATAGAGGTTTAAGTTTAATAAATATTGATAGTTTTATTAATAAGGGAAGAGACCAGAGTTCAAAATTTAATGTGTAAGTGCATAAAACTTTCTCAAACTATTCATTAAATATGCTTTCAAAAATTGTGAAATATACGTTAAGACGTGCGTAAAACATTGTTTGATATATTCATTTATTTATGGATTTTTCTCATAAACAACATAAAACTAATGTGCATGCAAATAGTATTTCAGTTTTTGAACTGTTACAGAAATCCGGTGTTGGGTTTGTGTTTTCTCCATCTCTGAGAACAATAAGTTTCTTTATATTTACTAATACTATGCGTGTGTTGTTGTATATTGGAGCATTCCATCAATGCAGGTAGAATCACCTTTAATTCTCTTCATTAGACGAAATTTCTATTTTAAAAATTCTCTAGATGGCGTCTTAAAATATGGAATTAGTATGTACAAAATAAAGGAAAATGTGGTATTTAGAGCTATAGCACTTTTAATATATCAATTTGTTTGCGTTACGAAACAATTACGAATATATTACGCTTTGCTGCATGTATTCAGCCATTAAAATTGGAAATTGACTCAGTCAATGTTTGGACAAATGAGGTTAAATTTTGTAAAGGACTTTTCAAAAATTCGTTAAAATTTCAAAAATTATTGCTTTTTAGAGGTATATCCCATTTGATATTTCTATATTACGAAACAAATTATGATTGGCGAACAGCTTCTGATGAACTTGCAGCTGTTTATTTTATTCTACTCAGTTCAGATCTTGGGACAAATGAGTTTAAATGATGCCATACACCGGCAGTTTTACACTGCTTTAGGAATTTTGCAAGAGAGAATATTTAATAGGCTAAGTTTAGCTAGATATTAGAAAATATATAGTAATTATTATGTTTATAATATTTAAATTCATCAGACACATTTTCATTTTGAATACTCTACATAATTTTTTTATCGTAATGTAATACCAATTTAGTAAGCCCTGTTATTATATTACAGCTGATTATACAAATAACTATGATTAATTTACAATTGTTCTTATTAATTATATATGGAATCAAAAATATCTTATTGTTTGGGAAGATGCCATGATTCCGTCTTGGGAGACAAAACGCAATTGTACTTCTACATTACTAAGATAAACCTTTTTAATTATAGTAGTGACTTAAATTAAAAGTTATGTAATGGTTACACAAAAATTACTACTATCTGATGATATAGTGTTAATATATTAAAAAATAAAATTGTGACATCATAAATTTAGAAGCTATGGTTACTTGGAAGCCATGCTCGATTTAGCTTACCTACATAGTATTTTTGCAAAAGCTAACGTTCTATTTATAACCCTATTGTTGAAAAAATTACATGGTATTTCATTGGCAAGCAAGCTTTTAATTTGTTTTTTTAATTATATTCAACACTAAGGGCTTTCTAAAATAATTACCGAGTAAAAAGTAGGCTACATTTAGTACATATGCTTACAGCTATTAGTGACTTATTCGAACTATTACAAATTGGCAGCCAAGGTGCTAGACTGACTTTAGTTTACAAATGCAAGCTTATATTTTGACTTTGCCAACGCGTACCAGGCACTCTTAAACGACCGTACTTGGTGCAGTATTTTTCCACTTTTGCACCAACTTGGATTTGACCATATCGACTTATATCCATTATTATAGAGCCATATTATGTTGATTGAAGAAATTCTAAATATTCTTAATATCATTTCAGTGAAGTAGTTTTTAGATTTTAGAGAAGATTAAAACTTGTAGTTGGAAGACGATCAGATAACTAAAATAATGCTATAGAGAGCAATAAAGCCAATCACATATCACGAAATGCTCTCCACATAATTAGGTATTTGCGGCACTGGGTGAATTCGATAATTCTTGTAAGATTCAGTCAACATTGAATTTACTCTTGGTGTTGCGAAGTAGGAGATGGCCTGGTCTTCATTCTCTTTTTGATCAATTTTAGGATGATTCTACATCTTGGCATCTCCAACGGAATTTTTCTCTCTCGCACAAGTGATATTACCCCCAGTGGTCTTGGCTTATCAAATTGGTCTGGCTGCAAAACAATGCCTTCACCAGTATTAAGATTAAAATTGAAACCTGAAGAAGTTCAACAGCTCGCCAAATTAAGTCTGTAATTTAATTCTTTTCATTTGGGAAAAACTTACAGCTTGTGGGTTGATAAAGATCTGGATAAACCTGTGTATTATGCCACGACTTGTAAACCAATGTAATACATCGCCATTTTTTAATTTAGAGATTCAATTTGAACTTTTCAAAAAGCATTGTTAAGTCCAACAATAGAACAATGAGTAAATATTGATGGAACTAACACAAAGCTTGCAAATATATGGACAATGGGTAACTGTGGCACATCTACTCAACAAATTTGTACAAAATTGAGCAAGATTTGTTGACATTGAATGTCTTGACAGTGCGGAGGAAACGAAACCCCAAAAAAATTATTTAAAGCTCCTGTATTTTGGTTGGTAATATCTTCTATTGCTGCAACTGTTCATGAACAATCCAATTGATAAGTCCAGTGCATCTGTAATGAGGATTATATCGGATATGGGGTGTCCACTAAGTAATAGAACAAAAGAAAACGAAGCAAATTGTGTACTAAGTTATGATGTGAAATTTTTCATTATCAAAGCAAGACATCATATGATCATTGAAAGCCTTTAAAATAGATCATTTCAACCAAGTGAATTTACGAAAGTAAATTATATTCATTAACGATTGTTACCAATTATTAAGACTAAGTGAAGTATGATATTATTAAAACCTATCGAATCATTAAAAGCACTGAAAAAGATATCAAATAGGTTAGCTACTCAAACATATAAACCCAAGGATTAAGTAAAGAATATTAGTTTGGTACAATATATACACGTTTGTTAAAAAAGAATAATGTTACCAAAATTTAATACTGATAAATAGAGAACAAAAGTAAAAGTTATGAATCGAACATAATGTATTTTCATATGAGAATGAACTATGAATGTTCAACAGAAAGTATTGCTGCAATTACACCCTGGTGTTCAGGCTTAAAGCAACCTTTGAGATCGTTTTCCATAGATACGGTTATTCCATACTTCGCATGAGGAGCTTTTAATAAGCTTGCATCGCCTGAAAATCCATTAATAAATTTCGCGGCTTTGGCAACATGAAGGTCTAATTTTTCATTATCAATAAACCCACTGGTAAACCAAGGAAATATTTTTGCATCTTTTGGAAATTTGGAAGAGTAAACGATAAAAGCAGATTTAATATCGGCTTCTGGTATCTAAATACTGCATATTATTTTGGATTAACTAAAGCTCACTGTACATGTAATATCATTTAAAACGTCGAGATGTTTTCTTAAAAAATACAATTCTCCAAAATCCTAAGCAGTGTCATGCAAAACGTTTTCACTGATTTGTTAAATTTTGGCTATGAGATTCAAGTAGCAAACGATTTTTGCTGAGTTACTGGGTCACTAACTCACCTAGTTCACCTAGGTAGTGGGTCAGGGTTGGTATCATTAAGGCATTTATTAGTACAATATTTGCTTTTAATGCTATGATTTTAGTCAAGTCTATATCACCTATGCCTAAATAACCGTCATGCCTGCGGATGAGGCTTTACATGTACAAGTTTTGCGGATATCGGCGATTGCAGGTACCACATATAATTCGGGTGCAAAACACGGGAAAATAGAGAAAGGATATATTGAAAAAATTATAAATTTATTGAAGCCATATGCGGAATTTAAATGAGTTTTGGCAATGATAAGAGACTGAAGTAATTTTTTACATATTTTCCCATATAAATAAATTACTAATTTCTTATTCATTTAGTTCTCGGATAGAATTTAAACCAAACAACATGAGACGCTGAGCTAATGGTTAATGTACAGTAAAAAAAAGTTAGTGAAATATTAGAGTATTCTATCTTTATTGTGTGTTTAGATATGGTAACAGCTGCTATTTAAATGTTTTTCTTTAGGATAGTGCGAAGCCATTTCAAATTTGAAGCATAATGCAACATATATTTTCACAGTATAAACGGGAATTGAATTTAGTAATGATAACGCTTACACATGTACCATGCCGAAATTCTGTACCTGCATCTGACAAATGCATTTTCAATAAAACTCTGAACAAAATTCAAGTTCACTATATTTTAAATTTTCAACATTGTACTTATTAGAGCTGGACACCAGCTGGCTGAGCCGCCATAGCCACCAACATATTTTAGGTCAGCCAGCTATGGGAAATTTTGACAGCTGGCCCCAATGACAACTATTACTATATCAAGACAAACTAAGTGTGTCGTAAAAGGGAAACAGCATTTAATGTATATATATATATATAATAAAAAATATATAAAATATAACTATTATATGCTTGAATAGTTTTTGCAATTTTTGCTAAATCAGATGCTAATATATTATACTTCCACAAGATACTAACATTCAATGAAGATGTGGGTCGTTCAGTTGCAATTATTGCTGCAAGTGCTCCTTGTAATTCAGGCTTAAAGCAAGCTTTGAAATCGTTTTCCATTGATTCAGTTATTCCAGATTTCTTATGAGAATCTCTTAATAAACGCGCATCACCTGAAAATCCATTAATAAATTTCGCGACTTTGGAAACATGAAGGTCTAATTTTGCATTATCGATGTAACCAGTGGTAAACCAACAAAATTTTTTAGCATCTTTGGGGTGCTTAGATGAGTAAACGATTAATGCAGATTTAAGATCTGTCTCTGTGACCTAAATAGTTCTAAATTACACATTAGGTCTATCTAGCCAGAAGCATAGATATCAGTACTGAATATGGATTATAAAATTACAACACGCCTATTAAATATTCGATTATACCTAATTGCATAAAATTACAATACAGCAATTTATACCATAATAATATCTTCTAACTAAACTAGCTAAACCAAATAAAACATTCAAAAATTTGTAAATATATATATATATATATATTAAGGTGTTTCATTTTACACATTTTTTTATCATCAGGTTCCATTTTAAACCAGTTGGGCAGCTATATGACTGCAACTTCTAATGAAATAAAAGGCCTCGTGGAAAGCATTTTTTATGCTTTTATATGCTAGCCAGTAACAAACCAGGTTAGGACACCAAAGCATAAACAGAGACTATAAAATAAAAAGGCTATGCTTTGAATCATACTAACCTAAAAAATCTCAGAGAATATAGTAAATTTGTCGTAAATATACTAATTGTCGCTGCTTCTAGTTTACTTCTTTAGAAGAGAATGAACTTTAAAAGTCACTATATCATAATTTTTATTTGATTTTGTTTGTAAGGACCTAATAATAATGCGAATGTTTAATTGTCAACCCATTAACATGCTAAAATATGCAATTATCAATGTTAATCTTTACTTTATTGGATAAAATAGAATTCATATAATAGACCTTCTTCTTGATCGGTTCCTAAAATTATAATCAAAATGTCATTGATATTATTCTTGAATATAAGGATATGTTGTAAATCAGATTTTCTATTTTCCACATTTTAGGGATCTACAGAGTAAGAGTCGAATATGGAGCTCGTACTTTATGCAAGATACAATATGTAGCATTTAAAAAATCACAATTTTTTTTACAAATGATGTCTTAGAAGATATCACATTAAAAATATTATGATTAGGGTTAGATTATTGTTGCAAAAAGTGATGTAGTGCTTTAGATTTTATTAAAATGCTTTCATTTTGCTACTGAAAATATCACAGTATTGGAGTTGGCACTGCATATTGCTGACCCACACTTATTTTTTGCATTGATTACTCATGTCAATATTAATATAGAGCTGTTGCTCCTTGAGGACTTGCAAGTTCTTACAAATCTGTGGATCAGTTTTTCAAGATGTTGTAAATTAGTATTAAACCATTCCAAATTTATTCATTCAAGAACCAAACTAAATATTTTTGAATTCATAACGCCAATAAAGTTTTGCATGCTATTGCAGGAACTTTAAAGTTTAAGTTTGTTTTACTTCCAGGTGATGAGTAAAAGAACTGTTTAGCCTGTAAATTTGAGATACCGGTGTAAGCAGTAGAATCAAAACAGTAATGGATGGTTATGTGAGACCGAAAATCTTATTATTTTTTTACTAATCTATTGTTATTGGGTTATTGTGTCAGCTAGTCATATATTCCTAGCAAATCCAAACTTTGCAAATTTAGAAAGTAAGTACAAATATTTCGTTAACATTTGCAAATTACTTTTCAAAACTTTACAAGTTTGACAAGTATCTACAAGTCTTGCAAGTAATATTTGCCAAATTTACACGCATTCTTTGCAAATTATGCAAATACTTATAAAAATATTATGATGTGAAATCTTGTAATTTCTACATAGCCTGAGAATTGAAGATCCAACAGACAAACTCCCACCAAAGATCTTAATGCAAGGATACTAGAACCCATGCACTGTAATGATAAAATTTTATAATCTATTTGAAGAAATTGTATAATTATATATGATAACCACAACCATAAAAATCTGGCAATACTAAAATTATTTTTACATTTCAAATATTACCAAAATCTTAGAATATATTTTTTAAGAATGCGGAAAAATCATTGTACTTAAATTTCACTATGGAAGTATGCAAAATTGAAGTTGCACTATATTGCTGTAATTATTATTTTAAAAATCTATTAAAATTCTATATTTTAACTTAAATAAAATTGGAAACTTGAAGATGACCTTTTGTGTAACATTTCTGCTTTTAAAACTATCATGTCCAAAGAAGATATGAGATAACAATTTATGCTCACATTAAGCCAGCCTAGGAATACTTGTGCCCTGACAGAACTCAGCCCAGCATATATTAATAATCGTTCTTAATATATGTTGGCCGGTGCCCCCTATATCTTGCTGAACGGTGCGCTTCCAATCGTTGGTATAATTGTAGTGCAAAATATGTTGCTTTTGCTAGTGAATCTTATCAAATAGTATTATTATTATTATTGGAAAGTTTAATCAAATGTTTTCAGAATATAATACTTACCAAACTTCCTAAGTATTTAATAAATATTGGCAAAGTTGCATATGATACTTACAAAACTTTGCAAATTTGACATGTCTGAGCTTACAGGGTCGGTGCAATATTTAAATTTAATACATTCTTTCTCTGGCAACGGTATATCAGACAAAAGTGTATCTGTGAGATACTAGAGTTTTAGGGTAAAGACATTCCTTAAATATTTTGATCCACAATACGACTCATGACCTATCCATTCCCAAGTTCTTGAAATAAAGCTCAATTTTAGTTTTCCTCTGTCTGAATAATTGTAAGTAATTCGAATTCATTTTGCAATTCTCAATTTTGGGCCTTGCATAATTGTGTGAATAATAAAATTAATAATAACCAAAGACTGACATGCAGTGAGGGCTTAGATCTTTCCGCTGATATTATTGCTGCAATACCATCTTGAAATTCAGGCTTAAAACAAGCCTTGAGGTCGTTTTCCATGGATTCGCTTATTCCATGTTTTGCATGAGGAGCTCTTAATATGCTTGCATCGTCTGCAAATCCATTAATAAAATTCGCAACATTGGAAACATGAAGGTCTAATTTTGCATCATCGATAAACCCACTGGTAAACCAAGGAAATTTTTTGGCATCATCTGGGTGTTTGGATGAGTAAGTGATAAAAGCAGATTTAACATCGTTTTCTCTTATCTAAATATTTTCAAATAACATTATTTTTTAAGACTAAAAGAGTTCACACTTTTCCAGGCTTGAATTTATGTGTTGTGTAGACATCACAACATGTATAAGTGATAAAATTCTAGAGTTTTGATCATTACATTATGTGTTTTTATTTTCAAATTCATTGGCAATGTAGTTACTGTGCTACTGATGCCATTTAAATATATATATTATAATCTCATATGTTTTTGATATTGGCAACCCACATATGGGTTTTCAAAGTATATTTCTTGATAAGTTATGTATCTAGAAATATTGCTAAGACGTTGCATTAGGTCGTATTTGAAAATATGTAAGCTAATCATCGTCAAATAAACGTGGAATCGTTGTGTTGGTACATATCAAAGAGCTCCTTGGTACATATATGCAGATGCCAGTTAGGATTGTACATTTCTTATTGCTTTTAAATAAATATTGATGTACTCTATTGGAAACGCTACACAAAATACTGTTAGAATTTCGCATAATTTTCTCTCCCAGTTCCTTCCTATTTCTTGCGCCATTTTTTACTGTATATAAGAGAGAAAAAAGTGGGGCGGGTCAACCCATGGGGAAAGGTGGGGCGGGCATGGTGAAAGATTTTTCCAAATTGGATACCCGTGGGGCAAAAGTGGGGTAAACCAGCCTTTGATTTGACAAAAATTGAACCAAAGAGCTGCAAATTTTAGAGATTGTAAAATTAATATTCTTACATCACAGTTCCCTACTTGATAAAAATATGATTAAATTTTCAAAATCAACTAACATGTATTTCCAACTCTTTGCGAAATTGGATTTCATTCACTAGTACCAACAAGATCTCTTTAATCTGATTTGCATTCAATAGGCCATGCATAAATATATTGCATAAAACATTAACATTATAAAGTTAAAATATTTTATTTGGCTACTAAGAATCATCCTAATAATTATTGGTATTAGATTCCTATTGGTGTAATAGTAGAGATGACCTTTGAAAAAAGTATTATGTATCTTCAATCCAGTAAGGATTCAAAATATTTGGAAGAGGTGGTATGGCGTATGGTGCAGTGCAATGAAAATTTTCATTGGACAAATAGGGAGCAACAAGATATAGCAAGTAGTTTTTAGACAAAAAAATTATTTAGTGGGGTAATTTCGGGCTTTAGAACACAAAGCTTGGGGAAATATGGGGCAAATGTCAACACGTGGAAATGGGACAGAGCATAACTTCTGTGGGGCAGGGCAGGTCACAAAAATCTGCCTCAATTCCATTTGCTGAATTACTACTATATTGAAAAAATTTTCAAAGATTTAGACACTGCTGGCCAATCAAACTGAAATCAGAGTTCCAGAATAGTCTTCGTGGAAAAATCCAATACGTACACACTAACAATATTTCATGTACAGCTGCAGATACCTTATATGTAGAAAAAGTTTAGAACTTTTAGCAATATATCTTTATGTTTAAATACCAAATTTATCGTTAAAATAGATATTTAAAGAATATTGATTCGCATAGAAGTATAGTCTTTAAGTTTTGTTTAATTGGGCTATACGGCTTATGTAAATTTATGCAAAGAATTGCTTTGTTTAATTCCATAACGTTATGCAGTTTTTTTATAAAAAGACAAAATTCATACAAGCCGCCAATTACTATTACAATTTGTTAATATACCCAAACGTTTCAAATATAAATCCGAAACAAATTTTTGCAATATTTAATAAAATGATAATTGTGTATTTTCACGTTCCTCTCCCCTTGATTTTCAACAGAAATAAGTGGCAACTCTGCTTCGAATAGTTTCCTTATTCAATAAGAAAATTAACTTTGAAATGCTGTTGAGGTGGCATAATTATTTTATTTTAAGTTCATCGACAGGGGCGTATGCAGTGGGGGACATCTTAGTCAAGACCAAAAGCTGGGCCAAAATTTTTTTTGAAAATATTAAGAGAATATTTCATTGAAAATGCATTTCAATAGGTTAGATTTGAAATTTATTTATTTTTTTACAGAAAATTTTTTGATTTAGCCGAAAAAAATTAATTTTGCAAACCTAACGAGGACATTCCACCGTATCTGCCCCCCCCCCC
>CABFPE010000026.1:353299-373496 GCA_900660155.1 Hofstenia miamia
TTCAACGTGATTGAGTCTGAGAGTGCTATAGATTTGTTTGGAGCTATCAGACCTGCCCTCAAATAACCATCAGCATAAATTTTATGGGGTCACCTTCTCTAACTGCTATGCGACTTTAACGCTAAAAGTATCAAATGTGTCAAAATTGACTCCAAATTCAAATTTTGTTTACTTGCGGATGCATTCATTAACAACAACAGCAATTATATACAGCAAGTACAATCGCGTATACAAGACTCAAATGTTGCAATTGGTTCTGATGGATGTTCTAATCAAAGGAATGATCATATTGTAAATTTTATTGCAATTATTCCGATATCCAAACCGGTATTTTTAAAATCAATTTTTTCAGTAACAGTGTAGCAAACCAATGCCAATATAGTACTAGAAATTTTAAAAGTTATTGAAGACATTGGATCTTCAAAAAAACATCAGTTATTACTGAGAATGCGCCTAACATGCGTGGTGCCTGGACATTGCTTGAAAAAAATATCCTTTAATTTTTGCAAATGGTTGGGAATCACATGTTGGGAGTTTGTTGGTTAAAGATATATGTGAACTCCTTAAATATGCAAACCTAACTGCCCGTGCCATGCTATCATTAAATACATCACTTGGAGACATGGACTTAAGGCTGAATTTGAAACAATAAGACATCAACTTGGGATTAGTCGTGGTTTGTGAACCCCTGTGTCTACCAGGTTTTTTCAATGTTTAAAGCAATTGAAGGATTGCTGCAGAACAAGAACATGCTGACAATTCTGAGAAATACTCAAATTCTTGAAAGAGAGAAAGGTATGCAAAAAGGAGAATTTATGGATACCATTTTAGATCAAAACTTTTAGGGTAATTTATCAGAATTACGTGATATTCTGGAATTCCCGGGAAATGTTATTGGAAAATTGGAAAATGATAAAGCGCACCTTTGGGAAGTCTACAATTATTTTAGAATACTGACTGCGCATTTCCAAGCACATGAAGACATTTCTGCACTTTTTGAAAGGTGTTGTAATTTTCTACATTCCGAGTCAAACTGCAATGCATATATACTGGCACCAGCAACAAAAGGAGGTGATGGCATGGTAGGAAATGATAAAGAAGTCTCCATTCTGCGCCTTGAACAATATATCAAACAATTTTACTCTGAATCTAGGATTTCTGAAAACTGCATTCAAGAACTGTATGATTATTTTTCGGCTTGCTCTTGAAGAATATCATGGTATTATACAAGACGATCCCTTACTGTGGTGGTCCATTCATGGTTCCGAAAAATTTCCACTATTATCAAAAATTTCGCTTTGAATATATGCGACGCATACGTCATCCAGGGCCATTGAAAGGGCATGGAGTAGTTATGACTTCATTCATACCAAAAGGCGCAATCGGCTGGCAAATGATAAATTTGAAAAACTCGTGTTTGTACATATTAACTTTGCCCTGAAGTCTTCCACAGTTTATAGTAATTTTGAATGCGAGGAAATATAATATTTTCTTACATTTGTTTTCTAAGGAGTTCAATTTTGCATATTCTAGTATGCACTAGTATCAAAAATTTCTGTAGTAGTATTTTACAAACCCTACGTAAATATTTATGTTCAATCATCTTAAAATGTGGAATTTTTTATTATTTCTTCATATATTTAGAGTTTTAGATAAATTTTAAAGGAATATCTAGTGGGGCCAGGACCCTAAAGACGCGACGCCACTTTTCATTGTTATATACGGTAAAAATTTCATTGAACTTTAACAAAATATACAGCTTACAGCCGAAAATCGCACGATGAAATGCAGAAACTCAAGGGTTTGAGAAAATCAATGATTTTATATCCGAGGTTACATATAGCATAGCTACAAACTTGATGGGAAATTCTATTGAGTGGTTTATATGTTACACCTGAAGTGACAGCACATTAGAAGTGCGTCATTTCTGACTTGCAATTCTTCAAATTTTTCTATCAAATTATTGCTTTTATACGATTT
The DNA here is from genome assembly GCA_900660155.1 of Hofstenia miamia. Classification (NCBI taxonomy): domain Eukaryota; kingdom Metazoa; phylum Xenacoelomorpha; order Acoela; family Hofsteniidae; genus Hofstenia; species Hofstenia miamia. The sequence continues at coordinate 355,280 of CABFPE010000026.1, forward strand.
TTTACACCAGATCCGGTTGGAAAATTCGGTGACAAAAAGTTCGGATAATTTTTTGCCACTTTTTTAAGCTAGATATGCGCATAAATATATTGTTTGTGTAAGAAAACCTACTGAAGTTTTATGAAATATAAAAATCCCAAAAATCTAGTTTTCAAAAAAATTCGATTTTCATTCAGCACTAGCTACCTTAATGAAAAACCAAGCATGATAATGACAAAAGCAGATCCTCTCAAAGATCATTTTGGCTAATAGAAAGGAATCCAAACAAGAACTCTGAATTATTTAATTTTGATATTTCAATAAAAAAGCTTTGAAATTGAATTTTACTTTTTTACATTTTATGAAAAACAATGAAATCTATAGCAAATTGACAAACTGTTCAATGAAATGCTGTGAAATGGAAATTTTATTATGCCAACAATATTAATTTGTGGGACACCTAGCATAAAGAAGTCCGGGCAATCAGGTTTGCAAATAAAAATTTGAGATTTTCTTCCATCAGCACATTTTTTATGAAATTCCAGTTTTTTTAATTTTTATGAGTAGGTTATGAATCGTTTATGGCTTCTAAAGTACACAATAACATACTTTATGCATTCCTGTTTTCATAAAAGACGTGTATGTTGTAGACATTCAAATGGCTTAATATAATATGCTAATGCTTTTAAACTCAAAACATGTTTTTTAATCATCTCCATTAATAGTATTATTTCATAAGTGCACCAAATTTCAAGAGATATTGAGCTTAAACAAGTGCCAATCATGGAAAAGCACAAATAGAAGATAAATAATGATAAACTATGGTACAAATATATTTATCTCAAATCTAGTAGGGCCAAGTCAAACAGAAGTGATTTCTTAACCTCAATATGTGATATGTGTTAAAATGTAGAGATTTGGCTAAGGCATAAAACTGATTTCAAATTAAATTCATACTGGCCATAATGAATTTCACATTTTCTTTAAAAAATAATTTGATAGAGATAGAGTTAGGTTTGGTAGTCTTAATCTAAGTCAATTTAATACATTTGTAAAAAAGTTCTTCAAAGAAAATTTATTATTCATTATGAATGAGCAATTTTGTTAAATGTTTCTTGTCAAATTCAAACTAATTTTAAAATCTTCACTGCTTGAATCAATCAATGGTCTATGCCTACAGTCTATCATATTAAACTAATGTATTTCAGAGATTACAAAACTACTCAAGCAATCCAAAAAAGCAATGGATAAATTTTTGGAAGACATTTTCTTTGGCTACATATGAAATCTAAGCTCTTGTATTTTGTAAACAAAATTTGCAATGCAATCTGTAATGTTACAAAGTAATATTTAAAGTGCACAAATTTACCTTATCAGTGTAGATGTAAATGACATTGACATACTTGAAAAGTAATCACAAAAAGAAAACTGTTTTTCTTGCTCAATAAAAACTACTTATATCTAATTAATGAAACATCAAAGTTTATTCAACATTTGAGGAAAATCCATATTGAAAGTGGCAACCATTTTGAACAATTTACATAATTCAATTGAAACTGATCATGAGAAAATAATTGCAACAAATTTATCCTAACAATCATTTTTAGCAAATAACTTAAAAATTATTAAATGATCTAAAAATATTCTCTTAGAAAATAAATTTTTTTTATATTGATTGTAGCATCATGATACTGCTTATCAATATTACAACAACTAATACTTAATTTAGCTCAAAATAATTGTACTTGTATTATTTTATTTATTATGTATGACTTAGGATATAGTATTAATTGTCTGCCTCCATTTGAAACTATAACAGCAGCACAGTTTACATGCACTGTATATACTTACTTACAAATTGTGCTACAGCTTCATTCTAATATTAATACTGATTTGAGTTTTCAAACATAAGGTATGTTCAATCTATGAGCTAAGGCAATATACTAAATACAAACACAGTTTTGTAACACAGCATTGTTGCCAGAATATGCAGGGTTTCTCTAGTGTGACCTCCATCTACAAAGCTTCCTTTATTCTATTGTGGCATTATCCAAAGTTTCAATATTGCCAGGATTTATGCATTTCATTTTGTTGAGATTACAACTGGTTCAAAAAGCTTTGAAAGCTTATCAATATTTCAATGTGTTGAATAGTGCTGGAATACAATACACTCTCTTAATCCAAGATCATGCCTTCTGGAAAGTGCTGAATGTCTGAAAAACTGTTAATGATAAAATTTTGTATCTCAGTTTTGCATATTTCTATTGCAATTTTTTTGATTTACTAATTTAACTTTGTAAATTTAAAAAATGTTTTGATGTTGTACAGTGAAACTAATCTGGAATACTCTTGGAGTTGGAGACAAAACAAGCATAGTTCTGTCTCAACAGAGATTCAAACATGCAACACCAGTTCAGGTGTTGAAATAAAGTTAATCCAAATTGGTTTTCATTTGAATTTTGAATCTAAGCAAATCAGAATTGCACATGGCTGACTCAAATTCCTAAAACTGCCTATATTTAAGAAGAGGAAATTTTATGAAGTAATAGAGAAAAGTCAGGTTATTCTGCATTCTTATTAAATTATATTTTTGCATAAATTTAAGCCAGTTATCTTTCCACTAAATTGAAAGTAATCAACATTTAATTGCAAAAACTTTGCTAAAGCATGTTTCTATTCTAAACTATATTGGACTGTTTACTCTTCATAGTTTCTCTAGGTTTTCTTTGCTATGTTATTTAGCAATGCAAGCTAAAATCAAGCTTTGCTAAATTAAATCTTTTTCATAATTAACTAATGCAGGCCTAAATAATCTTAGACTAAGACTGTCATTGGGAAGCCTAATTTTTAGTGTCAAGAAGGGATGCTTCTAGATTGGGTGTTGTTGGTTATCTTAATAAAATCATTAAACAGAGGAGCCCTAATATTAAATGTTTGCTAATCAATTCATCCTTACATGTAGCTGGCTTGTTGATTTATATATGAAAGTCTTCTTTGATATTGTACACTTTAGCTACTTTAACTAAGAGTAAAGGTAATCATCCTCAATTTGATGGCTGATTGTGATCATTTAAATAACAAATATTAAAATAAATTGAATTATTACATTATCTCTCATTACTTTTAAATCCTGAACACTCTCAAATGCTAAATGCATTTAATATTTGAGAATGCTCTTGATAGTTAATTCTCTTTGAACTTATTTTTTGATCATTTTAATTAGTTATTTAAGCCAATGAATTGTAATAGCTTTAACTCCTGCTGTATTTTGGTCAATATTTGGGTAATGAGTGAAGGAGTGTAACTGATATGTAAAAACTGGGATTGTGATGATTTAGTTTCTCATTGCTCAGTTCTGGACTTGCTTTGCCCTCACATCCCTTTACAAGATTTCTACTGCAAGTGTGTCATTTGTATATGTGCACATTTGCAATTAGTATAGCATATCATCAATTTTGATCAATATCTCTTTGCCTTTCTTGTATAGTTATAGAGTTGTAAGGATCCATTCAGTACATTTGCTTTTTCTCTTTCAATTGTAGCTGGGTAGTTCATAACTGTATTGTCTATTTTGTCCCAAAATTAATCTGATAAACCATTTTGTCTAAACTCTTACTCATGAGCATCAAAAATGACCATTTTCAAAGATATTTAAATTCAAAGTAAATGCTCTATCTCATTTAGTGTGAATGATTCTGTCATGAAAATCATTGAGGAGTTGTTCTTCATTCCATATCTTAGTTTCAAACTTTGGTTTCATCTCCATGATAATAATCAATTTACTATTTCCATCCTCAAGTAGTACTCTTTCCATAGTGATATCTTGTTGAATATACATTTGGGATAGATCTCCTGGTATTGTGTCACAATATTTTTATTCATTCTATGTTCTGATTATATTTTCATTTGAATATTTCAGACATATTGAATGATTTCTGATGAATTAGCACTCCTATAGATAATCTTAGCTTAACTCTAGCTCCCCATGTGTATTTCCTATTGTTACTTGATAAGGATTCCAATTGAGGGTGGCACATTCTAGTTAAGCAAGGTAACTCTATATTGGAGATTTTTACAATTGATGATTCCCTCTTATGATTCTAGTGTAGAGTCACTCAAGGCCCCTTTTTTGATTTTTATCATTTGTCAATTATATTAGTGCTAAATGCTGCCTTATAATTAGTTAGATAAGTTAGTTACATCACTGTGATGTTGTGATTTCTCACTATCAGATTTTCTAGTGCAGTTATACAAAATTATAATTATCTGTCCCCTCATTTTAGTTGAATGTGTTATTGCTCTCTAATTTTGCAAGGGGACTCAAATGTGAAATTTGTAAAACCTGAACAAGTAATAATACTTGACTGTTGTAAATACTTGAGAAACATGTAGTAAATGGCACAATATAATTTGTCTCACTTCAATTGTGTTTGATCTTTTTTGATTTATTTATTAAGCTAACCCTTTTAGATTTGTCTATGGATTGTTGTGAAATAATAATTGCTAAAGTTCTGGCAACAATTTGGGAGTTACTCCACTGTGTCTAGGGCAACAACACACTCTCTAACAATTGGCAGACCAAATCATGGTACCACATTGGGTTATGGCTACAATTAAGTATAGGGCAATAACAACTTTACTCAATCATTTCTGTTCATACATTGCACTTAAAAATTTACACTGTGATGATAATATACTGCTGGTGAATGCAAATGCATTGTAATTACATGTGATATTTATTATTTATTTAGATAGGCTGAGGAAATAAGAACAATTGAGATCTGTCTTAATTGAGCTAGAAATTAACAACTAGAGACACACAATTAGCACTTTGGTGAGTTGGATAAATTTGAGGATGCTGCTTTGGCATGATGCCATGCAAATTGGTTGCTATTAGAGGATAATTCTCAGTGAACTATTTTTCTGTATCTTTATTGAACTGGGGAACTACCAATGCTCTTTTTTGTGTTGGATTGTGGGTTGCTCTTTATGATGGTAGCTTTTGCAACCTTCTACCTGTTAATTGAGTTACCTAGTACCACTGGAGTAGTCAGAGCTCCTCGTGATTCTATATAGTGACCCTGACATGATCTCAAACTCCAGGGAGTTCTAATTGGAGAGCTTAAGGCTTGGCCATATTGCCACCACCTTCTATAAAGACCTTAGAGCTTCCTTACATGTTATCATCACATTTGGCCATAATTCTGGTGATGTGATGAGATCTCAAGCCCATAGAAGTGTCAGTCAAACTACATAGTTAACCTCACACAATCTCATGGCAGTTTACTAGGTGGATTGATGTTTGGAGATGTACTATAGTCATGAAACCTGTGTTTGCACCCAAAGTTCAGGGGATTTTATATAGTGAAGCTGGTGTTTCTAGAGCTGTCACCAAACTCTGATGCCATCTTAAGCTCATTTTTGATCATTATTTTCTTGTTGTTTCTTTCTTCTAATATCTGGATTTATTACCATACCCTACACTGTGTTGCCTACTGAATTCATTTCTTTCTCTAAACTCTGTTGGAGTACACTCTCAAATTTGTTTGGAATTGTTTTTGGAATTGTTCTCTTGTATTTTTTCTTGTTCTTGTTATCATGGAATTTGATAGTTTATCTTGTAAGGGGACTCCCTCTTGGAGCCTCCCCTGTGCAAGCATTTGTAGTCAAGATGCAACCCCTTGTACTGATGGAACTATGACTCTTGTTAATACTACTTTGCATCTTCCACTTACTCAATCATCCCCTGCAATCTCTTGAAGAGTACTCAATACTGCTACTGCTCCACCCAATCTGTTTCTCTTTTGTGATATGTCACCACCCCCTGAACAGCAAGTGACAGATGCTGAAAGACTTAGAGAGGCTCTCACCTGGCAAACCTCTATGCTACTCAAGTGTGAACAGCAAGTTGCTTCTCTGCAATCTGAGCTACAGCAACAAGCCAACAATGCTTTGCAGAGAGAAAGCAATTGGTCAATGCTATTGCCTCCTTAGAGCTGCAAGTTGAAAACCTCATGACACCATCACTGCCTGCACCTACACAGCCACTTTCTTTGGAGACTACCTGCCTCATCTTGTATTACCCCCCATCTGGGAACCTTGAGTATGTCACTCATGATGTGTTAAATGATGCTTTCAATGCTTTTTCTGCCCAATTTACAGAAGTTGTTGCTCAAATGATTTCAGCACACCTTCCCCCCATTGATGCCCCAATTTGTAACTTCAGCTACTTCATTTACAACTGGAGCTCCTACTTTTACACAGTGTACTTTGACACAGATATCCACTTTAACCACAGTTGCTACTCCAAGTCCGTGTGTTCCAAGTGTGACCATCTCACCTCCAGCACCAGTCAATACCTCAGTCATGCCTACTGTTGCAGCATCAGTGACCCCTTGGTATTCAGGTGATCCTATTGGGTCCACAACAACACATTGGCCATGGTTTGCCCAGTTGATCCTTCCTCTTGAAGCAACTGGAACCAGACAAGCAAATCTATTCAACAGGCACTCTGTGTACCAAAATTTTCAGGAAATATAGATGAGATTTCCCAGTCATTCAACAATTGGCTGTTCTTGTTTGAGCTAACAATGAAGCAGTATAACACTACACAAGACTTTGCTGTCTCTCAGTTTCCAATGTACTTGCAAAGCCTTGCCTGCAATCAGTATATGATGCTGGACAGGGAAGTCAAGACTAACTACCAGCTACTCATTGGTCAGTTTGAAGACCACTACTGTGCTCCTCATATTAAGCACTAATACAAGACTCTATTATGTGATCTCTGCTTCAACAAAAGAGATGATGTTTGGACCTATATTACACAGGTTGAAAGGCTACTCCATCTGAGTAAGTTAACTCTCTGAATACTTGAAATATGATCTTTTTTGTATATTTGCTGGGGTTTCCTGCCAAACATCCACAGCCATCTTGAATTATAGTGTGACCCCAAAGATGATCTTAATTTGATTATTAAAAAGGCAATCAGCATTGTCTACATTATGTGCAATAGCACTTGAATCAACAAAGATGTTGGTGAGCTGAAAGCTGGTAATTCTGCTCTGAAAGTGTCCTCATCAGCAGACACTCCCACATTAAAGAAGAAATTAGCCACTGATCAGACTTGCTGTTATTGTTGTGGTCAGAAAGGCCACATGAAGCCACAATGTACTGCTGTTATCTGCTTAGTTGCTGACAGGAACAGTTTTGTCATCAACAAAGCAGAAGAGCCCTTACCTGCTTCACTTCTTGAACCAATTGATTCATTAAACTAATGGGAGCACCATCTCCTGACAAACATGTGCAGGAAGTTTTGGTAGTTACCTCACTGATGTGTACTAAAGTTATCCCTGTGGATATTAATGGAATTCTTATCAATGCTACAATAGACACTGGAGCCTCCACTTTGATTATAAGTGATGAGTGCTGTCACAAACTATGTTTGAAAAGGAATGATTTACATCCATCAACTGTTCACCTATTAGATGCCTCAGGCAATACAATATCACTCAAGGGCCAAGTGCCCAACCTCAAACTGTGGATTCATCAAGAGTTGTTTTATGTTGACTTAATCATTGTCAACACCCATGATCAGCCTTTACCCTATGACATCACCTTGGGTAATGATTTTCTAGAGAGAAACACCTGAATAAACAAAGAAGAGTACGAAGGAGATCTCTGCAATCTGATTGCCATTTAAAGGGCATGAGGATGCAGACAACACCAAAGAGATCACCCTCCACCAAATGTCATTTAAAGTACATTTTCCTGAGGAAGTCATCAAGCTGCAACATTGGCAAAGGGTCACGAGCTTGGATCAAAAATCTAGCTCATCAATGGAACACTCCCCCAGATCCAGCAGAACTCGAAGTAAATTAAAGGACGGAGAGTACAAAGCTATGAGAATAAGTCCTTGACTGCAATTAAAGGCAGCAGGTACTGAAGTCTGTGGTCGATATGTCGACCTGGATATTCAAGAAATCAGCGAATACTCAGAGCTAACTATTATCCCTACACCTGTCTGGCTGGAACAGCATACCACTGTGTGTCTGCCAATCTTCATGGCAATTCATGATTTGTAGCAGCCTTCTAACTCTGTGAGGATCCCCACCATCTCAGACAAGACACATCCCCCCTCAGCCTCAAGTAATGTGAGTCTTTGATTCAACTGCTTTGGCAACAGAATGAGGTGTTCAACTATGGATCCACCAGCATGGGTCAGGCAATAACTAAGAATGATTGACCCATTTGTTTGTCAGTATGGCAGGTACCAGAGAACCTGCAATCTGAATATGAGAGGATCTTCAGTGATCTGCTTGAGAATGGCATAATCCAGAACAGTAACAGTCCTTATGCAGTGCCTACTGTTTTCATCAAGCAGGGTGACAAGTATTGCTTGTGCATTGATTTTAGAAAGTTCAATGATGTGACAGTAAAGGATGTGCATCCACTTCCACATATAGAAGACTTGCTTTATAACACAAGCCATTTTAAATTATTCTCATGTTTGGACCTGTGTAAGGCCTACTGGCAGGTCCCTATGCAGCTAGTAGACATCAGAAGGACAGCATCAATCAATAGAAATTATCAAGATGATTAGTAAATCACAAGAGGAAATGCCGATGGAAGAAATCCTATTACAAACAAATGCAATCTCATTAACCCCTGAGACTCAAAAAGAAATAGATAAGATCAACATGGAAAAATGGGGTGAGAGTGATGATTCCTCATGGCAAGTAACACCTTTGTGGAGCAACTTGACAAGCTGAACCAAATGCTCAGTATCCTCTATATAACTGGTAGAAGTGAAAAAAGTAACAAGATAGTGCAAAGGCAGGCAAAGTTTCTGGGAGAGAAACTGAGTCAATCATAATTGCTATCATGAATGAGAGTGTGACATAATCAATCAAAACTATCATGTGTGGTCAAGATGAGAGAAAAGGATGAAGGAAACAAAGACTAGAAATAATTATAATGATTATAATGATTAAAATGTAAACACATGATAGGATTGATTATTTCATTTTGTAAAACATTTTGTGCAATTAGATTTAAAATTATGCTCAACAGTATTTGACAAAACATAAGATGGTCAAACAGCATAGTCAAATTAACGCTGACGTTGTGTAATCATAGCAGAAATATTAAACGAGGGAAAAACTGTAAACAAGAACGATTAACAGGTACTAGTCGAGTATTTAGTTGTTTATTACCAAGTGCTATAAATATACTTGAATTGATGTAATTAATGATGAGCAAATCTACTTTGGATTTATTTTCTCTTGTCAGGTTATTTTATATTCTGATGGAAAGCTAAACGTTTACGAGCTAGGGTAATTGTATGGTGGTTCCCACATCCAGTTAAAGGTATGCTGGAGCAGCCTCCTAATAGCTATTCCACAGCAGGGAGGGCGACAGCTGTAGTTACCTTGTGTGCTCTTAGGTTACGGATAGGTATAGGAGTTTTTTATCGTTATAGCTTTCCTACTTATCATTGCTTGCCTGTTATTTTGATTGCAACTATTATGTTTTACATGTTAACTCTCTCATTGATGAACTCCAGTTATTTATTACATTCATTATGCTACATGATGATTGGTGATTTAATATTATTTATATTTAGATGGTTATTTAGATTGTATAGTTATATTCTATTACATATAGATTATTTAATAGTCACAACAAGTTGCTCATTGTTTCCTATGGTAGACCTCTGGCCAACTCATGTCCATAATTTTCTGCAGGCGGCATTGATTGTTTACATGTATCGAGGGCTATTATTTATTTCTATATATGTAGGGTTATTACATGTAGGGCCTTATAACAAGCTATTTCAGCATCACGGTTGCATTACTTTGTTTCTTACACCAATTCATAATAACAAAAACAATCAATGCACTAAATTCTTAAGTAGTTGCAAATCCCATCACACTGAGTTTGCTATTCACATAACCATTCCTTTGCTGGTTTCTACATCACAACAGCGGCTCCATTTGTAAGATGCAGCTGGTGTATGTTTTTCTGGATATGCATGTCTAACTTTGAGTGTTGATCCTGTCTTCCAGTATCTCTGCTTTATCTAAATAAGTTGGAGTGAATTAAGTAGCTAAAAGGCTCTTGTATATTAAATTAAGTTAATAAACCGAACACTTATTGTAAAGGAGAGAATTGGAAAAGTGCCAACTCCACTTACTGTTTTATCTAAGAAAAGTAATAGTTTTCTACAAGTGACACACTAACTGCGGATTGACATGATTCTACATGGCGACCTTGACAGGCACTTGAAGAGAGTGCACAAAGGAGAGAATGTACAGTGGAAACACAGATGGTGTAAATAGTTAACTAAAGAGTACAAAAAGTTACGAACAAGAATTATTACTAATGAGTGGGTTAAGATAGTTGTTTCTTCTCGCTCATGGTAAATTAAATAAGCAAGCAGTAGTAACCGTTAGTACAGTGACACTGGTAAAGGACACCATTATACAATTGCCTCTAGTAATTATGAAGATGGTAAATTCACGAAAGAAGCAAAGGGCTAAAGCCAAAGCACAGAGAACACCTCAAAACCAAACAACCCCAACGATTGTTAATACATCCCCTGAGAGTCAGAATTCCCCAACAGAGATAATTTTGCAACAAGAAAAAGAAGATGCAGAATTCTCGATAACCGAACTAATGAAAATAATAGAAAACAATAACAATGAAAGACGTGAGTTAATGTTACAGATAGAAAACTTAACTCAAAGGATGTTTGAAATAGAACTAGCGAATGCTGAAAAGGATAAACGGATCAAAGAAATTACACAAGACACTAGTTCAAGGTTAACAGAACAAAGGAATGTTTTTCAAAAACAGATTGAAAAATTGGTAGAGGCAAACAAGGAGATACAGACGCAAAGCGAGAATCTACAAAAAATGATTACTCAAATGCATGAGGAAAATGTCAACTTAAGAGAAGATAATATCTTAAAACAACTAGAAATAGATGACTTGAAGGGCAAAATTCGATTAACATCATTAACAAATGAAGAAACAGTAGAGGAAGTGGAAAACACTGTTAAAGTAATAAAGAACACAGTAATTCAGGGACCAGAAAAATTAATTGGAAGCATACCAATGAAAGAGGGACAAGCCGAAATATACAAAGATTGTCAAACAGAAGACGAATTTGTGGAAAAGTTAGTTGTGAATATAACAAAGCAAGTTAAAGAGAAATGTAAAAGTACTAAGGAAATAAAGCCGATATATGAAGAGACAATACTGTCGGAAGAAGAAGATAGTGAGACACCAGCATGTAAAGCAGTACTCCCGAAATTTACGGGGAGAGTGGATAGCTATTCACCTACGTTCAAAGAATGGATTCAAATGTTTGAAATGAGTATGAAAGAAAGAAAAGTAATACAGAAGCAGGCAGCAGCAAGATTCCCTTTATATTTAGGAGGAGTGGCTTACCAGCATTATTTGGTGTTGGACTTAGAAACCAAGATAGATTATAAAAAACTAATCAGAGAGTATCAGCAATATTATGATGACAAAAGTTTCAAAAGTCAATATTGTATGTTATTAAACAGTCTAAAAATGAATAAACGAGAAGATTTGCGGAACTATATGTCGCAGGTGGAGAGACTATTGAAGTTAAGTTCTAGAGAGAGTATGTACTCCAAATATGATTTGTTTTCTCACATATGCAAAGGATTACCAGAACCGATTCGACAACAGTTCGAAATCAAATGTGACGCTGACGACTCCTTGGAAAGAATGATAAGGAAAGGTCTGGGAATACAAGTCATGATGGAAAATAATGCTCGAATTAACGAAAAATCATCGATAACAAAAGTGATACCAGCAATGGTAAGTGGAACGAATAAAATAAGAAAAGAAGACGATGGAAAACCAAAAGACGAGATCATCAAGATAAAGCTGAAGGATGGAACAGTAAAACGCATAAATAGAAAAGACCTAAAATGTCAGGCGTGTGGAAAGAAAGGTCATATGAAGAAATATTGCAAACGACAGATTAACTTTATTGAGGAGGAAGAAGCATATTTTGATGAGGAAGACCTATTAGATGATGAAGACGAATCAGAACAAACAGAAGAGACAAGAGATGATACTTTAAATTAGAGGGAGCACCGCCTCTGGTAAACTGTGCACCTGTGTTAATCGTAACAGACCTAATCAAGACTAATACAATTACAGTTGTAATAAACAGAGTGATGGTCAAGGCAACTATAGATATGGGAGCAGTAATATCAATTATTACTGACGAATGTGTGGCGAAAGTAGGATTTGATAACAGAAAATTGGAAAGTGAAAAAAGCAGATTACTAAATGCATCGGGAGACTACATTGATACTAAAGGTAAACTAATGGAAGTACTGATGAGGATTGCTAATACCACGTTTTTGCAAACATTCACGGTCATCAATACAGAAAAAAATGCATTACCCTATGAGGTGATCCTGGGAAATGACTTTTTGATGAATAACAAATGCATTATCAATTACACGAACAAAACCATATCAGTCCAAGAAGAAATAGTAACAACTTGCGAAGAAGAGCAGGACACTGAAATAATAGAATTCCTGTTAACGGAAGACATAAAAATTCCACCAAACAACTATAAAATGTGTCAGATAGAAACAGGAAAACACATAATGGCTGAAGTGATGATATATGATCAAAAAGGGATCAACACGAAAAAAGTATCGATTCCATCAAGTTTATGCATATTAAAAGAAGGTAAAGGAACAATACCAATGTTAAATGCAACTAACCATGTGGTTAACATAAGAAAAGATACCCTAAAGTTAAAAGGAAAAAAAGTGAGGACTGAAAAAATGATGGTGAATAAGGCAATAAACATAATACAAGAAGAAAACATAGAGTATCAAATACTGGAAATAACAGAGGAAGAGTATTGACACTTGAGTGCAGAGGAAAGAGAGCAGCTGGTAATGTTACTAAAAAAAACGCAAAAATATTCAACTACGTTGAGATAAGCGTGGGAAAGGCAGTGGGAGAGACACACAAAATAGTAACAACAACTGAAGAACCGATAAGATTGCCGTGTAGAAGAGTCCCCGAACACTTGAAAGAACATTACAATACCATCTTGAATGAATTAATTGATAACAAGATAATAAGGCCAAGTGAAAGTCCTTATGCTGTGCCCATGGTCTTTGTGAAACAAGGAGAGAAATATAGACTCTGTATAGATTTCCAGAAACTCAATGATATTACCAAGAATAGAAGAAATTAAATATCAGGGTAGAAAACATTATATAAGTATATATAAGTATTACACATGTATAGATCTCTGTAAAGCATACTGGCAGGTGCCAATGGAGCCTACGGATATTGAAAAAACAGCATTTATAACGCTGTATGGGCTGTTCGAGTGGATGTATATGGCTTTCGGATTATGTAATGCCCCAGCTACATTTCAAAGATATGTGATGAAAGTTTTAAAACAGAATGATAAACAAGTTGAAAAAGGCATAACTGTGTATATAGACGACATACTTATAGCAAGTGATACAATTGAAGAACACTTTGAGAAGTTAGACAGAACACTGGACATCTTGTATAAATCAGGTCTACGTGTTAATGGAAAGAAGTGCGAAATCCTAAAAGAGCAAGTAGTATTCCTGGGGAGACAAATTCGAAAAGGCGAAATACGAATGAAAAATAATGCGAAAGACATGATTCAAAATATTAGCAGTCTGAAAACAAAAAAGGATTTACAGCGGATTATGGGTTTTATTAATTACTACGGTTCATTCATACCTAATGTGGCTCATAAAACTGGTAAAATGACAGAATTGCTTAAAAAGAATAAAATCTTCAAGTGGACATTTCAAGAACAAGATCAATTAGATAACATAAAAAATGAATTGAGCAGGATGCCATCACTGAATACACCCGACTATGACAAGGAATTTATCCTTGATCGCGATGCAAGTAACGTTGCAATAGGAGCATGCCTAGGTCAGATAAAGGATGGCAAAGAAGTGTTTATACAGTTCTTCAGTGGTAAACTGAAACAGAGTGAAGAAAATTATGGCTCAACGAAATTGGAAATGTTGGCACTAGTTGAAAGTATAAAGAAATTTTGTTATTTCTTAACAGGGCAAATGTTTAAAGTGAGAATTGATAATAGTGGATTAGTGTGGCTTAAAAAGTTCTTGGGCGATAAATCGTCAATTGTATTGCGATGGATCGAATATTTAAACGAGTTTAGATTTACAATAGAACATCAGAAAGGAACGTTACATAAAAACGCAGATTTTTGGACAGCATTGCCAGAATATCAGAGAGATTTGGAAAAAGTGGATGGTGAAAAGAAACAATTTCAGTTCATGTCGCAAAACAAGTATGCCGAACTACCCAATATTAATAAGGACAAGAAAGGAAATGCAATTATGCCGATAATAATCAAGGAAGAAATATCTGAAAAAGACATAATTGAAAAACAGAAAACCGACATAATTTTGAGAGATATACAAGACAAAATGAATGATGACAATTGGATGTTGGGAAAGGAAGCCAGGAGTTACTTCCAAAGATATAAGTGGAAATTAAATAGAAACAGACTGTTGTACATAGAGGGAAAAACGCTGAGAAAAGCAATCCCCGAATATTATAAAAGGGAATTTGTTCAAAAGATACATGAAAATGGACATTTGAGCATAATACAGACAGAAAATACCTTTAATGCCCGGTTCATAATGACAAGTATTAGAAGAATGGTAGAAGATGTCATTAATAAGTGCAATACATGTGTTATAAATAATAAGAGCTAGTTTCCAGTACAAACTGCGCCGCTTGAAAAAATTATGGCAACAGCACCCACCGAAATTGTCCATGTAGATCTAGAGAAATTATCTCAAGATGACGAGGGCTATCAGTACATATTGGTCTTAGTCGACAATTTTACGAAATATGCTCGAATGATACCATTAGATTCAACAACTGCAAGAGTAGTAGCGGACAAGATCATGAAAGAATGGATTCTAAAGTTCAGACCAATGCAAACAATAATATCAGATAGGGGCGTACAGTTTGAAAGTAAACTATTTGAAGAGATGACTAAACTGATGGAAATACTAACTGAAAAGACAATGGTGTATCACCCACAAGCAAATGGGGCAGTGGAAAGATTAAATAGAATAATGATTAAATTAATAAGAGTATTAACTTCAAGAATTAGAGGCAGAGATTGGAGAGAAATATTGGAAATAGTCGAATATTTCTATAACACATCAGTACACTCAACAATGGGGATGACGCCGTATAAGGCTATGTACGGTAGAGAAGCAGCAACGCTGATATCAATGCAATATCACACATACTCCGAAAAGCCAGATAATGATTACATAAGGAAGATTAAAGATCAAATAACTGGAATCCACGAAGCCATGTGTCACAACACAAAGAAATCGGCGATAAGGCAAGAAAGAAACTTCAACAAGAAGATATATGGCGAACCACATAGGGTAGGGGATAAGGTTTACGCATACACTCTAATGAGAACACAAGACCTGAATCAAGTGAGAAAACTTAAAACACAGTGGTCAGGGCCATTCACAATCACACAAACACTACCCAATAATAACTATAAACTGAATGACGGCAGAATATTACATTTTCAAAATTTAAAATGAGCAACTGTAAATATAGAACAAGTGACTCTTGATAAAAATGCGGAATTTAAAATTATACAGGTCGATGATGGCACATATGCTGTGATGGACAATTTGGACAGTGTGCATGAAGAAGAATTCCAGGAGGAATATAGACCTGAGAAAGGGGAACCAGAACTCGAAAGAAGAATAATGCCCCAGAGGGCAGGGAGAAATAAAACAAAATATGAACTCGAAATATGGGATATTAATTTAGTAACTGAATTTAGGAAATATGAAACAGACAACACAATGATCACCAATGAAATCAAGAAGAGTGAGAAGGAAAAGAACCCTGCAAGCTGATCATCAACTAAAGGACGTGAGGACAGAGGAAACATCAACAAGCTCTACCAGTAAAACTAGGTCTCCGCAATCTGAATGCCAATTAAAGGGCATGACGATGGAGAACTCACCACCTAGTAACACAAGACGAAGAGTAAGAAGAAGAGCTCCACAGTCTGATTACCAATTAAAGGGTATGACAACAGAGCATATGACACCAACAAATAAAAAAGAAGAATATGAAGGAGGTTTCCTCAATCTGATTACCAAATAAAGGGTATGAGGATGGAGACAATCAAGCAGAAATCACCCTCTACCAAATGTCAAATAACGGGCAGGCAGGTAAATGAGGGCCATCAACAAGATACTGATCGCAATAAAGGGGGTGAGGTTGGAAATACCGAATTATGCACACTCCCCTTCAACATCCAGCAGTATACAATGCCAATTAAAGCGCAAAGAGGAAATAGCATCCACAAGTAATCAAAACCAATTAAAGGGCCACAAGGAAATAACATCAGTAGCTGTGGAAAGTTGGGAAATGCAGCCAATAAGTGATGACTCAGATATGGATACATCGCAAATACCGTCAACAAGTTCACTCCCCACGACAACAAGCTCAGGAATATTTTCATACCAGCAAAAATCAACTACAAAAAAATCGTCGCGATCTGAAGAAAGAGAAAGTCGCATTATAAAAATAGGGAAAGAACGAATTCACGAATTCAGGAAAATGAGATATAACTCATATGATAATTTGTTGCCAGAAACCAAGAGATTGATAACAAGCAGCACGTCTCCCAAAGAAAATGAAAGCTATGTGATTCTGATAGTGATTGATAAGAGAAATTGTCCCACATGCAACACAATAATAGCATACACAGCAGATATGAAAGAACAATTTAATAGACTGTATTTTAAAATCACAGTCCACATTACGTTTGATGAACAATTCACAATGAAAGATGTGCAGAAGTCAATGAAAAATAGAGAAAGGATTATATCTGAATGTGAACAAGTAAATTTGGACAAAAAGCATCTCACGATAGTATATTTTGTAAAAGATACTGAAATAGCATCAAAGAGGCTTCAGATGAATATAGAAGAAACTCTAAAAACATAATGAATATAGAAGAAACTCTAAAAACATCCAAGAAAAATAAGACGAGAGTAATATTAGTTGTTACACAGAAAGAAGAGGAACTGCTGAAATGCATAAAGGAAATGGAAATTAAACTGGAGAACTTATTTACAGTGAATAGGGAAACACTTGAAATATCAGAACTTATAAAGGTGGATCTACAAATTAATGAAATGGCCCTGGCAGAAAGAATTATGGTAGAACCTAAAATTGCAATAGATGTGTATTATCAAACATGGACAATGGAGTTGCTGGGAATAAGCGAAAACCTAGAGGAAACTGGAAACATATTCCTAAAGTGTAGTCTAAACCAAACTCCTGACCATCTAGAGAAAATAGCAATGGTATGGTCAGAAATTAAAGCAGACAAACCAACTCATGAAGAATGGCTGATGATAGATATACAATCGCCAACAAGAAAATATCATAAGAGCACTGAAGCTATATTATATGAAGTTAGACGGGCTTACGAAATGGAAGCCAAAAGAAACTTTAAAACACAGATGTTTGAGGAGATCAACGCACCAGAAATCAGAGCAAAAACAGCAATATGGGTACTGGTGATTGCATTGACATACAATGATAAATTAGTACTGTCTATGATGAGGAAGGAGCAAAGACAAATAGCTCAACAAAAGAAATATGAAATAGCCGTTGCACCAATTCCTACAAACATCAAACAATGGTTGCGCCAAAATGTCGAGATATTATCGTTATCCCCTACAAAGAAAGTACAACAAAGATTTGAAAAACACTTCACAAGGTTACTGATGCAACAGCACACACTGGGAAGACCTAGTATAATAGAGCTCGCAAACAAGACAGGTATTTGTCCAAGCAAAGTCAAGATACTAACAGATGAAACGAAAAAGTACATGTGGGGTGCAGCTTTGAATACAAAACTGAGAGCATTCAAATGTCAACCATGGCTAACAACTCACAATCTAATAAAGAGAGAGTTCTTATAGAAGGACGCCATATGATCTGTATAAGGAAGGAGAACTGATATGCAAACAGATCAAGAAAGTCCGCAGTGAAATTGAAAAACATTCTACACTAACAGTAATATTGTTCTCAGGAATCAACAACATCATATGGGGAGAACTCTGGAGCTCACAGTATTGGTATA
>CABFPE010000026.1:391974-407479 GCA_900660155.1 Hofstenia miamia
CATTACTTCATTTCTTACACAAGTTCAAAATAACAAAAACAATCAATGCATTAAATTCTTAAGTAGTCGCAAATTCCATCACACTAAGTTTGCTATTCACATAACCATTCCTTTGCTGGTTTCTACTTCACAACAGTGGCTCCATTTGTAAGATGCAGCTGGTGTATGTTTTTCTGGATATGCATGTCGATCCTGTCTTCCAGCATCTCTACTTTATCTAAATAAGTTGGAGTGAATTAAGTAGCTAAAAGGCTCTTGTATATTAAATTAAGTTAATGCACTGAATACTTATTGTAAAGGAGAGAATTGGAAAAGTGTCAACTCCTCTTACTGTTTAATCTAAGAAAAGTAATAGTTTTCTATAAATAACACACTCACCATGGAGTGACATTATTCTACAATGACGCCAAAGATCACCTGGATTGTATTGAGACACAGTGATCCTGAAACAATGTCTAGAGGCTTATGGGTTTCCTCAATTATTATGATGCTTTCATACCTGAGTTAGTGAATAAAACCAAGCATATTTTGAACTTGCTGTGACACAGTGTGGAATTCAAATGGACACGGTCTGAGCAGGAGGAGCTCAACTCCATCAGAAAAATTCTGAGTCTTAACACACCTGACTATTCTCATGAGTTCATAGTCAACTGCTATGCTAGTTCAGTCACCATCAGTGGAGTGTTAATTCAGATAGTTGAGGGTGTTGAGAGCCCTGTCCAATACTTCAGTTGAAAACTATGGAATGCTGAACTGAACAATGGTGCCACTAAATCAGAAATGCTCATGCTAGTTGAGAGCCTGAAGAAGTTCTGTTATTTCACTCTTGGGCACAATTTCACCATGTGAACTGATAACTCTGCCCTTGCCTGGTTGAAAAAGTTTTTGGGAGACAAATCCAATATAGTGGCACAGTCAATATAATACCTAACCATTCAGATTTATACCAATGACCAAATACAAACTCCTTCTGGAGATCAGCATCAATCACCATGGCAAGGCCATATTGCCCATCCTTATTTAGCAGGAAATTACTGAAGATGAGTTTGTGACCAACTAACAGCACTATAAGGTGCTCTCTGAAATCTTGGAAAGGCTAAAGAATGTCAATTACCCTCTTAGCCCTATTGCCAATGATACTTTAGACAGTTCAATTGGAAACAAAATGAGAAGGGTTTGCTATATGCTAGAAGTCAGAATAACTGCCTGGCTGTCCCAGAGTATTTCCATAGAGATCTTGTAAGAAAGATTCAAGAGCAAGGCCACTTAGGCATTATACAGACTGAGCAAACATTCAATGTGCATTATGTTACCATTGGCATCTGTGCCACTGTTCTTGACATCATTGATAAATGTGAAACCTGTCTACTACAAGGAACCAGGCACTTCCTGGAAGAAAGAGCTGAGCTGCAGAGTCACGCAGCAGAGAGAACTAACAAGGTTTTCCACATGGACCTACTTGTACTCATATATCACTTTACCAAATACAATTGTTTAATCCCTCTAGACAGTACCACCACCAAAGTAATTGGCAAGAATATTGTGAAGGATTTGATACTAAAGCTTGGGCCAAAGGAGTACCTGATTTCTGATTGTTGCCCCCAATTTGACAATCAATTAATGGAGACACTCACTAAGGAATTTGAGGTATTACATGAGTTTACAACTGCATACCACCCGCATTTGAATGGTGTCATGGAGTGACTCAACCACATCTTTATTAAGTTGATTTGAGTTTCTCTCTCTAGATCTGCTGGCAGGAACTGGAAATGAGTAATAGAAGCAGTAGAGTACGTTTATAACACAGCTGTTAACTCTAAAACAAAGGTGAGTCCATTTAAAGTGACATTTGGGCATGAGGCTAGTACGCCTCTCTTGATAATATACCCTGGGTACCATGAGCCCACCTAGGAGAATTTTGTTAATCATATGTTGCATTAGGTGTAAGAAGTTCACCTCACCAGCAGTTGCAACACTAATCAGTCTGTTATATGCCAGAAGCATACCTTTAATCACAAACTATAAGGTGAGCCCCACAAACAACGTGACAAAGTCTTTGCTTATTCTCCTTGCCAAGTCACCAATCCAAATCAGGTCTGGAAGCTTGCCACAAATTGGCAAGGACTGTTTACTGTTGTTAAGGTGCTTGATCACCACAAGTATTTATTGAGTAATGGGAAAATTGCCCATTTCCAAAGGCTCAAAAGAGCTGTACACAATATTGAAAATGTAATTATTGAAGACAATAGTGACTTTATGCTAGTTGACAATGGTATAAATGAATATGAGACTTACAATAATTTAACTGAATGTGAGGAAGACAACTTCACTGAAGTTGATTTTGACAGTAATGCTATTAGTAGCAGTAGTGACACTACTGCTACCCACATTTTACCTAAACATAGAACAAGAGAAAGGACGTACTTAGATCATTTAAATACCCAAGATTGGGACCTTAATCTTATCTCTATGTTTAGTAAGCAAGACACACTAGATGAAAAAACATGAGAATCAGCTGCTGGCCCAGAGATGAGTGTGCAGGCAACTCAACCTCAACTAGCATTCCCCATGACAAGCAGAGGAGAGCACCATAGCCAAGTGAGGGAGACAACATGCAGAGGACGCTGGATGCAGTACTCATGACTATGTGAGGCACCAACACTCTTCACAAGAGCAAGATTCCCACGCCTATGCACAGAGCCAACACTCTGCATTTAGCCCATGTACCTTTTTCTAGTTTAGAGATTGTAAATATCTAACCATCCTGTAGTGACTCAAAACCCCTCTAGTCCCAGCCCAGCTGAGTCTGCTAGTATGAAGAAAGAAGAAGAAAATTCTCAAAAGTTGGAGATCAAGTGTAGCACTCCTACTTTATTGTGACCAGGGAAGCAGTAAGCCTTATATGTGACAATATCTCAGAGGAAATGCAGAACAAGTTAAGGTGGACCTTTAACAGTAACGCACTCATGTGCTCAGTGGATGTTATACCATTTATAATTGACGCCAAAAGGAGGCTGAAAAACAATGCTATCATTTGGTATGACTCAAAAATGCAGGGAGGACTTATGTGCCAGTATTGGAGACATACAATCCACACTCTGTTTGATGAGGACCTTAACCTCATTCACTTATGCCAGTTCATTAACAAGAAAGCTATTCAGAAATTTGAGTGTGTCAACATTGATTTCAATAACTCCTCATTTACTTTTTAATTGTTGGTGAAGTGAACCAGCCCAAAATCATGGATTGGTTAGAAATAGCATACTGACTTGCTAAAGTTGAAAATGTTCAGTTGGTTATGTTTCTTAGGGAGGAGTACCAAGACAAAATTCCCAATGCTATTGAGAGCCTTCACTTCTGTATGGAGAATTTTATGATCTTTTGCAAAAGTGCATACTGCCCCATCAGTATGTGCCACACAAATGTTATTTTGGCTACCAAATTGATTTACACTGACTTGATGATGTGTAAGCAGATCCCAACCCACTGGTTGGCTCTTGATACCAGGTTGATTATTGATGCCAATGTCCAGGCATAGACGCTCAAGTCTATTAACATCAATCTCCCCAGTCTAGCTTCCATTACAAACCTGCACATCAGTTTTGCCTTTTCTCAGAGTGCCACCACCTTGAAAGAGATCAATGAGATCTGGGCAACATTGAAATCTGATATTAACCCTGAGACCAAATGGCCCACTATTAAGATCAAGAGCCCAAATTCACAGTATTCACACTCAGTCAAATGTGTGCTGATGGAGCTACAATTATCACATGATACCCAAGACTGGCAAAGCTTCACTGACAAGTTATTTTCAGAACAATTCACCTTGGTGATCCAGTCACAAGGAGCTATTTGGGTTCTGTCTATCTTTCTCACCCATGATCCACACCTCCAATTGCCTCTAGACAGACCTATGCATGAGATCACCATTTGTCTGGCAGCCTGGAAGGTCAAGAACTGGTTGTTACATTCCTGCTCCCTTCTTGCTTTGCCTGGTAAAACTAAGAAATTGATGGAAAGGTTCGAGAAATATTATGCTCAATTAATTGACTCAAACAGCCTGTTGGGACATCTGCCCCTGCAGATGATTGTCAATATATTAGGGATCTGCTTTTCAGATATCATTATTTTCTCTGACACCCTTCAAAAGTACATTTAG
This sequence comes from Hofstenia miamia, assembly GCA_900660155.1. Lineage (NCBI taxonomy): Eukaryota > Metazoa > Xenacoelomorpha > Acoela > Hofsteniidae > Hofstenia > Hofstenia miamia. Next base: position 396,134 of record CABFPE010000026.1, read on the forward strand.
AGAGCCACCACTGATACAAAGTTCCTATTTTTCAATTCTGAGTATGTACCTCTCTGTACAGCCTGCCTCATGAGAAGAGAGCTTAGATCTACCCAGCAGTTTTTGGCGCTGGTGCAACACTATAATATTTCCATGAAGACTGAGATCTTCTTCAACCTGGAACATCTAAATTATCCAGAGTGTGAGTATAGCAAGGTGGTAGAGACAAAGAGACATGCTACCAAGGATGGAGAGATTATTCCTCTAATCATTTTGGAACAGACTATGCACTCCCCCAACCAATTCTATTGAGAGGAAGAAGCACTAAATGAAGCAGTCAACTTAGAAACGTTTTCAGGCACAGCCACCTCACCTTGGCCCACTCCTGCCTGGTTGATTACCAATAAAGAGATAATTTTAACCATCAAGTGCCAGCCCAAGGAATTCACAGAAAGTTAGCTATTGTAGAGCACACCATCAAAATGAATAGAGACAATGCTGTCCTTGGATTGATGAAATGTGCCTCACCAAAATGTTCTCAAAGGAAGAGCTTGTGCTTCTACTATCTCCAGGGTGCCAACTTGCTCTGGACATAGAATGCACTACAGCTCACATTTGCATATCCTCCACCCAGGTTGACAGACTGTGCTTCTGCAATACCTTTTGGGATATGATACCATTGGCACCACCACTCTCAGCAAAAGGGTCAAGTTTAGTCAAGTTGAGAGCAACACAGAGAAGAACAATCTACTTTGCATACTGCCACCATGCCTGTTGACACCTCTTATTTTGCCTTCATGGAGGATGCAGAAAGGTTTCAAGAAGGTGTCCACTCACCTCTAAGATAAGATCAACTATGTTTTTGCATCAGCCAAAATCAACAAGTCCATACAGATGACTGAGTATAAAGAAGTTCATGGTAAATTACTCTTTGGTGGCAATCCTGAGCAGGTCTGTACCAATGGAAAGCTAACCATAATAGATTTTTTTCAGAAGAGCCAGTCTCTAGCTATCCAACTCAAGAAAATTCATGAAAAGATCTCCCAACTGGACCCACAAGTCCTTATTTTATCTCAAGCAGCAGGTGACCTTATATGGATAGACAATGTTGAAACTATCACCTGCTACTACAATGTTATGAAAAGTCTCAAGATTATCATCATGCTGTCAGCCAAAGTTTCCGATCCTGAAGCCATGATACTATCACAGGTTAATGAATACTGCTTGCTATTTATGGACCATGCTACTAGAATGGGCTCCCTGAGAGACATTTGACTCATTTTTACTCAAACACTCAGATTAGGGCAGACTATGCTCATACGTCTGACACAGATGCTCTAATGACCTTGATGATTGCTTTGAAAGGTATCTGTTTGTACAAAAGATTCTTCAATACATTTACAAGAATGCTCAACAATCTTTGGCAACATTGTCTGATCAGCACTCATTTACCTGAAATCCAGTTATTTCACTTCTGTAATGTGACATTAATGCAATGAGAGGTGCTTATGCAAATCACAAAATGGCCACACTATGATGAAGTCATGAGTTGGGATGACGTCTTAGCCTCTGAAATGGTGGAGGAGGCCCAAAAAACTACTCTCAAGTCCCATGGTCCAGTTACTGCCTCAAACTTAATCGAGCAAGGGGGGGTGTGTAGAGTCACTCAGAGCCTCTTTTTTTATTTTTATCATTTGTCAATTGTATTAGTGCTAAATACTGCCCAATAATTAGTTAGATTAGTTAGTTACGTCACTGTGATGTCATGATTTTTCACTATCAGATTTTCTAGAGCAGTTATACAAAATTATAATTATCTGTCTCCTCATTTTAGTGTAACATGTTATTGCTCTCTAATTTTGCAAGGGGACTCAAATGTGAAATTTGTAAAACCTGAACAAGTAATAATACTTGACTGTTGTAAATACTTGAGAAACATGTAGTAAATGGCACAATATAATTTGTCTCACTACAATGGTGTTTGATCTTTTTCGATTTATTTATTAAGCTAACCCTTTTAGATTCATCCATGGATTGTTGTGAAATAATAATTGCTTAATTTCCAGCGACAATTTGGGAGTTACTCCGCTGTGTCTAGGGTGACAGTATGTTCTTTAACAGTTGNGGAATTCACAGAAAGTTAGCTATTGTAGAGCACACCATCAAAATGAATAGAGACAATGCTGTCCTTGGATTGATGAAATGTGCCTCACCAAAATGTTCTCAAAGGAAGAGCTTGTGCTTCTACTATCTCCAGGGTGCCAACTTGCTCTGGACATAGAATGCACTACAGCTCACATTTGCATATCCTCCACCCAGGTTGACAGACTGTGCTTCTGCAATACCTTTTGGGATATGATACCATTGGCACCACCACTCTCAGCAAAAGGGTCAAGTTTAGTCAAGTTGAGAGCAACACAGAGAAGAACAATCTACTTTGCATACTGCCACCATGCCTGTTGACACCTCTTATTTTGCCTTCATGGAGGATGCAGAAAGGTTTCAAGAAGGTGTCCACTCACCTCTAAGATAAGATCAACTATGTTTTTGCATCAGCCAAAATCAACAAGTCCATACAGATGACTGAGTATAAAGAAGTTCATGGTAAATTACTCTTTGGTGGCAATCCTGAGCAGGTCTGTACCAATGGAAAGCTAACCATAATAGATTTTTTTCAGAAGAGCCAGTCTCTAGCTATCCAACTCAAGAAAATTCATGAAAAGATCTCCCAACTGGACCCACAAGTCCTTATTTTATCTCAAGCAGCAGGTGACCTTATATGGATAGACAATGTTGAAACTATCACCTGCTACTACAATGTTATGAAAAGTCTCAAGATTATCATCATGCTGTCAGCCAAAGTTTCCGATCCTGAAGCCATGATACTATCACAGGTTAATGAATACTGCTTGCTATTTATGGACCATGCTACTAGAATGGGCTCCCTGAGAGACATTTGACTCATTTTTACTCAAACACTCAGATTAGGGCAGACTATGCTCATACGTCTGACACAGATGCTCTAATGACCTTGATGATTGCTTTGAAAGGTATCTGTTTGTACAAAAGATTCTTCAATACATTTACAAGAATGCTCAACAATCTTTGGCAACATTGTCTGATCAGCACTCATTTACCTGAAATCCAGTTATTTCACTTCTGTAATGTGACATTAATGCAATGAGAGGTGCTTATGCAAATCACAAAATGGCCACACTATGATGAAGTCATGAGTTGGGATGACGTCTTAGCCTCTGAAATGGTGGAGGAGGCCCAAAAAACTACTCTCAAGTCCCATGGTCCAGTTACTGCCTCAAACTTAATCGAGCAAGGGGGGGTGTGTAGAGTCACTCAGAGCCTCTTTTTTTATTTTTATCATTTGTCAATTGTATTAGTGCTAAATACTGCCCAATAATTAGTTAGATTAGTTAGTTACGTCACTGTGATGTCATGATTTTTCACTATCAGATTTTCTAGAGCAGTTATACAAAATTATAATTATCTGTCTCCTCATTTTAGTGTAACATGTTATTGCTCTCTAATTTTGCAAGGGGACTCAAATGTGAAATTTGTAAAACCTGAACAAGTAATAATACTTGACTGTTGTAAATACTTGAGAAACATGTAGTAAATGGCACAATATAATTTGTCTCACTACAATGGTGTTTGATCTTTTTCGATTTATTTATTAAGCTAACCCTTTTAGATTCATCCATGGATTGTTGTGAAATAATAATTGCTTAATTTCCAGCGACAATTTGGGAGTTACTCCGCTGTGTCTAGGGTGACAGTATGTTCTTTAACAGTTGGCAGCCCAAATCATGGTACTGCATTAGGTTATGGCTACAATTAAGTATAGGGAAATAACAACTTTTACTCAATTATTTCTATTCATACATTGCACTTAATAATTTACACTGTGATAATAATATACTGCTGGTGAATTTTGAATGCATGGTAATTACATGCACTATTTATTATTTATTTACATAGGCTGAGGAAATAAGAACAATTGAGATCTGTTTTAATTGAGCTAGAAATTTACAACTAGAGACACACAATTAGCACCTTGGTGAGCTTGGATCAATTCAAGGATGCTGCTGTGGCATGATGCCATGTGAATTGATTGCTATTGGAGGATGATTCTCAGTGAACTATTTTTCTGTGTCTTTATTGAACTGGCGAACTACCAATGTTCTGTTTTCTGTTGGAATGCGGGTCACTCTCTATGATGGTAGCCTTTGCAAACTTCTACCTGTTAATTGAGTTACCTAGTACTGCTGGAGTAGTCAGAGCTCCCCCGTAATTCTAGACTAGTGAATAATTTCTCTGCTCTTGTAGATGCTTTATTTGGCATTGTAGACAATGCTGATCTGTGTATTCTCATTAGCAACAAAGATTTGATGTTGGTTCCAAACAGTGCAATCATTATCTTGTCCTGCTTCTGTTATGAAACATCATACCTTGTTTGTAATTGACAGGCAATTGTAAATCACTTTTCTCATTTAGTAATATGGAAAATGCCTAAACTGCTTGTTTTGGTTTGATTTTTGGTACTTGTCTTATCAACACACATTGAATTACATAGATCTGGTGTTGATTTCATTTACAAAAATTGTTGGATTTTACAAAACAAAATTTTAACTGAGAGATGGTATTGATGATCTAGTGAGTTTATTTCTCTTTTTGGCGAGTTTTCTTTGTATTGCTTTTCTGCTTTTAGTACTGCCCAAATCATATTGATTTACTGTAGTAATCATGTTCTCTGCATAAATGCAAGTGAAATGTTCAAATTTGTAATTTCTTTAAGTTCATGTGTATATCACAATTCCTCCATAACATTTCTTTGGATAAACATCAATCAACAATCTCAATTCCGCCATCAAATTATATGAAGGGCATGTGGCCAATTAGGAAACCTTGTACCATTAAAAATTTTACTCTTATTTCACTATAAGTGATTATCCTTGAAAGTATTTATTTCAATGATTTAGAATCAGCAGCATTATGTTTCCCCAAACTTTTAGTCAATCTTCATATATAACTGAGTATATTTATAATGTATCAATAGTCATACTGTAGAATCGCGGGGGAGCTCTGGCTACTCTAGTGGTACTGGGTAACTCAAGAGTTTAGATCAAGAGTTGCAAAGTCTACCATAGCAGAGAGTGACCCACATTCCAACAAAAAAAATATACATTGGTGGTTCACTGATTTTGCCAAACAAATACAGAAATTCCATTCCATAAAGAACTCCAGTAGTGACCAATTCACACAGCATCATGCTGAAGCCATATCCTTGAAGCCATTCTTACTCGCCAAGGTGCTAATTATGTGTCTCAAGCATTAATTTCTAGCTCAATAAACAATTTATCTCAGGGTTCTCTTATCTCAGCTCATGAAAATAAGCAATGAATAAAGGGCACATAATTACTGTGCATTCATGTTTGCCAACAGCATAGCATATTTGCAATGTATTAATTATTAAGTGCATGTATGAATCAATCAAATAAATGTTGTTATTCCCTACACGTAATTATAACCTAATGTGACCACGATTTGAGCTGTCACAGTTAAGGAGCTATTTGTCGCCACAGACCCAGTGCAGTTTCCTCCCGAATTGTCGCTGGGTTTTAAGCAATAGCTATCATTACCAAATCTTTGATGATGAATCTAAAGTGGGTTAATAGATAATAAAATAAAAAAGATCGAATGCAGTTGAAGGAAGCTAAATTTATTGTGCACTTTGCTACAGTAAACTCAGATATTTATTGCAAAAATCTGTAACTTATTACATGGATATTGTTTACAGTTTCAAAACACAATTTCCCTCACAAAGTTAAAAATGAGCAATCACATGTAATTTAAATTGAGGGGACAAATACTAACACTATCAAATAACTGCACTTGAAAATACAAATAATCGATTTAAAAGAAATTGATACAGATAGTTAGCAACAAATCATGAAATCAGGACGTCAAAAAGATGCAACACTATTTTCAGAGTGCCGAAATAATAATAAAATCGAAAAAGTAGGCCCTGAGTGACTCTACAATACAAGTGACTAATGTTAATCTATTTAGGTTCTAGAAGTGTTGCTGACTCAAATGCCCTCTCATCAGTACAGTCAGATGATATCAAATTAATTAACCACAGGGCATAGCTCAGCATGATGTTGAGGTGATAAGAATAATACACAGTGCAACAAACTCCTTATTAGTTGTTATTCACCATAATGCATGCATGCATTCTGTTGACAGAATTAATGAGAATTTAGAACAGTATTAAATACAAATTTTAATAAATTGTTCATATTAACTAAACATGTAATTAATAGAGTATTTGTTAAATAGATTTAACTTCACCTTCTTCTTTTACCATTGGTGATAAAAGCATTTTTATTTCTAATGTGATCATCTAGTTAATAATTAAATAATGATTTATAAAAGCAAAGATTAGGCTTAGCATTCCATAGTTGAACAAAAAAACTGGCATGATCATCAAGAGGCATTTTTGTTTACTCAGAGAAAGTTCTAATAATATGTTGGAAATAATTGCTTAGGTTTTGCAAACTTAATAATAATCCACAATCAATATTATTTTCCACCCTCTAAAATCATCAGCAAAGCCACAACCACCATTGCCAATTTAGAATTTAGCTAATAACTTTCATTCAGTATTCTGATAAATGTATGCATAGCAAAGGAAGAACTGAACTCTAGTAAAAGTTTATTGATAATGAATTATGTGACATAATGTGGTAGTAACAAAGGAATACAATGAAAGAAAAGAAACTAAGACTATCAACAAACTTCAATTTTATTATATTTTATCCTTTATTTTAATTTGTAAAACAATTTTAAGTACAGTTACAAAATAATGGTTGTCAGTAAATTGATTGACCAAAAGATTAAGACAAAACTGCTACAGTAAATTTATTAATGATATTATGTAATATTAGCAGACAAAAGAATTGTAAACAATTTTGAAATCAAAACCAGGTACATGCTAACTGCTTATCTATTTGTGCAACTTGATTATAAATAGCTTGTATTAGATTTATTGAGAGATGAATTAAGTTTCAATGGATTTATCTTTTTTATATCATCAGGTTTGATTATTTATGACAACAGAAACCTAAACATTGGAGCACATGAGGAGAACTCAGGTTCCCAAAATTCAATTAAAGAAATTCTGTTAATGCTGCACTCAGCTTTACTAACATCTATCAACTGGTGCAGTTTGTAGCCTAGCTATGAAAGTGTGTTCATAAGTTAAGTGTATGAAGAGGGATTTTTCAGTTTTGCTTTCCAACTTATTCAATCAATTAAATAACAAAATGTCATCAAATAGATGGAAAGTTACCGCTAGGTTAAACTACAGTTTTACATCCAAATTCTTAGGGTATCATAATAATATTTATTACACATATGAGGTGCCTAAGAGCCCCACTTTATATTACTTGCACATAGTGATTGTTAGATTACCTATTAATTGCTATGACCTCAATGATAGACAAATTCAATTTATTTTCATGCTGACCACATTGATTATTCACATGTATGCTGTAATAGTATTATACAGCTATTTAAATGTAGGGCTATTGATATGTTTAGGGAAAATAACATGCAAATGCATTCAGGTTGTAAAGAACCCTCCTTTATTGCTATCAACATTAATAACAAGAGCAATCAATGCATTAAATTAATTAAGGTACACTGTCATAGGCATTTGCTTCACACCACATACTGAGAATTGTCCATCACACTGAGAGGTTTTGTGAGTCACAACCATGTCCAAGCAACTGGTGATCATTACCAACTTCCTTCCCTTCATTGTTGCATAGTTCAGCTTTGGGTTTCAGCCCTGTAGATTACTTTTGATCTAAATACAGTTTCAATTGTATGTTGATTACAAGATAGTTGTGTCAGTATATTAGAATACCATATCAGAAATAACAACATTGATGAAGATAACAGATGTGGTGGGATCTTACTTGTGATTAATGCAATTATATGTAATAGTTTGGGTATTGCCTCATTTGACATAACCATATTACCACCTAGTACAGATTCTACAATTCTATAACAACTCCGTTTCCTTTTATAATTAATACTTGTTTACTAAAAAGACTAAAATCAATTAAAGGCCTCTAACAATGTTTCCCTGATCATGATCCATACAAAATTTGAATTTCTGTTTTGGCTCATTGCAGTCAAAACCCAATCAAATCACTTTCAGCTGAGCTATCTTTCGCCTTATTCTTTTTGGTAATCTGTAATATTACAATGATTGATAATTAAAGATTTTTACAAATAAAATTGTTTAAATAAAATTGTAATTTATTGCACTGCTTAATTTCAGTCAGAATAGCGGCCTTTATGTTTACACCTTTCTGGCTTAGGTGAGGCTGACAAGAATGCCTTTACACTTTCATTCTGTCACACAATACTGATAAGATTAGTTACATTTTAATGGGATTTTTACTTTTAACCATATTCCTTGTAAATTTCCATGTGTAAATGTATTCCTATTCTGATTAAATGTAAGTAAGAAATATTAATTAGAATTTTATTTAGAAAATATTATTGCAGCCTAATCCTTCCTATTCTTCATATTTACTGGAAATTTAGAAATAATTATAAAAGAAAAAAGACTGATCAACCAACAATGATTTTTATATTAATTTTAGTAAGCCACACAGATGATAAGATGTGGGAAAAAAATAATTAGGCAAAATGTTTAAATAAACATATCTGTAAAAATTAGTATAAATAGCTACAAAGAGAAAAGATAGTCATGAAATTAATATATATAATGTTAAAAATTTTTTGGTAAAAAGAAACTTAATTTTGATCTGTGTCCAATACCAACCATATTTGACTTTCCACAGTGTTAAAAGTACTTTCACTTCACCAAGAAATCCACATAAATGTACCATGGAGAATTACGAATGCCATCAATTCAACTGTCCAATTTTGTTATTCAAGGGTTTTCTTTACTCAAAGCCAACTTCAATGAATTGAGACTGCTTGATGATCTACAACAAACAACTGTCAGGAGTTTGAAGGAAAGAATACCAAAGGCACCAGTGATTTGTTGTCATGACAATGCATTGAAAGCTTTTAGTGTTGCATTGTTAAGCATAGTTAATATTTTTTTCAACAACAAGCAAGAGGCTTTTAATGATACTAAGTGTAAAGCATAATTGAAGTAATATCATGTAATTCCCAATGTAGATTTTATTTGTTATTATATGTACACTATGGGTATTCCCAAATATATTTTTTTGAACTTTAGTGTAGAATAGTGGGCAAAAGGAATAGGCATAAAAATAATATTAATTATAAAATTTTCACGATTTTTTAAATTACTCTGCTACTTCATCTAAATCTTTCATAAGAATGTTAAATAAGCATTATAAATTGCGTTTGTTATTGTTACGGAAAATATAGAATTTATCTACTTAGTTGCCTTAACATTTATATTTGTTAATTAGACAGAAACGACGGCTATTCCCACTTTCCTCATACACTATCCCCCTCTATTATATCCCCCTCTTCAAAAACTATCTAAGCTTTATATGAATATTGAAATATAAATAATTTTTTTGTGGTTTTCACAAGATAATACCCTTATTTTCAAAATTTTCTGCAACCCATGAATAAAAAAGTGCCTGAAAAAACAAACACTAGCTGTCATGCGCTATATATATATATATATATATATATATATATGTCTAAAATTTTTTGCAGAGAATCTCAAAATGTATTGCCACTTTTTAAAGATATGATTTAATTTTNAAAGACTGAATCTAACGCGTCTTTCCCATTTTCCTGTAAGTTACAATTTCTATTATTTTTAATATATATATATATATATATATATATATATGTCTAAAATTTTTTGCAGAGAATCTCAAAATGTATTGCCACTTTTTAAAGATATGATTTAATTTTGCATAAATTGCAAATCGTACTTTTGTAATAATAGAAAAAATAATTGAACCATAACCCATTGAAAACACTTTAGAACTACACCTGCCTTAAAAATCACGACGTTACAATTTTGTTCTATTTGTTAAATTTGTCTAAAAACTCTACAACCACAGATATTATTGGTAGATTTCATGGCTTAAGAAGTATGAAACTTAAAATACACTGAATTGTGGAATTTTAGCTATAATTGGGCATATTGGGTTGGTTTAATTATGAAAAGCAATTGATACAATATTATTATAAAAATACTCGAAAACATTCTATGCAAAATATACACATGGATTAAAAAAAGACCTTCACTGGATTCAACTGCCTGGGAGAGTTGAATAACTGAAACATATATTTGCCAGTAAACTTTGCAGTTAGAAAAGGGCTCAGCTTCGAAGTAAAAACTGATTTTTCTGTAACTATTTGTACTATAATTTTTCATTACTAGATACTTGGCCTTATCTTCAGCAAGTATTGTGATTAATCGCCAATAATTGGGCTTCTGGTTGGCCTTAGAGCTTTATAGCACACTAGTGTTTTATTCAAAGGCAAAAGAATACTTAAAATGTTATTGGAGCTTAGAACTTGTTGGTATATTGAGGTTTCTAGGTAAAATAAAGCAGCTCAAAAGGTTATTAAACTCATAGAAGATATTGCAAAGTCAGCATCAAGCTACTAATACACTTTAAATAAATAGTAAATTTGCTGCAAGTTCACAACATTACTTTAAAACCTGGCATTCTTTGTTTAAAAATAGGCCTACATAGAATTACTATAAAATATCAAATTTAAGAGAATATGACGTTTTTTATGTTTAGTATTTTTCTTTGCTAGTATTTCAGCATATTTTGTAATTTCTCTACTTTTGGAACCATAAACGTTTGCAAATTTACTAAAAACATTTTTGGAATAGCCCTAATGTACACAATGTATTTACAATTGATATATTTGATTTTATGAAAAGTAATCAATGTTTTGTTATGTTCTATTATTTTTTATTTCGGCCCCAAACTTTTTATGTATACATTGGGGAAACCAAAAGAGAATTGGAATACAGAATTTCAGAGTATATATGAGGTCATCTTCAATCCGAAATATATTGTCATGAACATGTAACTAAGAAGAAAAACTTTACTATTTTAATGAAAACCAAGGATACAGAAATTGCATAAAGGAAACTACGGAAAATCTATTAAATAGACAACTAAGTCAAAGATTACAAATTGTATAAAATCTAAGAATTACAATTTTAATATTATAAAATTTGTATTTACCACCATATTATTTTAGTTATTTTGTACCGAATATGAGTGGAGACACTCGAAACATGTATACATAGAATTTTTTTTTCCTACAATGAAAAGCTTATATATATATATA
>CABFPE010000026.1:429982-453599 GCA_900660155.1 Hofstenia miamia
TGTGATAAACAAATTAATTATACTGGTGTGCTTTAGTGGAGTATGAGTGCACTTACATTCATTTTGTATTACAATAATATTGCACGCATGTTTCTAAGATATCCACGTGATAAACAAATTAATTATACTGGTGTGCTTTAGTGGAGTATGAGTGCACTTACATTCATTTTGTATTACATTAATTGCATGCAAGCTTCTAAGATGAACACGTGATAAATAAATTATTAATTAATTCTCATTACTCTCAAATTTCAACCAATTACACCGACAATGTTATTGCTATCATTTATGCTTAAACAAATTTGATGTATTTCAAAACGTTCTGTAAATATATGTACAAAAATATATGAAATTCTCTAATATTAGTTTTTTCAAATATTTGAAGAATATAGGTTGGCCCTCTTAAGGTTAATATTTATTTAAAAATTTCAAATATTCAATGAATTGGTTTCAGAATAAATAACAAGAAAAGATTGTAAAAGCATAAATATGTCTATTGGTATAGCATAATACATTACTTAAATAAGTTTGTATAATTAAAATTGCTTAGCTTTCCATTTACTTGAAAAAAAATCCTAAGTTAAGACTTTTTCTTACGATTGCAAAAATTCGAATATATAAGATTTATTGTCATAGCAGTAAACTTTATAATGGCAAATATATTCTCACAATAAAGTGAGTTGAAACATTTGCTGTCCAGAGAGCTATATAAAGGTATGTAAAATATTATTCTGATTTCATATAGTGAGTACGAACAATAATAATCATATACGTCTCATGAAAAAATATTATTCATAATTTGGAGAAAGCTGAACTAATTAGATAGGAATTCTATTTAATTGCAGTCCACTATTAGAAGTGAACAAATATCCTTTTAACTTTTGTCTGCAAATTAATTGATGCAAGTATTCAATTAAAAATCTTAATTCAATATTGTAATCTAGCTATCAATGTTAGTACTATCCTATATCGTATTAAACGGATGCAATTTATTAATAATTATAATGTGATTGTTTCTAAGTTCTATAACTGCAACTAATAAATATAATCCAGTATATTGTTAGGTTTCCGAAGCTTGATCTATGTATCAGTGATCGTTAGATTTTAATCGCGATTAATCGTATGAAAAAAAATTTTGGCGATAGGTTAACCATAATCGCTGCTGCCAGGCTGCTTCTGATTAAAAATATTCAAAATACAATATATCAATTGAAAGATATTCAAAATAGAAAATATAAACTATTATTTTTATTTGAGAATATTTCCTGAAGTGATTTTACTCCGCATGTGCTTGTTAGGGTAAAGAAATATTTGGATCTCCAAGTTGAGGGGCAATAAACGATTTTGGAAATCAGAAAGAGCATAAACAGCTTTGCTGAACAGTCTCTCAAACCTGATTAGAAGTTGGCGTGATAAAATCGAGGATCCTTATATATAGAATTAGGCGACATCCGTCGCTTCCTAAGTATGTTAGATGCCTAATCATCACACTGTTTTTATATGTCCCAAGTTAAGGTTTTTTTGTAAAACATATGACACAAGAATAGTGGCCATAGATAAGATCAAACCGAAAATGACAACACGTAACTGAATGCATAACCATCAACTTAATTGGAATAATCTAGATTCATCGAGCACGCTGTTTACGATTAATCTAATCTACTTGACCAGCAGAATATATTAATAATAATCGCGTTGTCTATTAATCACGTTGAATCCCTGCTATGTATCGTACAGCAAATTAATTTTTGCAGTTGAAAAATTCCACGAATGTCTGTGTTTTTTAAGCGCGGATCTAAGGGCCACCTGCCAATTACAAATATTAATACTGTGCATTAATAATATGCGTTAACATGCTTTATACTTTCCGACCATTTAGAGTATTATGAAAAAGTAATAGTCCTGAACACATAAAAATTTATTTAATAGTTATAGGATTCTGTGTATTTCTCTGATAATATTATATTGCAATTCAATATCCAAGACAACATCCAATAAACTTTTCAGTACAGAAAAATTAGATCGAATTCGTCATATGCATGCATGTTTATTTTATATATCTTTCCATCAACGAAGTATTTCATTGATATTGCATTCTGAAATGAACATTTCTTAATAGATATTTTTGAACAATGCTTGCACAGAAATTAGATAAACACCTAAGTAATGCTCTGTAGTTAGTGATACCAGATTTCTAATTTGTTAACTCTTTTCGACTAATATATTTTGTCCAGGTCCTCCTTCCATGATCGATAAATCAAATATGATTGAATACTCCTGAAAACCCAGAAATAGCAAACGATGCACGTGGTGCGAAATTTTCGGAAAAGCCTTGCCGAGCTGCTACCAGAAAACAGCTAGTTCAAATTATTCTCTAAAATATGCATTGTTTAATATATTTGCCCAGAAAATCTTTTAAAATCTATATGTTGCAAAAATACAATGCGCAAATATATATATATATATATATATTAATCGCATCAAAAGCCATTCAAGAGCACATTAATAAATTACATAACATACTTAATTTATTACAACATTCAGGTTGAAAAATCAATTGTCAAAAATGTAAAATACTACAACCAAGGGTAGTTTTCTTAGGTCGTTGTATAGCACACAATAAAATTAGTCTTAAAGAGGACGCCTGTCACACAATTGATAAAATCATACTTGCGTTCTTACCCAAGCTTTCATACCTAATATTTCTGATGCAACCAATAGCAATCCCAACATCTTAAAAAAGAAAACACCATTCGATTGGATTTGGCATCACCAAACCGAATTAGATAATTTAAAAACTAAATTGAAAAAACTACCAAGTTTAAATACACCAGATTTTTCTAAAGAATTTATCATAGACTGTGACATTAGCTCTGTGGCTATTGGCTCAACACTAATTATATTTATAAATAGAATCATGACACCAATATAGTTTTTCAGTCGTAAATTAAAACCTAATGAACTTAGTTACGGTTCAATAAAAGTTGAGATTTTTACTCTAGTTGAAAGCCTCAAAAAATGTTTCTACTTCCTTCTCAGTCATTCCCAACTTTGCAGTCCATGCTGATAATTCCGGCCTTAGTTGGTTAAAAAAATTTTCTAAGATCATTCTAACGTTTTAGCATGATTGATAGAATCTCTAACAAATATTGATTTCACAATTATACACTGTAAGGGCAAACAGCACACTAATGCTGATTTAATGACAGCCTTTCCACAATACCATCGCAATGATCCAAAACAAACTTTATAATAAAGTTCCTTTTCCATTTATTTCTAAATCTGCGTATGACAAACTGCCAGTCTTCAACACAGATAGACAAGGTCAAGGAAGAAATATTCCAACTCTTACACTTGATGAGAGTTCAAACAATAGATGGCGTAGTTGTAGCTTTAATTCAAAATTGTCGAGTAATTTCATCAAGTCAACTTAGTAAATATTTTAAAATTATTAGAAAATCAAAATCCTAAAATCTAAAAGGGCTAAGAAACTAATTTTCCTGTTAAATTTTAAAATGCATAAATAACAATTTTTTATCATTGTCTTATATATGCAAGCAATTCTAAATGGGGCTTTTTTCATTTTCGTAGAGGAAAAGATGCCAAATTAGCCGAGAATGGTTGTTATGACGTCATTCAACAGTTTGCAAATTTCTTGCATATAATGTCAAGAAATGCTGTTGCTAATAAGGAATTCCTGCCTAGCATAAAAATATTTCTTTCCATCAGGGAATAATGCATTACTTCTGTGTTCTGACTCAAAGTTAATTTGATTACATAAAATATTTTCATTTTTATGAGATCTACACACATGTACATGTACACACATGATAATCAAATAAAAACATCAAATGGTAAATTTGAAACCAATCTCTCTCAGCTGCTAAAATATTTTAATATGCACCATTTAACTGTAAATCCCTCTAAAACAGAATTCTGTGTTTGTCTCCTTTTCACAAAGATAATCAATCAAACTTTCATATTTTTTCAGATTAAGAAATTATTCATGTCGAATCCTTCATATATCATTTAACTGTAAATCCCTCTAAAACAGAATTCTGTGTTTGTCTCCTTTTCACAAAGATTATCAATCAAACTTTCATATTTTTTCAGGGTAAAAAATTATTCATGTCGAATCCTTCATATATCATTTAACTGTAAATCCCTCTAAAACAGAATTCTGTGTTTGTCTCCTTTTCACAAAGATTATCAATCAAACTTTCATATTTTTTCAGGGTAAAAAATTATTCATGTCGAATCCTTCATATATCATTTAACTGTAAATCCCTCTAAAACAGAATTCTGTGTTTGTCTCCTTTTCACAAAGATTATCAATCAAACTTTCATATTTTTTCAGGGTAAAAAATTATTCATGTCGAATCCTTCATATATCATTTAACTGTAAATCCCTCTAAAACAGAATTCTGTGTTTGTCTCCTTTTCACAAAGATTATCAATCAAACTTTCATATTTTTTCAGGGTAAAAAATTATTCATGTCGAATCCTTCATATATCATTTAACTGTAAATCCCTCTAAAACAGAATTCTGTGTTTGTCTCCTTTTCACAAAGATTATCAATCAAACTTTCATATTTTTTCAGGGTAAAAAATTATTCATGTCGAATCCTTCATATATCATTTAACTGTAAATCCCTCTAAAACAGAATTCTGTGTTTGTCTCCTTTTCACAAAGATTATCAATCAAACTTTCATATTTTTTCAGGGTAAAAAATTATTCATGTCGAATCCTTCATATATCATTTAACTGTAAATCCCTCTAAAACAGAATTCTGTGTTTGTCTCCTTTTCACAAAGATTATCAATCAAACTTTCATATTTTTTCAGGGTAAAAAATTATTCATGTCGAATCCTTCATATATCATTTAACTGTAAATCCCTCTAAAACAGAATTCTGTGTTTGTCTCCTTTTCACAAAGATTATCAATCAAACTTTCATATTTTTTCAGGGTAAAAAATTATTCATGTCGAATCCTTCATATATCATTTAACTGTAAATCCCTCTAAAACAGAATTCTGTGTTTGTCTCCTTTTCACAAAGATTATCAATCAAACTTTCATATTTTTTCAGGGTAAAAAATTATTCATGTCGAATCCTTCATATATCATTTAACTGTAAATCCCTCTAAAACAGAATTCTGTGTTTGTCTCCTTTTCACAAAGATTATCAATCAAACTTTCATATTTTTTCAGGGTAAAAAATTATTCATGTCGAATCCTTCATATATCATTTAACTGTAAATCCCTCTAAAACAGAATTCTGTGTTTGTCTCCTTTTCACAAAGATTATCAATCAAACTTTCATATTTTTTCAGGGTAAAAAATTATTCATGTCGAATCCTTCATATATCATTTAACTGTAAATCCCTCTAAAACAGAATTCTGTGTTTGTCTCCTTTTCACAAAGATTATCAATCAAACTTTCATATTTTTTCAGGGTAAAAAATTATTCATGTCGAATCCTTCATATATCATTTAACTGTAAATCCCTCTAAAACAGAATTCTGTGTTTGTCTCCTTTTCACAAAGATTATCAATCAAACTTTCATATTTTTTCAGGGTAAAAAATTATTCATGTCGAATCCTTCATATATCATTTAACTGTAAATCCCTCTAAAACAGAATTCTGTGTTTGTCTCCTTTTCACAAAGATTATCAATCAAACTTTCATATTTTTTCAGGGTAAAAAATTATTCATGTCGAATCCTTCATATATCATTTAACTGTAAATCCCTCTAAAACAGAATTCTGTGTTTGTCTCCTTTTCACAAAGATTATCAATCAAACTTTCATATTTTTTCAGGGTAAAAAATTATTCATGTCGAATCCTTCATATATCATTTAACTGTAAATCCCTCTAAAACAGAATTCTGTGTTTGTCTCCTTTTCACAAAGATTATCAATCAAACTTTCATATTTTTTCAGGGTAAAAAATTATTCATGTCGAATCCTTCATATATCATTTAACTGTAAATCCCTCTAAAACAGAATTCTGTGTTTGTCTCCTTTTCACAAAGATTATCAATCAAACTTTCATATTTTTTCAGGGTAAAAAATTATTCATGTCGAATCCTTCATATATCATTTAACTGTAAATCCCTCTAAAACAGAATTCTGTGTTTGTCTCCTTTTCACAAAGATTATCAATCAAACTTTCATATTTTTTCAGGGTAAAAAATTATTCATGTCGAATCCTTCATATATCATTTAACTGTAAATCCCTCTAAAACAGAATTCTGTGTTTGTCTCCTTTTCACAAAGATTATCAATCAAACTTTCATATTTTTTCAGGGTAAAAAATTATTCATGTCGAATCCTTCATATATCATTTAACTGTAAATCCCTCTAAAACAGAATTCTGTGTTTGTCTCCTTTTCACAAAGATAATCAATCAAACTTTCATATTTTTTCAGATTAAGAAATTATTCATGTCGAATCCTTCATATATCATTTAACTGTAAATCCCTCTAAAACAGAATTCTGTGTTTGTCTCCTTTTCACAAAGATAATCAATCAAACTTTCATATTTTTTCAGATTAAGAAATTATTCATGTCGAATCCTTCATATATCATTTAACTGTAAATCCCTCTAAAACAGAATTCTGTGTTTGTCTCCTTTTCACAAAGATAATCAATCAAACTTTCATATTTTTTCAGGGTAAAAATTATTCATGTCGAATCCTTCATATATCTTGCAATGGGAATTAAAAATATTTCACATTTTGTAAATTCCAAAATGAAATCAATATTGGTTAACCCTCTAGTATTAAGTCATTATTGATACTGTAATGTTTTATTTAATGACATAAACCAGTCATTAATAAATTAAAATTGACTCACAAATTAAATGGGCAGCAATCATTCATAAAGCGACTGGGAGCGACAAAAGTTCAAATTCTAATCATGACGATGCTTCACATTGTATAAGATACTTTTTATTAATATAATTAATTAAATTTTAAATCAGCGTTCACCTTAAAGCAAGCTACAATTCCCGCGTTAAACTTCTAATTCGAGGACTTCTAAAATCAGAAAAGTGAAGTTTAAAAAACATTTTCTTAAAAATTCATTTTTAAACTCAACAATTGAACTATGGAATAACTTACCAATTGAAATAAAACGAATCAAAAGTTGTAGGAAATTTAAAAGTCAAATCTTTGACTACCTCCGGAAGCAATATATCCCTAAAATCGGCTTCTATTTACAGCAAATGCATTTTTAGTGGCATTGTCAACAATTGAAATATGTTCTTCGTCCTTAGAACAATTACTTCTCTAGGATTATGTACATAAATTTAAATTTTTTATTATGGCAAATCTGTTAATTTTGAAAATTACAATAAGGCACCAGCTTTCAATCTACAATAAGTGTTGTGTCGGGGTCAAAATTATAAGTTACCATTGCCAAAATTCTTAAATTGTTAGTATTCTTTAATATAATACTTGCATAGATGTCACTGTAATTAAAACCAGACATACAATCGCAAGTAATGTTTTTAGAAAAAAATTACATTCCCAACTATAAAACTTCACCGTAGTTTTTTCTGTATTTGATGTTTGCAATAGGTCTGTTTGGTTGTGTCGGATAATTTACTTTGAGCCAAATATGGAACCGGCTGCTGCCCGGAAATTTACAGGCCTGCAGCCGCTTTTAATTTTCATGAATGATCAGTAAAACTACCGGCCAAAATGATAAAATCCATTTTTGTTTTATCTGATAAAGAAGGAATATTTTTACTATTTTCTCAGGAATTACTATTAAAATCTAAAGTACAAAAAATTGTTTTTATAGTATTTGCAACCTAAGCTATTGCAATTAAAATAATAATTAAATTTTTTTTCTGCTTTTCTAAAGGGTAATTTGACTTAAGTTTTTTAAAGAACTTACTAATTATATTACCAGAAGCTGTGAATAATGGGATTCGAAGAAGAAATTTGAGTGACCTCATTCAAATAAAGCAACTTGAATTATTGAATTTTTCTAATAATGGAAAGAACACTCAAAATAAATTTGAAAGATTTTCGTTGCAAAGACATTCAAACACAAATGTCAGTTGAAATATCTTACTAAAGTAGTAACTATGGATCTTTTTTTCTTCCCCCTCCCAACACTAACAATATTTTCATAGAACAGGGAATGTTTGGTTTTGAAAACATATATTTAAAGATAACCCTAACCCTAACCCTAGCCTAACACATCTATTTTCTTTGTCAATAAGACTCACAGTCATTTGATGTCCTTTTCTATAAATTCTGTTTCAGTGTAGAATTTGATGTAGCTGACAAATCTCAATAGCATTTTCTTTGCCATTGACTATACGACAAAGTTCGAAAATATCAAATACACGTGAGGGCTATGACATCACAAATAGACATCGGATTCTAATTCGCTATTGGAAGCAGAATTTGGAGAAATTGACATCAAATGACTCTGAGGGGAGGGAATTGGAAGAAGCAAAAAAATATCCGTCATTATGTTTGGCTTTAGCGAAAAGTTTTTTAAGTACTTATAAATTTTTCAATTCTAAGTGAGTTCAAATGCCACAGCAATATGAAGCATAATGATTGGTAATGGTACTAGTGATGTGCGAACCGCCTATTTTTCAGGGCGGTCCGCGTCCTCTGTTCAACACTGAGCCCGCCCCTTAAAGTATTAGCCCAGCCGTAGCCCTCCCTAGCATGATTTCATTATGTACCTGTAAATTACTCCAGATCCAATAAAAACATTACTATCAGCTGTTCACTCAAATGTTAAATTTACCAGTGGTAGATTTGAGATATAGTAGTTGTGATTTGAGAAATAGCAAACAGAATTGTAAACAGATATATTGCGTTTTGAGATATAGTAAACAGAATAGACTTACAATACTTTTATCTTTTCTTCTCTATGCTAGCCCGTTAAGATCTCAGCCCAACCGTGACCCGCCCGTGACCCACCCGAGCCCACGGGCCCGTACACCACTAAATGCTACTCGCTTAGTCTTATATATTTTAACTGTCATAAAGAAATATATATATGCATAAAAAGAGCTTGCTGCGAAGGTGATTACACTAAAGTCATAGGCTTTTTTGTCAAAAATCAATTACATTTTAAGTAAATCATGTTTAATCTCTAGTTGCTTCAATGTATCAACATGAATCCGATGTAGCTCCATCATGTGAAGTTCAAATCAATCAATCTGATGATATTTCTTTTGCAGAGGACGACATTTTCTACCTCAGTAGTCACTGCACTTCATTAGGATGTGGTTTAGATTACTTACCTAGCTCATTTTTTAGGGAATATGTCGTTTGGTCAATTTTTAGCAATTAACATCTAACATTCATATGTTTATGTCACTTCAACTTTTAAGACCACGCTGTGTAAATATACTTTTGAAAATCTCAATTTTACATTTCAAGAAAAAGATCATTATCCTGAGCTTTTCATTTTTTTTCTAGATTTATATTTATAGCTTAAGTTGCATTCCTTAGTTTTTGTTTGTAGTGCCATTATTATGGTAATAATGTATTTTATTATTATTATTATTATTATTATTATTATTATCCTTGCATCTCACAGCTTCATGCTGGTATCCCTCTCAGCTCGGGGAACTCACCAGTTCCCAGGGAGTCTGAGAGCTTTCCTCAGGACTCTAGCTGTTCCTAACAATGCTGCCTTCTGTGCTACTGCTCCTCCCCACTTTGGTACTCCCAACTCCTCCAAGTATCTCTTATGCTTCTTACTCACTGCTCCTAGTGCTCCTACAACTACTGGGACTACTTCAACTTTCTTTAACTTCCACAGCCTTTCTATTTCCTCTGCTAACTCTCTGTACTTGTCTATCTTCTCTTTCTCCTTGCTTTCTACATTTCTGTCCTTTGGTACTGCTATGTCTATCACTGTTCCTAATCTTTTCTCTTTGTCTACCACTACTATGTCTGGCCTCCGTGCTTCTATCACTTTGCTCGTCTGTATGTTGAAGTCCCACAGTATCTTAACCTTCTCATTTTCTATGACGCCCTGTGGCTTGTGCTCATACCACTTGTCTCCTGCTTCTAACCCATGCTGCCTGCTCAAACTCCAGTGTACCATTCTTCCCACCTTGTCATGCCTGAACTTATACTCATTCTGTGCCAACTTCTCACACCCTGCTATCAGATGATCTACTGTCTCTGCCTCTTTCTTACATAGCCTACACTTATCACTTACTTCTACTCTTCTGTCGATATGCTTCTTCACCCAGTTTGTTCTTATTGCTTGCTCCTGTGCTGCCATTATCAGTGCTTCTGTTTCTCTCTTCAGTCCTGCCTTCTTTAACCACTTGTTGCTCTCTTCTCTATCACACTTTTCTGTGTTCCTCCAGTATTCTCCATGCATTGCCTTCTGCCTATACCTTGTTTGTCTCTCTGATTCCATCCTACTCTGGTATATCTTCTTTCCTTCACTCTCAGTTCTTATCTTCTTTAACTCCTTAGTGACCTCTAGTAGGGACCCCTTAGGTTGCTCTTCTACATACTCCTTTAGCCCTAGTGCTTCTGCTTCTACAGTCTCCTCCACACTTAGCAGCCCTTTCTCTCCCTTATGCCTTGCCATGTACAGCCTATCTACATCTCCATTGAGGTTGAATGCTTTCTCTGCTGCTAGTATCTTCCTTGTCTCCCTGTCTAATTCCCTTAGTTCATTCTTATTCCACCTAACTATTCCTGCCGAATATCTCAACACTGGTATCGCCCACGTATTAATTGCCTTTATGCTGTTCTGCCCATTCAATGCTGACTTCTGTAGTACCTTCCTTACTCTCCTCTTGTACTCTTTCCTTAGCCTCATCTTCATTTCCTCGTGATCTGTTCTGTCTTTCTCTATCACACCTAAGTACTTGTACCCCTCCTTGACTTCCTCAATCTTATCCCCACTGCTTGTCCTCAAGCCATCCCCATCCACACACTTGCCTCTAGTCATTGTCACTGCTGCACACTTTCCTAATCCAAACTCCAACCCTGAATCTCTGCTTGCCTTCTCCAATGTCTCCACTTGCTTCTGCAACATCTTCCTTGAACTAGCATACATCTTCAGGTCGTCCATGTACCACAGGTGACTCACTGCTCTACCATTCTTCTCCATCTTATACCCTATGCCTGTCTCCTTTAACTTTTCTGTGATAGGGATTAAGCTAACTACAAACAGTAGTGGTGCTAAGCTGTCTCCCTGGAATATGCCTCGCCTAAACCTCAACCTATGCCCATCTATCTCAGTCTGCCACTTTGCCATCTCCCTCTCTAGAAACTCAACCCATTTCCGTGAAACTCCATTGGCCTCTAGCGTCCTCAATACCCACCTATGTGAAATGCTGTCATATGCCTTCCTGTAATCTATCCATGCCATTGCTAAGTTCGTCTTTCTTCTTCTACAATTCTCCACCACTGCCTGGTCTATCAACAACTGGTCTTTGCATCCTCTCGTCTTTGTCCTACATCCCTTCTGCTCCTCTGGTATCAACCTATTCTGTTCTAAGTAACATGCCAGCCTATTTGAAATCACTGAAGTTAGCAATTTCCACGTTGTTGGCAGACATGTTATTGGTCTGAAGTTGCTTGCCTCACTACCTTTCTTTGGGTCCTTCTGTATCAGAAATGTCCTTCCCACTACCATCCACTCTGGACACCCACTCACCACACACTCCTCCAATGCTACTGCTAGTCTCTCATGAACACTTGTGAACTTCTTCAGCCAATACCCATGTACCTCATCTCTGCCTGGCGCCTTCCAGTTCTTCATCTTCTTTAGAGCCTCCTTCAGCCTTACAGTTGTGATTACTTCTTCTTCTTGCCTGACTTCTTTCTGCATCTGTACACTCTCTATCTCTGGTCCTGCACTTCCCCATATATTCTCCCAGAACCTTACTGCGTCTTCACCTGCTTTAGCTGTAGCCTTTCCTCCTGCATCTAGTTCTTTGTAGAATCTTCCTTCTTGAGTCTCAAACTTCATATTGTCTCTTGCCTGCTTCGCCCTTGCCCTATATTTTCTTAGTTTCTCAGCTTCTGCAACTAATCTCTGCTTTAGCTCTTCTCTTGCAGTTTCTATAGTCTTCCCTTTACCTACCCTGCACCTGTCCTGCACTGCCTTACTTGTCCCAATCTTCCCTATTTGCTGCCTAATCTTTGCCACTTTATTCTCAATTCTTCTTTCCCATGCTGGCTTTCTGTCTCCCTTATCTTCTTGCCACCTCTTCTTCTTTATTTCCACGCCTACATTCTTCAGCACCTCACATGCCCCTGCATACACTAAGCTATTTACTTCTGTAACACTCTTAGCATCTATCCTCTCCAACACTTTATTGACTTTTGCTGTCTCTACTGCTAGCTTGCTTCTCTTAACTCTTCTTGGGATTGGCAACCTAGCTCTCTCACCTATTTCTTCCTTCATCTTTTCCTTGATTGCTGCTTCAGTTTCTGCATCTGCTACTTCTGCCACTTCTGTCTCAACATCTATCACTTCATCTTCCCTTTGCTTAACTTGTTCAACTCTCTTTTTCCCTTTACTCTCATCCAGCTGTAACTTTCGCACTTGTCCTGCAAGAATCTGCTCTGTAACTTCTAATCCTGTTTCTGCCTTCCTCCATTCTTCCAACATTCTCTTCCTGTAACCCCTCTCATCTGGCCTGCTTCTTCTGTAACACTCCAATGCTGTCCTGTTCTGCTCATCTGTCAATTTGTGCCTTTGTCCATTGGTCTTTGTGGATCCTATACTGCCACTTCTCGAGTCCACACTCCCGATTGTGGAGTCCGCCTGTTGTCCGGAGATTCTTAGCACCCTCTGACCATTGAAGGCCTGCCGGGGACTGAGGGCCTTTGCTCTATCATGACTTTTCATCAGTGTTATTTTTTGTGTTTGATTTTGGACTCACATTCTCCTAGGAAGTTGCCAACCAAGGCTTAAGAGACCTTCCTGCCCCATGAGCTTTCATTTTGGACTGCCCTTGTCCTAGGAAGTTGCCAACCAAGGCTTTAGAGTGCTTCCTACCCTGTGAGCTAAGTCATCCAGTTTGCTAACCACGATCACAGTTGCTTAACCTCAGCTTACCAACCTGCGTCTCTACCAACTGGGCTACCTGCCCACATTATTATTATTATTATTATTATTATTATTATTATTATTATTATTATTATTATTATTATTATTATTATTATTATTATTATTATTATTATTATTATTTATTATTATTATTATTATTATTATTATTAAATAGTTTGTGACGGGGACAGATTAATTCGGGGATGGTTGTATGCTACTTTCACAACCATTGATTTTCGGGTTATCATTTTTAACTTATATTCATGTATATATATATATATATATATATGTACCATATCTATCATTGTCTTTTCTTAGTCGATTAGATCTTCTTAAAAATTGGTTTGTATTTCGAATTCTTCTTGGGGTTAGAATTCATCATAGTGATCTTACATCATAGTGATCTTACTTTGCCTGCTCGTGTGACTGCCCCTTTCATGTGGTTAGAAGTCATCATAGTGATCTTACATCATAGTGATCTTACTTTACCTGCTCGTTTTAGGTTCCTTGCAGATGTTGTCAGTTTTTTCTTAGGAGATTTCCATTTCTTTTTAGTTTTACCCAATCAGATTGAGACTTGCTTTAGATGGAACATGTCCAGTTTCATTTCAAAGATTCTTTATAATGACATTTTCTCCAGGTTTGAGTTCAGTTAAGTTTGCTGGCCCTTATTAGGTTTTTTGATACTTGTGCAGGAACTCTTTTCTTTTTTCCATTTCATCGTGACATGATGAGTCATGTCCTAAGCAATTGCAAGTGTTGGCATCATTGTTCATAGAATTCAACTTAGAGACGTTGTGCTAGTGAAGCAGTTATATAAGGTTTTCTTGAGTTGCTATACATAGTGTATGTCACCGTACCGCTTAGAAAGTTACTTGAATATGGGAACTTCTTTTAATACTAATCCCAAAAATGTGAAAACTTCTTTAAGACTTTTGATGATGCCTAAGGACGTCATATTTGAATTGTTTTCACACAATAAAGCAAGTGTAGTAGTTTATTGTTTTGAAATAATTGATACCTTGTATTCAACAACATTGAACGCAATTTTCATTTAAGGAACATTTGGTCTCTCATGCGGTATCATTGGTTGTCTTCTATTAATATTAATTCAAAAACATTTCGTCACTAGATGGCGTCCAATAGAATTCATGCATGCTCACATGGCAAATAGTCATAGGTGTTACAAGAACCTAAGGTTATCCCAATGGGACGGGCTTCACTCAGTCTCTTACTACTCATGTGGTATCATTGGTTGTCTTCTATTAATAGGGCAATCTATTTTGCACTTTGAACATTTTTGCACATATTTTCCAATGTCATCACTTCATTTTTGCAAAGAGAAAATATACTTCTCAATTTCTTCATGTTGATGCATGAGTTCAGGTATCTTCTATTTCATGTAAGAATGTATGATTATTCTCTCCATCTACTATCTCAATGGTTCATATCATAATTTCCTAAATAGATTCAGAACTTTATCTTTCTGGAATGACATTTTTGCCACCCATTCTGAATAAATGAGATCACACTTGGACAGTTGATCATCCTTTTTTTACTCTTTGCTACGCTCATCTTAATTCTTGTATCACTTGGGTTAAGGCTTCATTTTAAGCCTGATGGATGACGAATGATATTTCTTTCTCTAAGTTGTGATCACTCTTTGTGTTTAGATTATATTTTTAACTTTGTGACAGTGCGCCTGGATATTACGTTAAAGCAAGACCAGCCTTTGTGCTCGTGGTGATCTGTGGTAAAATTGCTTTATGTGAATGACTTCTATTGGTTTCTAATCACAAGTTGCTATAAACTATGGTCCATAAATGCATTCATGAAATTTTAGAGCTCCATAGACAACAACAAGAATCTCTTTTTACAGTTGTGAATATTGCTGGCCATTTTGGTTACACTTTAAGAAATTCAAAACTATGAAATATTGAAGAATGTTGAGGTTTTTTAGCCTTTTTGTAGTAATCGGATCTAAATTTAACAATGTTTTGGAACTTTTTTAGCAGTTTTATTTAGTCTTTAGAATGTTGTCAAACAAGGGAGAGGTACATGAGAAAGGGAAGAATATTGTATGCATTTGATTTTGCTTATGGTGAGTGATTGATGTGTAAGAAACTTTTTTTATCGAATATGATTAAAGCAAGAAAAAATTTTCAGAACATATTTGCTCAATGTAGAAAATTTGACGATATGCGAATAAAATATTGGTATTGTTACAATATTTTGCTCGTATAATACCAACCTTTCAAAAGTTTACCCGCTTTCCACCCTGGCATGGTGTAGGGTAATTGGCAATTTTCACTGTCCATTGTGATCTACAATGAAACCCATATATTTTCAGTATAGAAAATATATTTTCTTGAGCTTTTTTCAATATCTTTCGTAATGTAGTTTCATGGGCTGTTTCTTCATTAGTTGCACTATGCAGGTTATCATGGATGGTAAGAATATTTTGCAGACCCTAAATATCTTTTCTATCATCTGCTGAGATTTTTGAGATAAAGAGTAAGGTCCATTGAGAAGACGATTTCATCGACATCATGCAAATGGTGCTCAAAAGATGTACAAATAGGACTACTGCCTTGTTAGTTCGATATTCCAAAATGCATTAGATAAATCTATTGCAGAAAAAGTTAATTTACCATTGAAGAATAATATGGTTGAAAATGTGGTTCTCGGGTGCTATATGAGTTTTTTGTTTAGCATCCATTGTTACTCGAATACTTCCGTTCTATTTTTCACCAATCATGACGCTCTTCCATCTTGGTAATTACATCATTTATTTCCATTTCGGGCAACCTATCCTTCAATTTATTTCAAGTTGTAATCTTTTAGGAGGATGTATGAAGGGTATTGTATTGGGTTTTGTTTATATATCATATTTAACTTTGTAATGTCTTAATCCTTTAAAAACGTCCGAGTAGTGGTTTGTTATGGCATGTGGAGAGTTTTTGTAGAATTTAAGTCCGGAGTACACGTTTTTTTTTTATAAGAAAGTGGTTTATAAGAAAGTAGTGCTCAACATATTAATATTGTAAGAAAGTTCAATACTGGATTCTTGAAACTTAAGAAAGTTCTAAAATTATTATGAGAAGTCTTTTTTCTCGCCTTTTTCTATTTTTGATTTATTTGTTAATCTGCGTTCATGTGTGATTTTCCGGTACCGTGTAGGGGTTGAGTTAACTGTCTCAGTGTTTTCCGTTTTGTTCGATAAAGGTCTTTCATTCTTTTCTTTTAAGTGATTAAACTAAGGTAGTTGTGCAATTTTAACAATGCCTTTAACTGCGCATGCGCACAAATACTTCATGCCAAAATAAAATTTTTTTAAGAAAGTTACAAGAAAGTTTTGGTACTGAAAACATGAAATATCTAAGAAAGTTTCAATACTGGGCCAAAAAAAACTTTCTTATAAAAAAAACGTGTATAGCGTTGAAGATCTTATCTGAAAATAATGCAATTTGGTAGAGGCATTCTTTGATGTCTTATGAACAAGTGAATCTTTCTTAAAATTTACTTGCAGAAGGTCGTCTTCTAAAATGGAGTAACATCATATGAGTATATAATATAATCGTCCATCAGATCTTCTTTTACTCTCAAAGATTATGCGTAAAGAACAGACTCCTTATTCCTTCCTTGACCAGTTAATCTGCTAATGGATGGTAAGTCCAAGTGTCTTGAAATCTTGAAGAAAAAGAACACCACCTGGGCTGCTGAGTCTACCTTCATTTTGATTTTACGCCAGTTTTTCAAACCTGTGGTTTCAAGCGAGAAATTTTTTTCCGCATTTGCTTTTTGTAGTCAAACTTCAACTATATTCTTCATCATTTTATTCATCACTAGACGAGTATTCTTCGATTTTAGGTTGCTTCTGCAGATTTATTCTGCACATGGCAGAGAAGTGATTTGGAACACTGTTGTTGCATCTATTTTCTCTGCTGTACAATTTCTACGTTGATGTCTACGTCCACATTGCTGACAATCTATGCTGTTGTTCTTATTGCTATATGAGTGTTTGAAGATTGGTGGAGCATTACATAAAGTATTATTGCAACGATCAGGGGTAGCCAAGCCCCCCTAGGATATAATTTTCTGAAATTTTCATTTAAAAATGCTTGGAATTGTATACAATTTTAGACCTAATGTTGACAGTTCAATTCATGTTTTCTTGAAAATGAATGCCATGATGATGGAACTCTGTTCTCTGTCAGTTAATGTTGCTGATGATAACAATGAAGAATGGATTGTCTTTGCATTATCTTCACAATGATATGCCAAATATTCTGAGCAATCTAAAAAAATCTTCAATTTTTTTCAGTTATGCAAGCCGTAGTATGCCATGGCCCACGTAAATCATAATTTATGTTGGACAATAGCAGGTCTATCACATAAAGAGAATTCAATCTTGCATTAGCAGTAAATTATGAATGCATTGACTTGAAATCATTATTACTAAAATATGCTAAAAATTGTTTAATTATAGTTGTAGAACATCTGTTTAAATGTTTGGCTGGCTACGAAACTGGCTACGATCTCTATTTCTTTTTTGCACTTCTGGCCTTAGGGAGTTACACAGTTCTTCAGCGATTTTATCTGCTCTGGTTACTCTTCAAAGCATTTAAAAATTTTTGCTTTTTAACAAAGGCTTTTTTGGTTCCTCTTCTGTCATTTTGATGGCAAGTTGAGCACGAATTAGGCTGCTGTTATGTCTGAAAGTTATAATTTCGCGAAAGCTTCCTTCATAAATTGACTATTGCATTTATTTTTTGGCTGAAAACTAATGTAGAATCAACACACTTCTGAGGATTGGCCATAAATAGCTTTTACTATTACTTTTTGTAGTGGACAGACAGGATTTCCTACTAAGTAGTCGATTCAAATTACCTCTTAACTGCTTGATTAACCAGAATGGTGTATCACACAATAACTTTATTATTATTATAAGACAATAATCCAGTTCCATTTAGGAGCAGCAGAGATTATCAGGGTCAGAACCCTAAGCAGAGCCATGCTATCAAGAATAATGTGATTACCAGCAATGTTTGCCAAAGCTATGCCATGGTTGGTGACTCATGAAGGAACTAGCTCAATGAGTGTGACTATAATGGAGGTGATCCTAATGATTTTGTACAACTATTGTTCTTGTTATCATCGACAGTAAAGGGATGTTCTTACATATACATAACCCTATAGATAAATACATCATGACCTTCGATGCATATGAGCAATCATTGCAGTACAACTGTGAAAGCTTACTTAAATATAATAACTATCAACAATTGTAATAAGATGCTCGTAGGAAATTCCTATGTTTAATAAGCTTGTTATGTTTATTACCAACAATAAATTTGGATCTAACAGAAAAAGGGTTAGCCTAGGTTTAGCTATCCAGCTATTTGTAATGCGGGGGCGCATTATAAAGTGAATCGATCGATAGGTAAGCTAAACGAAGTAAAAACTCCCATGCCTAACATTAATCTTCCCTAGTAACACGAAGTTGTTTTTTGGACGTCCTTAAGTCGACATTTATAGCCGTTCAAAAGACGTCAATATCTGTCCTCATAATGGACTCAAAAACGACATGATTTGCGAATAAATAAAGTATTATTCATGATTTTCCAAAACCCTTTCAAATGAAGTAAGGTAACTTAATCTGATAACGTGTACAACCTATATTTGTTATTAATTACTGAACTTCTTAATATTTAAACACAATCAAACATCTAGTATTTTCACTTAAAAATTATGCCACTAATATCATTTATAAAAAAGGATTTAAAAGCTTTACTTTTGACACATCTAATTTCACTTTTAGAAACGTTGAAAATTTTTTATTCTTTGCTATTTTTCTTAAAAATATTAACGCTTCTAAACAAAATTTAATCATTTTTTTGTAATGTCACATAATATTGAATATAAAATTTATGATTGAATGAATTATTCCATTTTTTATGATAAACATGCATTAATTTTAAACATAAGTATTTTACACAGGTCGGAATGATTTATGCAAATATATATTTTGACTTCAACAATACCTTAAAATGTAAATATTAATAAAAAGTCAATAGATACATACTAGTGAAATTAATGAAAAAGCAAATATATAAAAAATTTTACGCCATTACAAAAGTGACATTTAAGTGTCAAAATTTCCATTATAAGAGACTTTTTTATAAATGATAATAATGATGGTGGTTGTGAGCGAAATGAGTAGGAAGTGTGATTGTGAGTAAATTTCAAAAGCATGGTTACAAAAATCAAATGCTGTGAAAGATATCACAATTAAATTAAAAAAGTTCGTTGCAAATCATAAATAACATTTTATTTATTAGCAAATCACGTCGTTTTTGTGTCCATTACGAGGAAAGATATTGACGTCTTTAGGACGGCTATAAATGTTGACATAAAGACGTCCAAAAGACAACTTCGTGCTACTAGGGTTAGGACACACTTTCGCTAGATAGGGCAGAGCGCTAAAGCTGATGTCGAGTGTAGAATTGAAGATGCCTCTCAGCAGGCCAATAATTGCAACGTTGACAGTCCCTGAATAGTTACTCATGTGTCTGAACGTTTAGCTTGCCATTGTAATAATAATAATAACACCTGATATGAAGCAAAGTTAAATCCAAACGATTTATTTCATCAACTAGTCTACTTCTTCATACAGTACTTATAGCAAATTTGTACAACGTTTACATGTACCTGTTTTTCGTTTACTATTATTTCTTGTTCTTGAACTTCTTCTGCTAATCTTTACACAACGTGTTGTTTTTGGCTATCCATTAGCTATGCGATTTCGGTTGAAACTTTTTGCCAAAACTTATTTATAACTTAGTTTACAAAAAGATTCTAAGTGATATAAAAACAAGTTAATCAAAAATTAATCAAAATAAAAGTTTTTAATAATGTCTTCTTCTTTTTCTTTTTTGATTGACGCTGATTATGTCACACTAATATCTGCCGAAGCTTTCACTAGGTTCATTTAATATACGAATCTAATTTTTGATAGTGACCGAGAAATTTGATCCATTTTTACAATCTTCCCAAATAAGATTATCGATCAAAATTTGATGATCTAATCCAATCTAAACTGAATTTCTAAAAGTTATTGATTTTTTGTATTTAAGACGGATCCGAATACACCTTAGTTTTTCTAGCAATTAATATAGACTTAAAATATGTAATTTTTTTCATTTTCTGTCTGTTATCAACCCACAAGAATCAACTAACTTTTTATTAAGTGCAAATATTACAAATGAGAAGCAATATATATGTATATATATATATATATATATATTCTAGCATCATCATAGTTGGCCCTAAGAGCGAGCAAAAACATAGTGATAGCGTAGTATCTATTCTTGTTCGGGTAAAACATCCTACAGAACTGCTTTGGCATAAACAATTTAGAGTAGCATACAAGTATAGCAAACTAGAAGAACTACTGTGAATATGAACTCCAGTTACATATAAGAATACGTGGTGATTAGTGCCGAAGCTAGACAACAAAGCTGCCACCTAGAATGCACGAAAGTCTGGATCAATTAAACCCCCTCAGCTTCGTAGAAGATTTAGCTGCTCATGGCCATCTGAATATAGAGCATATATGAGAGCAACTTTGAGACATAGTGCATTATTTTTGCAGTATTTCCAACGAAAAAAAAACATTCCACTTGTTTCAGCATGTTTACTTCTTTGACATACATTGTAGTAAAAATCTCTATAATTGTTTGTACAAACAAAGTTTTCTGGTTGCTTTACAATTTTATCGTTAAATGATGAATTCTTAGAATTGAAATTTTTTCCTTTAATTTAACACCATGCAGTAAAGAATAGCATGGGAACGTGTTGTACGAACAATAAAATTATCTTACAAACTTTCTTTTTAAATTGAGGTTATTAACAGACTTAAGGCGATCACTAAATGTATAAAATGCATATAATATATAATATTTATGTATATCACACATACATTTTTTTGAAAATGATTGGCTTCGAAATAGATCCGAAGTTTTTCCAAACTGTGATTCTATCCAACCAAAGATCTTATTCCATTTCTGAGTAGAAAACTTCTAATATTTGCTTATTATAGTCACAAATATCATGGAGTTCTGCTATATTACATGGAGATGAAGCAAAAATTATCTCCTTCCCGGATGAAGCCATTAAAAGAGTAATTGAAATACAAAAGTACTCATTGTATTTTTAAAACTTATTTACTAAATTACAACTTAACCAAATTTATAACAACTTCACTGTCAAAATTCAAAGCAAAATATTTGATAAAATTTATAGCAGATCTCCATGTCAGTACTAATTATTAAAATTTGTATAATTTAAATTTTCAATTTTATAAAAATATTTTTGTGGTAATATTTTCATTCTCAGGGCATTACGTTGTCGTTAGGCCATGATTCCGATCTTGTGATGGTTTGATTCACTTATATCAGAAGGCAAAGAGTTTTTCCTGCACTTTACAAATTTTCCTATTCAACTGTCCAATATTTCTTTTGATAAATTTGACAAAAGGAATTAAAAATGTGTTTGAAGATATAAAGGCTTCATTGATTTTGTTTGAGAGAGATTACATCGGATAGTCTTAAGTGAGTTTCGTCTTGTCTTGCTATTTGACGGAAGGTAATGGATTTGTCTCATTACATTAACAGAGCAGTCAATGAATTCAGTTGACCATAAAACCTAATTCCTTCGTCTCACCCGATTCATGAGGTAATGGCTTTATTCCTACATTAATTTCCATCCATTTCTAAAGAGTTCACTTTGTACTAATTAAATTCTGTTGAGGCGTTTTAAAATGGAAAGGACTTTAAGAAGTCTTAATGTTCAAGAAATAGATTTAGTTTTTTTCATTAAAAAGTTATCAATAGCTATAATATGAAGGATAATAGGTCTGTGTCAGTCATTTTCTAAAGATTAACAGGCGATCACCATTTTTTTCAAATTTAGCAAATTTATAATGTAAGTTTTTGGGATTTACTAGTTTCAATGTTATTAACATATAATTAAAAAATACTATTGATTTAATATAAGTTAATATAATGTTTAATTTTAAATATGCCTTAATATATATATATATATATATACATATATATATATATATATATATGTTACATATATATACATGTATATATATATATATATATATGATTAAGTTAGTAATTTTCTTGAAACCCAATATTAATTCTGTATGTGGAACAATTAATCTTTGGATTACTACTATGACCATATTTTTTAGGTTCCCATCAATATATTTTCTTCCATGCCACTATGATAAAAATTGCATGGCACAAAATGATAAGGCATCTTATTATAATCACTGCCTCTGTAGAAAATGAATTTTGAGTCATAGGGCATTATTTTTTGCAGTGTTTCTAACGAAAAAAACATTCTACTTGTTTCAGCGCGCTTACTTCTTTGATATACATTGTAATAAACATCTCTATAATTCTCCTTTAATTTGCAACATTCTAAAAACAAAGTTTTCTGGTTGCTTTACAATTTTATCGTTAAATGATGAATTCTTAGAATTGAAATTTTTTCCTTTAATTTAACACCATGCAGTAAAGAATAGCATGGGAACGTGTTGTACGAACAATAAAATTATCTTACAAACTTTCTTTTTAAATTGAGGTTATTAACAGACTTAAGGCGATCACTAAATGTATAAAATGCATATAATATATAATATTTATGTATATCACACATACATTTTTTTGAAAATGATTGGCTTCGAAATTGATCCGAAGTTTTTCCAAACTGTGATTCTATCCAACCAAAGATCTTATTCCATTTCTGAGTAGAAAACTTCTAATATTTGCTTATTATAGTCACAAATATCATGGAGTTCTGCTATATTACATGGAGATGAAGCAAAAATTATCTCCTTCCCGGATGAAGCCATTAAAAGAGTAATTGAAATACAAAAGTACTCATTGTATTTTTAAAACTTATTTACTAAAATACAACTTAACCAAATCTATAACAACTTCACTGTCAAAATTCAAAGCAAAATATTTGATAAAATTTATAGCAGATCTCCATGTCAGTACTAATTATTAAAATTTGTATAATTTAAATTTTCAATTTTATAAAAATATTTTTGTGGTAATATTTTCATTCTCAGGGCATTACGTTGTCGTTAGGCAATGATTCCGATCTTGTGATTTTTCTTATGGTTTATATCAGAAGGCAAAGAGTTTTTCCTGCACTTTACAAATTTTCCTATTCAACTGTCCAATATTTCTTTTGATAAATTTGACAAAAGGAATTAAAAATGTGTTTGAAGATATAAAGGCTTCATTGATTTTGTTTGAGAGAGATTACATCGGATAGTCTTAAGTGAGTTTCGTCTTGTCTTGCTATTTGACGGAAGGTAATGGATTTGTCTCATTACATTAACAGAGCAGTCAATGAATTCAGTTGACCATAAAACCTAATTCCTTCGTCTCACCCGATTCATGAGGTAATGGCTTTATTCCTACATTAATTTCCATCCATTTCTAAAGAGTTCACTTTGTAC
>CABFPE010000026.1:487376-502186 GCA_900660155.1 Hofstenia miamia
TTAATATAGGAAATAAAGGAAATATCTTTAAATATGAACATCACAATTTTCTACATTTTCCATAACAAACAAAAGGAGTTCTATTTGCCAAGTATTAATGTTAACTAATGGTAGGGATTGAATATCACGAAATGTGCGACCAATGGTGAAAAAACTTTAGGTGACAACAATTTGCTGTTTTGATGTAATGTTTTGATGTAAAACGTACATTGCTCCAATTATTTTATATGCCTGCGAAGTATGGGTTCCTGGACTGGAAAAAAGACTTTGTTCAAAACTTAGAAAATGCATCAAGTTTTTCTCTATTGTTGCACATGTTGACAAGATTTACTTAATAAATATGATGAATCAGTTATTCTATACAAGATTCATGAAAACAGTTTTAAAAATTCAAAGTGACGTGAAGCATCCAATGTATCATAAGTTCCAAGAAATACGCCCAGCGCGAACTTCCCGGCACGTGGTATCCCTTCCTTCAGCTCGCACTGAGTTATATAAAAGGACATTTTACCATGCAGCCTGTAAATATCTGTATGATGGCTCTTATCCATGTTTTCTATGACAAACATTATTTGTGTCTAGTATTCCTATTTATTGTATACGTACAGTACAGGAATAAAAGCGTTACAAATTAAATTAAATTAATTCATTAAACACATATTTTTGAAGAATTACTTATAAACGCATGTAGTGCACTTATTTTTTAAAGTTCAAACTGATTTTTTCAAATATTGATGAAAATTCTTATGTGGCATAGTATATGTTTGATTCTCACCAATTGTTAATTGGCTTGCCATGCCTTGGCCTTATCCTTTTTACATCTTCCATGAATTTATCAACTTAATATATTCTTGCTAAGACATCCGAAGCCAAGTGACTTTGTGTGATAAACTACTAATGCGAGATTAGTTACCCCCAGTCAATAAAGCTAAGAACAATAACAACTCGTAAAAATGAAATTATTTAAATATTTTTTGGCATACTTTGTCATTATGACGCTACTTAAAATTTTCTAAGTTTTGGTATCTTTGAAAAGCAATACAAATCAGGAATGGATGACTTTCGAATCAATATCACAAAGCTTGATTTTCACAAAGCACTTGATTTTAATGAAATTCGTCATCTTGTCAATGTTAATGTTACCTACAGGCTAGACTTAAAATAGGAAAATTATTGATATTTAAATGCACTTAACAGTTGAATTTAGCGGTTGATCCTTAAATGCTTTGGGGGGCTGCGCCCCAAATAATTTTTAACAAGGGGTCTCAGCACCCTGAGGTTCCACCTTCACTACACCACTGGTATATATATATATATATATTAGGGATATTCCAAAAAAATTTTTTAGCTAGTTAGCTTGTAGTAGCATCCGTTCAGAATTTTGATCTGAAGTCGGAAAACGAATGTCAATTGCCTTAATCTTAAAAGAATTGAACCAAAGATTCCGATTTTTTATTAATATGGTTAAAAGCGCATATGCAATACCAAAATAAGCCTTGTATACAGCCAACAGGCCTGCCCGAATACTTTTAGAAACTGTACGCACAAAGAAAAAAGGCACAAACATTGAAAAAATATAAAATTTCTAGNTTCCATGAATTTATCAACTTAATATATTCTTGCTAAGACATCCGAAGCCAAGTGACTTTGTGTGATAAACTACTAATGCGAGATTAGTTACCCCCAGTCAATAAAGCTAAGAACAATAACAACTCGTAAAAATGAAATTATTTAAATATTTTTTGGCATACTTTGTCATTATGACGCTACTTAAAATTTTCTAAGTTTTGGTATCTTTGAAAAGCAATACAAATCAGGAATGGATGACTTTCGAATCAATATCACAAAGCTTGATTTTCACAAAGCACTTGATTTTAATGAAATTCGTCATCTTGTCAATGTTAATGTTACCTACAGGCTAGACTTAAAATAGGAAAATTATTGATATTTAAATGCACTTAACAGTTGAATTTAGCGGTTGATCCTTAAATGCTTTGGGGGCAGCGCCCCAAATAATTTTTAACAAGGGGGGGTCAGCACCCTGAGGTTCCACCTTCACTACACCACTGGTATATATATATATATATATTAGGGATATTCCAAAAAAATTTTTTAGCTAGTTAGCTTGTAGTAGCATCCGTTCAGAATTTTGATCTGAAGTCGGAAAACGAATGTCAATTGCCTTAATCTTAAAAGAATTGAACCAAAGATTCCGATTTTTTATTAATATGGTTAAAAGCGCATATGCAATACCAAAATAAGCCTTGTATACAGCCAACAGGCCTGCCCGAATACTTTTAGAAACTGTACGCACAAAGAAAAAAGGCACAAACATTGAAAAAATATAAAATTTCTAGAGGATGCTGTGCGCCAATGAGTACACTTGTGGCGGGGCATGGCAATGCACGTACCCCGCACTTTTTTCCAACATTCGTAATTTCCATTCCAGCTCTTAATTTGTAGTCCTTCCGCTTATGCATGATAAAATGATTATGATGGTGTTTTCTTTACTCCAAAGTAGAGGAAATTTCCTAAAAATGATAACAGTTATTATAAATGCTCTCATTTTCCTTGTACTGCGAATCGTACTAATTCATGGAAAATTTCGTATAAATTGCATACATGATACATTATTATCCTATAACTTCGAAACTTTGAATTGTAAAAAAATTTCTTTCACAATTTTTTAGTTATTTGTATATTTGTGAAAAGCAATTAAAAAATTTACTTAAAATTTGAAAAAAAGAAATTTAAAATTTAAGCTATATGATCTATGATAATATTCTTGTATCAGAAATGTAAACGGGTCGAAAAAACTGGGCCGGCCCGTGTAAAAAAAACGGTATGACGCTCTCTTTCGGATGAGGATTGTTTAATAGTAAACACATTACTTCCTAGTGTAGCAAATTGGAATTACAAAATATACTATATGCATCTTCAATTATTTATTGCAAAGCCTTGCCTATTGCCCTATGCCAAACTTGTATAAATGGGCATCATTTTGGTCGCAACTTAAAGCTGCATGTCAATCTCAAATTATTTGAATTACTAAAGTTTACGTTTGCTACTAATATACGTAAGTCACAAAATTTAAAATAAACCGGCACTACCCCGACCCATTTTATTTAGCTTAAAACAAAAACCCAAACTGACTCGGTTTCGGGTCAACTAGACCCGCTTATACCTCCGTCTTGTATGATCCCCTCAGTTAAGACTAATTGATTTGAAGATATTTTCAGTAAGCTTTTCATTTTAATTTTTTATAAATAGCACTTCATTATTTGCTAATCAGCTTTATATTAACTAAATTATAATGCATAGTATAACACATCATATGAAGTAGTATTCGTTCAATGTTTAAGGATGACTTATATTGTGAGCAAAATTTAAAATTTATTAGTGCCAATGTAATTCGTTGTGACTAATGAAATGAAACGACTTGCTGTGCTTTCCTTCAATGCTGCTATAAAAATGTTAATCATTATCCGCTTGGATGATCTCAGTGGTTGTTAACGGGATTCTACTCATAGACTCTAGGTATTTAACTTAGCATCAGGCGTAATTCCTTTTTTGGTAATAAGTAATAATATCATATTACTGGGATTTCAAAGAGCTTGATGATGACAATGCGCATTTACATAGAATCAGATTATATATTTATGTAATTTTAAAGTATAATGTATAATGAAGAAATTCGGGGAATATTAATTCATTCTTGTGAAAAACAAGCGGAATTTTAATCATCTATTTCTGTTGTCATCATTTTTAGGAGTGTGAATTGTTGCTTGCAAATTTACTTCAAATTGTTTATTGTTTTGATTCGCTCAAATGACCTTGACTTAAACACGCATTTTCTAAGCTTTGAACAAGTGTGAATTAGTTCCCAGAAATAAACAGTAAATTGTATTTCTGTTAAAAAGAGTTAAATGCCAGAGTTAAACTTTTGAGAGAAACCAATCGATTGTTTATTGTCAAATACAGACATCGACTACTGAGTGTTTTTAGCGAAGACTAGACAAAAAATTTCTCACATTAATTAATTTTGATTTGTCAAGAAATTGTGGAAACCCTATATTTGTTTTAAAATTTCAATTATATTTCACATGAATTATTTCAGTAAATGTGGAATTTATGCGGATAATGCAGCATCCACAAGATAAATTAGTAAGATATCGATTACGTTTATTAAAAATGCATTTGAGATAATTTTTATTGCATTTGGGGGAAGTTGTTTCAATTTATTTGAGATTAAATTCATTAATTTATTTTAATATTTTAATGTATTAATTTTTTAAAAGCTTTATCTTTAAACTCTTCTTGCTATTACGAGTTTTCAAAAACGTTTGTGAAAGATAATAGAGCGATAAAAAATCTGCCTTAAATTTGAAAATTATAAAGTCATCTACTTTGTCTATTATGATTAGCTACTTAAAATTCGTAACGTTTCAATAGCTTTACCGAACTTGTTGTGTGTCTAATTATTTAATTAATTAAAGGTGCATCTTGAAATATATGAGCAATTATATTTGTTTGAGTTGCAGTATTTTTTGTCTTTGGACATCTTAGCGCCATATGCAATGTGTTTCCCAATTTAACTGTTAGCTATTTTGTAGTAAGACTACACATATAATTTATATGCAATTCCCAAATTGTGGTGTTTCCATATTACATGTTAGACAGATAATACTTCTGAGGAGGTTCTCACGGAAAAGGTAATTGGAGATCTTGCTGAAGTGTTCAATGTTGACATACAGGTGGTGGCTATGGTAATTACGTTTGTCATCATTTTTTGAGATAGATGGAAGGTAATATCTAAAAAATCTGTTTAGTCCATCACAATGAAGCCTTTTTAGTTAAAAAATATTTTTATGCTGACTATGTACTCTTCAATCTGTTATCGCTGGCTCATAGCCTGGGTTCTTGATTTTATAGCCCATTACTTGTAAAAATTGTGAAAAACCAGCGCCTAATAAAATGCTATGCCCCTAATAGCCAGCATTGCCGGATAACCAATGGTCCATTAGTGAGATCAATTGCCAAAAATTGCTATTCAATTGCCACCATAACCAGTAAAGCAAAAAGTTTTAGAAATCTTAAAATTTCACTATTTTACAGAGAATTTCTTACATTATTGTACATTATATATGCATTGCCTTAAAGTGTGATTCCAATTTTTAAAAAATATTATGTATCAGTTTAATGGCATTACTGGATAGATCTGCAACCTAGCAAAAAATATTAATTATAATAATTTACAATTATGCCAGATCAAATTAAAGTGGCATAACAAATTAATTTACTTATCCTTTAGCAGTTGATAGTATCAACTTGATAACGCAATCTATTATGTCAGCTCTTGTTATTATGATCACTGCATATTGAATTCAATGGCTTGCATCAAGGTGTTCAATCTTTAAGATTCAATGCTAAAAACACGACATCAGTGGGCACCTTGGTAATCAAAAATCAGTGCAAATAAAACTCACTTCATTATTTTGATTCCTAGATTTTCTTGATGTTAAAAAAGGATTGTGAAAAGCTTCTTTAAAATTTATAGTTTGCAAAAAATTATAATATATATGTTAAGTGAATTTTCAAAATAATTTATTTATGAATAGTTGGGCACTTGAAATGAATTGTAAAAAAGTTGCGATTGAGCAAAAACTATTTTTTACGATTTTAGAAGATACAATTTCCAAATTTCACTTAATTTTATTATTTTAAAATTTTGCTAAATTTGGCAGATTTGGATGCTTATTGCTATCATTTATCAACTGACATTCCTTCAACATTCAACTAAATGTTTGCATTGAATATGTTTGATAAATTCTCAAAAATATACCTTCGCTCTTTGTTGGGCTTGTGTTTATTTAAACTGCAATGTTTGAACTACTTAGAAATCCAAAATTGTTTTTTACATATAAAAGTAATGCTCTGCCATCAAAAACCTACTGTTTTCCATAAATTGCTCATTGTTGAGGTACCAATGAGTCATTGTCGAACATAATTCACTGGGCCCCAGCACTTCATTTCCCCAGCAGTCGTCTGCCATTAATGGCAACTATAATAGGCCATTAACCCTATTCCAGTTGGGCTTTTTTATGTACGTTAAACAGTTGGGGGGCAAATTTGCCCCCCCCCCTGTCTAGAATGCTCATTTCTTAACGAAATTAGATAAAACTTTGTAGGGTTGTAGTATGACATGTTACCATCAATAAAAAAAAGTACCATCGTTTTTGGTCACATGGTCATGTGATGACGTCATCATTTTATGTCGACATAGCTGATTTTAGCATTTTTGCAACAAAAATTGCATAAAAAGCATCTTATACATATTTTGAACCACAAATTGATACAAAAACAAAAAGGAAAGTTTTTTTCATTGATTTGTGTTACCTTAGACATAATACATTGGAAAATCTACATCTCAAAGCTTATAGAGACAAAAATATTG
This sequence comes from Hofstenia miamia, assembly GCA_900660155.1. NCBI lineage: Eukaryota > Metazoa > Xenacoelomorpha > Acoela > Hofsteniidae > Hofstenia > Hofstenia miamia. Next base: position 493,831 of record CABFPE010000026.1, read on the forward strand.
TGCTATAGCCTCAAAAAACTAGGTGTTTTACCGTTTTTTAACCGAAATTTTGCCAATAGACCTCCGGGAAAAAGTACAGGTCCTTTTGACTCAAAATTTTCAGGGATTGGTTATAGATAAATTTTGTTCACTGAGTCGAAAAATTTAGTTGTGTAATGGGGTCTAAGAAAAGTTATAAAAAATCTCCCCCCCCAACTGGAATAGGATTAATGGGCTTACTGGTTAATGAAAACGTAACCCGCTAACCTTTTTGATACCAGGCTCTATGCATATGCATTAGGTCAAAGTGGAAAATTATTTTAAAATATTTTTTAATCAATAGGGCAATTATGTGTAGCATATAATGAGTAATGCAGTTTTTATTACGTATTTATTAACCGCAAATGAGATCTCACTATTTGCAGAGCTACTTTTCGAAAAAAATGTATTTAATGAAATTTAGATGTCAATTTATGTGTAATCATATTTCATCAAATTAACTGCTTTCAATACAATCAAAAATAGCAGCAAGAAAGCCAATAAATTTTAATTACTTTATTCAAATTTGAATATGGTGGTGTGATGACCTTCATGAAGGAGTGACCTCGAAACACCTATAATGTGAAAAGTGGAGTTCAAAAATTGAGGAAATCGGTCAATCACAAGTTTTAGTTGATGCTTCTCTTCGAAGGTAGAAAGTACATGGTATGGTTGATATTTTCCGCTAAAAATCAAACCACATACAACATAGATGTTCTATATATTACTAATAATATTTCCTACATTGTTTCTTGTACTTCTCTTAAAAAAGTGTATTTTTAGTTTATGGACAAAAAATAAAAATCTAAATACTTAAAGATTTGGGTCACGTGAAGAAAATAAAATACAGTGACATCACATGAAAAATTTAAAAGTGGATATCCAAAATCTGAAGCTTGAAATTACAATTTTTTAAAATATATTGCTAATCTTAGTAATAATTTTGATTTAGAATTCAGTTGTATGACAAAAAAATACAATGTCATACTTGCAAGCAATTGAATATTGTCAATATTGCAAAATGGATAGCTACATTTTTAAACTAATTATCTTATTGGTAGATAAATATTTGTAACGCTATTCATCCGATCACAATAACGAATTGAATTTTGATAGTTGATTTGTAAATAATAATATATGACATGTGTAATGATGCGTTTGCTTCTCGAAAATTTTTTTCATTAGAATATCTACACCAAAATGTGTTTGCAAAGACACTTAACAGCAGTATTATTTTTACAAATCAAATTGTATTATTCAGATTTGTATCAAATATTATTAGTTTATCTTGCGCTATATTAGAATCCAATAATTCACATGCAATTGAAGATGACCCTAACCCTAACCCTAACCCTAACCTAACCCTACCCCTTAGCTATTGGCTTGTTATTGTTTTATTAGAAGACTTGTTGGGATTTTGTTGGTTTTTAAGAAAACAAAAGTGATTGCAACATGTGATTGATGGCATCCAACAAAATAATCATCCGTTTATTTACTTATTATGAACCAGAGTGAGAATGTCTGTTGAAAAATCAATGTCCCCATTTCATTCAAAACTATCTCTGAACTATTTTAAATTTGCTTTTTCAACGAATAATCGCCATCCTAGAAAATCACTTGTCGAAGGTGATGGGGTAATGGCCATTTTCAAAATGGGAATTTTAATGTTATTTTTTTAACAATTCTCTTTAGAGTCACTTCACTCGGAGTTTCAGTATAAATATTAAAAAATGACATTAAATAAAATTTGGTCCACGAGATATTACTTGAAAACAATCTGGCCCCCTGACAGATTTCAACCTAGCAATGCTGCTTTACGTAAAACACGTTGAATACCATCTGAATGGTATATGATTCAGATTTAAATACATAAAAATCATTTGGAGAAACTTATAATAAATAATTTTTAAAAACCAATTTGTAAAATTAATGAATTTATAGTGTAAAAAACAGAAGAACTTCCAAAAGTTGCTTTTCAACCTATAATTTATACATTTTAGAATAATAAATTGATATATTTTGTTGTAAAACTCACAAATAGTTGTTAAGATCTAAAACGAAAAATCTTATCAAACTTGCAAAGAGATTTTATTAACTACTTTCAAACCAATAAATTCCCCTTCCAAAAAAGAGTAGAACGTTCTTCAAGATGCCTACTAATGACTTAGAATTATATATTTAGAATTACTAGTTTTAGTGTCCGTTTACCACTTCCTGCCAAAATGAGATATTTAAAATCTTTTTTAAAACTTTTATTCACTGCAATTTCTTCAACTTTGCGTTGATTGACTTTAATATACTTTTCCATTATCTAATTTTTTAACGTAACAGCTCATAGAGTTTGAATATGCATATTTTTACAGTATATGAAAAAATTTATACACTCGTGTATTTGAGATCAACAGTATTAAAAAATGTGTACATTAAAACTTCTTGACAAACAAATAATCGACAAGGTTATACCTTTACAAGGGTATCATAATTTAGATGCTATAGATATTTCTATAGATACAGTAAATATTCATGTCCTTAAAACTTAATTAGAGCTAAATTCTCAAAGATATCAACGTAAACTTAGGTCTACACCTTTCAAGAGTGATACTGAATTATGTTTTATTTATAGCAAAAAAAACTTTGAGAAAGCTGAACATGCTTACTAGATTGAAAAGATGAGCCTCTTTATTCATTATTATTCTAGTACTAGAAACAATGTGCTTAGGCCCCAATGAGAGATTCATTTAACCAGAACAGACTTGTCAACGAGCTCGGCTCGGCTCGGAGTTTAAATTTTGTGTAAGTTCGGCTCGGCTCGCCATATAAAATCTTTGAATGAGGCTCGTTTTAGCTCGGTATTTTTTTAAAAATATTGTGCTCGAAGCATTTTTACATTGATACTGACCCCCCCAACTTTATCAAGGCGTGTCTTGCATAAATTCAATGGTCGTGGTGCTTTCAGATTGCTGATATCTTTATTAGTTTTTTGAGATATGGGCGTTAAAAAAATTTTACAGAATCATGAAAAATTTCAAAAATTCTCAAGCTGTTTAAAACAAAATACTTAGAAAAGCATGAATCTTTTATTTTCACATTAAAATATATTAAGATATCAGTGGTCTAAGTTAGAAGGAAATGAAACTAGTTGCCGCGACCCAGGTATGTACTCGAGGGGGTTTTCAGGGGGCGAGCTTACCCCACCTTGTTAAATCCCATTTGGGACCAACGTGTTGGATTTCATGTCTTGAGATATAAAATTCGGCCAAAATATCACATATAATTGCTTTTCTCAAATTTATGAGTACAGCCCTGCTGCGATGTGTTAGATGAAGATGGTGGAAAGTTTATACTAAGTGATATCAATGTGGGCAATAATTTCATATTGAGAAATGCTACAACCAGAAAATATGCAAAATTTCAAAATAAAATTATACTAACTTTATTCAAATCAGTTAAGAGGTTAACTACGTGTTAATATTTGATTTATTTAGCAAACGAACACCATTTTTGAAAATATCTGTAGTTCTTTTTAAGAGATTTTGCATTCATATTTCTGTGTTTACTATACATTAATAGCAATGAGGTGTTAATATATGTCACTTAAAAAAATAATTCCTACAGATCTTTAAGACTACATAACAATTTTTTCCACTAAACGGATGTTCCTAGAGATATTCATCTCAAGATGTTAGCATTCCAAAATCTATATCTTTCACAATTTGCTGTACCAGGTTTTTCTCTACATAAATTAGTTGTATACAATTTCTTAATAAATATATAAATTGCAGCTTTTAGAATAAAGATGTTTTAGTGGAGATGCGCGCTATCCGTTTGGAGATGCCGGAGCTCAATTTTGTGGAATGAATTTTGGAAATGCATGTGCAAAATAATTCTTTTAACCATATTATTAAGCTCAATAACTTATGAAATTTAGATGATATTTTTTTCTCAGCCTGATAGTATTAAGTTCATGGAGATTGAATTATTTTTAAATGTTTTGACTTGATAAATTGTCTGAATTTTTTAATGAAATGTCCAATTTTAGTAAAAATATAAAAATTCTTTCCATTCATAGTCTTGCAAATAATGTAATGTATAATTAATTAATTAATCAATCTGCATAAATTATGGTTCTCTCTCGTTTTATCAATCAATTTAGAAAAAAAGGAGTATATTAATTACCTACTAGATTATGTCATTTAATTTTCATTTATTTAGAGATGTTTACAATGTCCATAGTATATCGCAGCATNAGATTGAATTATTTTTAAATGTTTTGACTTGATAAATTGTCTGAATTTTTTAATGAAATGTCCAATTTTAGTAAAAATATAAAAATTCTTTCCATTCATAGTCTTGCAAATAATGTATTAAGGTAGGGGTAGTGACTATTTTGATCATTTATGTGTACAAGGTGCATATGAATTTATTAATACCTTCAAAATTTTTCAATGTTAAATTCATTATAAATTATTCTTACATCGTGAATTTGGCAATCTTCTTGCTAACAAAATTTGATTTTATTTTAAGCTATTTTGTGATGTTGCAATATAATTAATTAATTAATCAATCTGCATAAATTATGGTTCTCTCTCGTTTTATCAATCAATTTAGAAAAAAAGGAGTATATTAATTACCTACTAGATTATGTCATTTAATTTTCATTTATTTAGAGATGTTTACAATGTCCATAGTATATCGCAGCATCTCGTTAACCTGACAAATAGACTTCCTTGTCAAATTAAGTTACAAAAGATAGGCAATGGACAACGTTGATAATAAAAACGTCAATTGAAAATACATGTCGTCAAATTGATCATTGCAATTTGAATTCATTTTTTGTAGTATTAGACAAATTTAATTTGTCATTGGGGGTTTGTATAATCAAAATTTTTACGCAGACAACTCTATACCCACTTTTATTTATAGGCAAAATCTATAGATTATCCTAGCCTATAAAATGGCATAAATTTAAGCAATTGCTAAGCAATCAATTGGACTAAGCAAGTTTGGACTAAATTTGTGCAAAATTTTACTCCTTAAGAAAAATGTTTAGATTTTTACATCAGCTCAACAATATTACGTCAGCATTATAAGTGTCATTACGTCAACATCGTTAAAGCAATATGTGGAAGAACACCTGTTAACATGTGAAATTATTTACGTTTCACATATATTCAATTCAATACCTGGCCATGGTTCATCAATGGATGACAATTGACTTAGCTATAAAATTTCTAGGCCAGCATCATAAAATTTTAGCAATTTTTCTAAGCAATTTCAAGTCAAGTTTTAAGTTTCTATTGCTTATAAAAAATGAGTTTATTTGAAATTTCGAATATATATATATATAGATATATACATGGATGTCTGTGTGTGTACATATATAAACATTAAATTGTCTTGCAAGTAAAGTATTAAGGTAGGGGTATTGACTATTTTGATCATGTGTACAAGGTACATATGAATTTATCAATACCTTCAAAAATTTTTAAATGTTAAATTCAAATTGAAACTATGAAAATCTGGAGGGGCTCTATAAGTCAATGTTTTAAATTATTTATCAATACTTATAATTATATTGTTGCAGTTTCAATATTAATATTATCTAACGTGAAATAAATTGATTCAGTAGATGCTCAGTATCAACATTTATTTTAATAAATCTTTGGAAAGACAAATCTATAACAGAAATTTTGAAATTAGTGAACATTTAAAAGACTTTGATAAAATTCTTCAATGGTACTAAAATATAAATTCCATTCTCATATTGCAATTAAATCCAATGCAGTTGAAATTGCATAAATGGAGGTCAGGATAAAGCCTGAATAATATGGCTGTAGTTTCCTAAACATAACACATGCTTATTTCACAGTACAAAAAGCCTTCTCAACCTGAACTCCAATTTAAATCCTCTCTCAAATATTAATCTATTCAAACAATATTGCAATTCTGTAAAGGTATTGTCAGAAAATACGAGGTCTGCAGTACAACTTCACAAACAGCATAAGCATATCTTATAATCAAATTTTTACCATTCAAAGTTTGAAGGTCAGATGAGAAAGTGCAAAATGGTGTTGGTTCCAGAACAGAACCCTGGTTCACACCACTACAAACCCAAGACGAGCAACCCTTATAATTCCCGATCCTGACTTGTGATCTCTCCATCGGGTCATTTAAAATATCCTCCAAGGAAATTCAGCTGTGCTAGTTTTTTAAAAAGAAGTAGGTGAGACTTAGTCAATATATAAACGTTGTTAGAGATTATCTTTGTTTTGTTTTGCATTATTTGATAATTTACTCTGTCAAACATCAATTTTACCATATTGTTCATTGCAAGAATATTAAACAAATCTTAATCTATGTTTGCTCCAATATTTGCTAAAATAGGCATAAAATCTATTAAATTTCCATAATACTTCATTCAGAAATAAAACTCGAAATTGAAAAAATTTTTACCACCGTGCTAAATCATTGAATATATTTCGATATGGTATATGAACTTATACTAAGAGTGATATATATATATATACCGGTATATATATATATATATATATATATATATATATATATATATATTCTCTTTCTGAACTAGTATTTTGGCTTTAGTATGACGCATGGAAGGCTTCCACCGTTCACTAATTTAATCAAGTGAAATCAGTGATGAAATTATCCATAAAATATAAATATTTTACTCTTTTTGCACATCATTGAGCATAAAACAAAAGAAGTTCAAGTAGCGAATAGAATGTTAAATCGACAACATGCATTATAAATTGATGAAGACAAATGCATGAATAATATCTCGTAAGTAAGTTACAACTGTGTTAAATTTATTATTAGACGCCAAAGCAATAGCCTGATAAATTTGTGATTTTACACTGTCATTATGAATGTTGGACCATATATAAAAATGGTCACTTTTTGCCGAAAAATATGCCTCATTTAAGTATGATCTTTTACACAATGACCCTATATTGAATCTAATTACCTTTATAATCCTACTTTTGAATCATGCTAATCAAATTCTAAGTAAAGACTATACATCATTACTGATAATATTTCATTATAAATATGGAACAAAAATTACAAAATCAAAATTTTTCAAAATTACATTTTGGAAATACTTTGGTGCTGATTAAGCCTCAAGCTTTTTTAGAAGGGAATTTTTAGGCTTCCCGATATTCTGGTTTTGGTTTCATCATAATAATATATTCAGATCGAGGAGAATACTGCAAGCAGATTTATGCTTAAAAATAGTGTTTTTTTAAACAGATGGTAGCATATTATACGGAAGAATTTCACAAATTGAATACTGTTTAATTGAATACTGTTTATATTACCTTCAATTCTAATAACCGTTTGAAGATAACATGTTTTCAGACATTTGACTGTGTATTTAAGCGAATTACCTCTAGTTTCTCAGGTCACTTCATTTTAAGCTTTCTTCTTTGCAGAAACCAGATAAAAATTAATTTTGACCAATAAGTCAGGTAAATCCGAACATTTTAAATGCAAAATTTATGAACAACATTTGATGGCAGCTATTTAATGGCTTTTTCAAATTAATAATTTTGGATTATACGCTTGTCCGTGGAATTTGGACATTTTCTGAGGCAGGATACTTTCGGGAAGTCTGAGTTTGGTTTACTCATAATTGCAACTGATCCTTATACTGCGCAAGACAGATGTTTTAGGAATTTTCTAACAATCAAAGGATCTTTCGAGAAGAATTCACTCCATTACGGTTCCCTGCAGTTAATTAACAGAGTAGCCATTTACCAGGCATGCTGCAACTTATAACAATCAGCACAAATTACACAAACTTACAATGTTAAATGCAAATATGTTTCTGCTCAACCACTTTTACTAAAATAAATATTTGCTTGGTTCACCAAATATGGATACAACGATCAAATATAAATAGCAATAATAATAAAACATTTACATATGATTGGTTAAATTACCGAATTTATGTTTGGAGAAAAAACTCTTGCGAGCAACAGTAGAAATGAGATCGCGTCCTCGCATTTGAGTTGCAAATTTTCTATATGTGTACATTATATATTAATCTTATGTTAGGTGCTCTGCTGATGCGTGTATAGTAATGAAATGGATCATGTTTTATTTTGATTATCGAAGTCTCTTGCATGTATGTTCTTCACATTGGTATCCTTTACATAAGCCAATAACCTCTAAATTTTACATCAGTTATCATCTATTTATATTTTCTTTATCGTTTGCTCAGTACCCTAAATTGGTTTAAGTCTTGATTTTTAATAAACATTTGCAAATTTTGCTCTTGTCATGATATGATTATTTGACCGATAATTCTGATCATGAA
>CABFPE010000026.1:508464-518520 GCA_900660155.1 Hofstenia miamia
ATATATATATATATATATATATGTATATATATATATATATATATATATATATATTATAGAATGTATAGTTTTCACTTACTTTTTGACTAGTACATCAATCCTTTAACACTAAAATACAAAGTCTATATGACATCATTGCGTTACTTTCAACTGCTTATTTGTGGTAATTTTAAAAGACCTACCCAATTATATTAAAATGTTCAGAGAAAATAAACCGTATTACATAAAGTTTTCAAAGCATACTTTGAACTCTTTTAATTATGTGCTTAACAAAATGAGTTTAGCTCTAATTTTACTAAAGTCAAAACTAGAAATATTTGAAGAGGCCGCACAACTGAAATAAATTAATATTGAGATCTATTAAACTTTAGAATCTTTAAGGTATTCATTAGTAAGGAACGGTGTCATTGTTCTTGGGATTTTCCGGTTTTTTGGTTTAGTTGGTAAAGTCGGTGGTATGAAAATATTTTTGTTTGTTTGGTTCGGTTTAGTAACAGTCAAAATGCCACAAGATCGATTCGGTTTTCGGGATTAGTATGAAAAATCAATATTATATGTGGTTTATGAAAAAAAATATTGTGAGTGTATATACTTACCCCATACACATTGTCAATAAGTAAAAATCAAGCTGAATATTTTCAGATATATATATATATATATATATATATATATATATTTTAAATGCCCTCTGAGATGTTCTTTGATCCTAGTTTCAAAATGTCGCTTGGTTTCTCAGATGTAAAAATGGTTGCATTTTTCTCATTGATATTTATACACAATAGAAGAAACCAACATTTTGTTTATAGGATCTTTGTTTCTAAAAAATTCTGATGTTTTCTTTGATGTTAGCATTGGTACGATCTTGGTTACTTTAACCTTCTTGTTTATGTTCTTTATTCTTAATTTTAGAAATTCCTTTTTTATTCACTGTATGGTAGTTTCCAGTAAATTTGTGTCTGATCATCTGTTGTTACTTGGTTACGTACCATATTGTTGGAAGTTAATGCTTTGTCAATGAATTTCTTTATTAGTTTGTGTGGATAGCCATTTTTCTCTAAGATAGTGTAGAGGTTTGATATTGAATCACTTAAATTACCATAATTAGAAGAAATTTCAATAGTTCGATTCAGTAAGCATTGAAAGGTATTAGTCTTATATTTAATGTCACAGTATGATTTGAATGGAATGTATAAATCAGTGTTAGTAGGTTTTCTATAAATCATTGCTTCATAGTGATCTTTTTTCATCTTTAAGGTTACGTCAAGAAAATTAATTAAATTATTGTGTGATTTTTCAAATGTAAACTTCAGTTCTTCTAGACAGTTGTTTAGAAAACCATTAAATTCATCAATATCATTTGGATTTTCAAAGATTGTCAAAATATCATCTACATAATGGTAATATAAACTTGGTTTCATTGGCAATGATTCCCTCTTTGTTTCTAAAATATCCATTGCAAAACTAGCCATACTAGGGCCTAAGGGTGAGCCCATCGCTATTCCATCTTTTTGTTCATAAATTTCCCCATTGAACATAACATTTACATTTAAGCATTGTTTTATTGACTGGGATGTTTGTAAACAATGATTTTACATCAAAATTTGCCATGAATTTCTCATTTTCTTTTTTGTGTCTTCTATTATGTATTTTGATGGGATATACTTCTTCAATAATGAATCAAGCCACTTTGACAAATTATATGTTGTAGAATTCAGCATTGATAAAATTGGTCGAAATGAAAGGTCCTCTTTGTTCTTGTGGGTCTTAGGGAGACCATACATTCTACTTAGTTGACATCCTATACTATGAAACTCTTTGTATAATTCTATTGGTAATTCTTTGCTATGTACTAATTTCATTAATGTTTTATTAAATTTTTCTTCTTCATACATGAATGGATTTTTCTTAACTTTCTTGCTTTTAGTAAATTTGATAAATTTGGATTGATCTTTTAAAATATCATTCATTTTTTCAATGTATTTAGTTCTATCAATAATTACAATCCCGTTTCCTTTGTCAAATCGAGATGTATAATTCGATTCATTTTTTGACAGTTCATTAAGTGCTTTACATATATATATATATATATATATATACTGTATGTATGATAAGCAAATTGTGTCAATAAATAAGTTAACTCACGCTCACAGCATAAAATGTGTGGCATAACGTAGGTATCGAATATGTAATTTCGAAATAGAATTGATGATGTAATAGACTTTTGGCACCAGTTCAGAGACGTGAAATTTGAATGTTGATTTTGAATCTAAATAGACACCTAAATATATTAACTTCTCAGGATGCTTAGAAGAATTGCCATCAATATGAAGAAGCGAGTCTAAGCAGTCAGGATGTTTACTGTATGAAAATATAATTTCCTTGGTCTTTGTACTGTTCAAAATAAGATCTTCTTGATCAAGTTCAGAAGCTATTGCACTGAGAATTGACTGAGAATATTCAGATCTCTCTCAGAGTTGTGGTTTTCAATTACAAAACATGCATTGATGTCATCAGCATATTGTAACTGTAGGTAGTAATGATCCATGATAAAATTTCGAGCTTCAACGGACGTTGCTTTTGATACTGAGTTTAAAGAAGTATTTTCGCTTGTGTACATTATAAATGGGAGTTGCGACAAAGGCAGGCGCGTACCTAGGGGGGTCGTTGTGTGCGAACGACCCCCCTTTTTAGATGACCTGCCCTTTTGGAATTAAAGTTACACCCCTAATAAATGGTTGATCGTTGACTCATCGTAAATAAAATCTATCAGTATGAAAACGGTGTTATAAAATTTTCATATTTTGTATTATTTGTCACTCTACTTCCATGCTTGTGATCTCCTTCTGTTCAATTGACTACTGATTCGCAAATAGGATCTTGATCCTTTTGATTACATTAAGTTCTCTAATTCCTGCTGCACTCGCTCTGATGATGTTGTCACCTTCTCCATTCGTCGTACAAAGAAACATCGCACCCTTCACTCGTTTTTCAATCGTGCTTGTACTGTTGCTAATTACATCTTGACTCGCAACCCTCCAACAGCGATTGATTTCTTTTCCCCGCCACCGAGCTTCAAGAAATCTTTGATGGCTTTCCTCTTTGCTGAGCCCTTCTCCAACTTCGCCTACTCTTCCATTTGCTCCTATTTCATCTCCTGTGACTGTCCTCGCTGCCGTAAAACTTGACTTGTTTTTATTTTTTGTTGTGTTTGCCTTCAGCGGCTAAATAAAGTCATTGATTATTATTATTATTATTATCATTACTGATCTATGACTGTTAATATACACATCACTAGAAAAATAACTTTTTCATTTTTTGTAAAAAAAGAATAGAAATGCCCTTTTCAGAAAAATCCGACCCCCTTATAAATTGCTAGGTACACGCCTGAAAGGGTCTTCAACATAAACTATAGCTTTAGGGCTTTAACTGTCTGAGACCAGCATGGAAATAAGATCTTAACCAGTTAAACACCCAAGAGTTTTCTTCATTTATATAGGGTAGGATTTTGCAGAGAAGAGTGTTTGGTAATCCCGTGTTGAAGGCAGACGTAAAATCTAAAAAGGTAACGCGTACGGTGCAAGGTATTTGGGAATCCAAGTTACTGGTAATAAAATTACCGAGGAAAGCAACATATCCACCATTGAGTGACGGATCCTGATAAGCAAATTGGAGCCCATAGATTTGAACCTGTTGAGATATCTAGATGGGATATCGGTTAAAGTAATGGGTCGAAAGTCTTTATCAACTTTTGGAACAATACTGCTTCGTTTTGAAACTGCAGTCACAAGTGGTTCCTTCTAAATATTAGGATGAGTGTTTGTTGAAGTAATTTGTTGATAGATGTAACTATGCACTATATAATTTCATAGGTTATCCAAATTCAAACCTGGCACAGAATTATTTCAAGTTTTGTTTTTGTAAGCATTGCTCTGCTTCCTTCCTGCATTTTCGACCATCTTACTGCTCTGCACTTAGTACGCATATCCTAAATAAATTATCAATAAATTGTTTATGTAAAATATCACCAAAATACAGCGATATCGGTTTCAGGATCGGTATATCGCCGGTCCGTATTAGTCAGTAATATTGAAATATAATGTATGTATTTGATAATTTTTGTATTTTGAAATTAGAAAAAATGGATAGAATTCCAAGCGATGAATTTAAAAAATATATTATTGGAGAAGTATATTTGGAAATTATTTAATTATAATTAAATTATTCATTAACCTCACACCTGCGCATTTAGATTGATTTGGAATTGCTTGCAGAACACTTTGAATTACGTCTGAATTATCATTAATTAAATATCATGCATGCATGTTTCCTTATGGGCACATGAAATGCTATATCAGTATGTGAAAGTAGAACTGTTTGAAGCGACTGAGTAATGTCTCTTAACGACAATTAAAAATTTCTCTGTCACAAATACTCTGTGCATGTCAATTACTTTGGGATTGGAAAAAAATTTTTAGTTAAATTTAAAAATTTTTTAATTGCATATGATTAAATATAGCTTAGTAATTAACAAAAAAAATCCAATTTAATAGATAAGATAATTCTAGATTTGAGTCTTTTACATAAATCTATTTAGATTTCATACAATTTTCTCCCAAATATTGCAAAATATATTTTGCATTTTTAAGCAATTGAGTTCACGTTTTTAATTTTACGTATATTAATGCAACCATTTATGTATGCACACTGAGAAGCTCTTTAAGCATGATTAAAAGGTGATATTTTATGTGAACTGTACAAACAAATTTTGAAGAAACACCATTTTTTTAAATCATTTGCAAAAATTGCTTCGAAATCGTTAGCCAGACATTTCTAGCTGACAGTTGTAATAATTTGTTAAATAAAGATCAATTTGGTTTCAGAAACAATTCGTCAATAGAGTGTACGTTTTTGAGTATACAGCGCGATGTTTGCTATTTTAATAAATCTAGTATACGATTCCCTTAGAGTTAATGCTGAATGTGTTCGGCAATACGTTAACAAGTGAAAATGCACCGTAAACAACAATTCTAGCTTCAAATGTCTGCACACGCTTAATAAATTTATTTGCATAGATATATTTGAAGAAATGTGCAGAACCAAAATGTTTCAAAGTTATTTGTAATAACATTTGCGGAAAAACACGCCTTTAACGTAAACATCAGCTTTAGCGAATTTGTTGCAAGTGTAAGTTAACGATATTGCTTACGGTCATGTTAACGTAAAACACCATTTGTTAACGGTGTTGTTAACGTATTGAATTTGGATCACTTCTCTAATGCAGATGATGTTACGTGCATGGTGACTGGAAAGAGTACTTCTGAATACGCTGTGTGCGCATAATCTTTTTTCAATAACAAAAAATCACTTGCAATTGAACAAGGAGGCCACATACACTTTTAGGTGTCAATTTTCAAAAAAAACCTCGGTTTCGACAAGCACATTTTAACAATATCAAAAGAATTTTGTTACAGAAATTTATTTGTTAAACCACCAGCCTGTGGTCTACTAAAATCACAACATGCTGAATATCCCCTATTCCACACTTTTTACAGCATTTTATATATTACAGCACAGTATGGAGTGTAATACCCAAACTTCATTTGAAAGCTTTCGTAAGAGCTTTCAACAAGGCAAAGCGTAACAATATGATATAAACTGTACAGCAAATACTTTATCTGTTTTCTGAAATTAACAAAAAAATGTCAACAAAATCAACAATGGATCACATATTCTTAACTCTATACTTCTTTGTCGATCGCCATGTTCACCAACATTTAAGATGCAAACTATATTCCTCAAACTCTCAACTTACGTTGAAATTTCCAGTACTTTCCATAAGCGTTGAAAGCGTGAAAACTTGCTAGGCAAAAATTTGTAAATGTATTTGAAGATTGGGTGTATCTTCCCTTAAATTTAACTGTAATATCACAATTTCAAATATTTGAGCTTTGTTACATTTTTTCAAAGATTTTACACTGATTCCTATGTGAAAAGGTAAATAAAATATGTTGAAATTTTCAATTACTGCAAAAAACTACCTAGAAAAAGTAAAAAAACAATAATTTGAAATTGGACTTTAATCCTGTCGTAAACTATTAAGGATTTTAAAAAAAACTTCAATTTGATTGAAAATATGTACATGATAATCATTTATTTTCTATGAAACTATATAATGTATTGAACTTGAAATAAATATATATATATATATATATATATATGTATGTATTTTGGGAATCGCGAAGTATTGCAGTGTAAAATTTAATTAAAATGGACTATATGAAGAATGATTCATTTCAGAGTAGTTGTTGAAATACTTTCTAAAAGTCCTTATTAACTGTACATTAGATATTAAGAGATTTCTTACTTCTTTCTCAGAAATAAGATTTTTCATTGAAAATTTTAAAGATATTCACGTACTTCCACTGGGGAATAATTCTTGACACACATATATCCCAGGAAGTACACTTTCAAATAAACATGCTAATGTCCAACGAAATTTCTAAGTTCGTAAATAGGTTTGCAGATAATTGCTCGAATATGTAAATAAAATGTTTTTTATTTTTGAATTTAGATTTGCAGTTTAAGATTAAGCAATATTAAAAAACCAAGGAAAACAGTTCATTGAATCAAATTTGTGAAAGTATATGAAATTTGAATGGGACAGACCAAACAACAAGTAAAATATAAGGATGATTCTTGGAAAACGTCGTCCACTCAAAATTACAATTTTCTACTATTTAATAATTCAAACATTGCAATGAAAACTGCTTAAAGCCAAGTAAAGAGCTAGTTGACCTATCATTCACAACATTGTTATCGAGCAATTTTAAAAATTCCACCACCTCGATTGGAAAAACTCACTAGTACTTGAACTTGTATTCGGTCAAAAAATCATCTAAAATACTGTAAAAAATCAATTATTTTAAACTTGAGTTTCTACTTCAATTTAAATAGATAATTTTTAACTTTAAAAACTCGGAATTGAGTTGAATCTTGAGAAAATTTGAATTTTTTGAAAAATTAATCGAATTCGTGCCCGTACTGAGCATCTCAAACTCAACTTGAAAACTCAAGGAAAAGGTAAATATGGTACAATAAAATTAATTCCGAAAGGTAACAACAAGTGTAAAAACATGAGAGAATTTGATCTCTACGTTTAAGAAGTAACCAAAATTTGGAAATGGTTTTGGAAAGGGTATTTATGGTGACTGTTGGCACAAGTTTCTCACTAAGGCCACAGTTAGACTAGTGAATATTTTAAAAGTGATCTATCACATTTGAAAGAATTGCATGTCTAACCACCCGAGATAATTAGCGACGTGACGATCACAAGGAAATCGAACAAGAACGATTTCTTCGTGATCGTCACATCGCTATTTATCTCGGTTGGTTAGACGTGCGATTCAATCAAAATGTTATAGATCACTTTTAAACCAATCACTCGTCTAGGCCACGGTTAGACTAGGTGATTGGTCACAAAAGCAATTACAAAATTGCATCACCAGTTAGTGGTGAGACTGCATTGCAATTATAATTGTTGTTGTGATGAAAACAGCTTACCAATCACATTAGAGTGGTTACACTAGGCGATTTGTGACGCATGCGCAATGTTTTTGTAAAGAAATAACAACTAGAATTTCTGCCTGTAGTAAAATTATGCTCTAAAATTATGATTAAATGTACAATTATTGGTGAACTTGAAATAGTGTTATCTGTAAAGCATATTTTGGCAAACTTCAGCTCTTAGACATTAATGATTTCATCAGTTATTAGTAGAGATGGAATTCGGATAGTGCAGAGGCGTACGCAGGATTTTCTGATACAATTCAGGGCGAAGCCCGCATAAATTTTTTAAAATATTGAGAAAATACACCCTAAAAATTCATTTCCCGGTCCTAGATTTTAAAATTTTCAATTTTTTGGGAACAATTTTTTGATTTATCCAGTTAAAATCAAATTTGAAAACCTGATGGGGAACATTCCACCATGTCCCCTGCGTACGCCAGTGGGATAGTGAATTGAATATACCGGATACCGGGTAATTATATAATAATGCAAGTTAAATATATTTTTAAAATTAAAAACAGTCGATATAAATATAATACATATCATAATAATATAATTTGATGAACTTCAGTTTGGCACAACGCTTATTGAAGTCTTTTAAATTGATACGAAATTACTTTTAGTAATTATTACAGGATAATCACAAATGAAATCGAACACGCACGATTTCTTCGTGATCTTCACATCGGTAATTATCTCGGGTGGTTAGACGTGCAACGCTTTCAAAAGTGACAGATCACTTTTAACCAATCACCTAGTCTAACCGTGGCCTAAGGCTCTACGAGTAAGGTCATGTGTAACAACAGAAAATAACGGACAAAATGAAGAAAGAATATTTGGTAAAATGATTCATATGCCCACTTTGGTTATTGTCGACATTGTACTTCTCAGTGCAATGACAATATTGTAGCCACTAAAATAAAATGATTATTAATAAAGTTATTAGCATGTTCTTAAAAAAATTTTAATATTACATTAACTTCATATAATCTTTGAAAACTCAATTTGAATTTTTCAATTTCAGGCTTTAGATTTTTTATAAGTTTCCAACATATTTAACCAATTAACGTAATTTTTTGAAACGCATCATAAAATAGGGCTAAAGGAGATGAGTTTAGAGTAAATTTAATGTTCCAAATCTAAAGCTTCGGTCCATGTCCATCTCTGTGTACGGGTGTAGAGCTTTTTAATGTAGTTCAAGCCCATGATTGTAAATTTTGCTGCCATCGAATATTTTAAACATTTTTAATAAAATTTTTAACAAAATTAAAGTTCAATATATTTAAAATTGTTTCAACATTTTTTTATAATTTATGTTTTGAAAAAAGCTTATTTCAAATACACATAATATCGATTGGAAATAAGCGTAACCGTAACCACCTACACCCGAGAATAATTGTGTACTCGGGGTGGAATTCGTACCTGCACATCACTANAAAATGATTATTAATAAAGTTATTAATGCTTGCCTATACAAAGCGAGATGATAATGCAATTTTTCTAATGTGAAGTCAGAGAGTGAATTGACCACTATGGCGATGGGGACACCGCCGCTGCCAATGGCCACCACCCCTGACTAAATTTTCACACCCAATACTACCCAAGACCCCAACCTTGGCTATATTGTGAATTCGACTTTGAACGCTAGAACATGCATTAATTGAGCTTAGTTAAAAAATGAAAACTGAAGCAAAATTTTTTAATAAAAAGTGAATTGTTTCATTTATTTTTAGAATAGAACTTTGCCCAACAACATTTTTAAGCTCTAGTAGTTTTATAGAATGAGTCAAAGGTTACAAAGGTTAATGTGTTGTACAAATATTTCAATACTAAGGTATCCCATCTCTATTTTGTTTTTTAAATGTACTAATAGTTGAAAGTTTATTGTATATTTCTCTAAACCAAGAGTAAAACTATTTGAATATTGAAGCTTGAATTCGCCTATAATTTGCAGTGTACAACTAAGTTTGAACATACTAATGATGATGCAGAGAGGAAAGTGGGGCAGATTTTTGTGCCCTGCTTTGTCCCTCCCCTGCCCGATTTCTAATTGTTGACATCTTCCCCCATATTGCCCCAATTTTTATGTTCTACAACCCCAAATTGCCCCACTCAACAAACTTTTGCTACAAAAACTAATTCCGAGGCGTATTGTCCCATATTTGTTCGATGACCATTTTCATAGCACTGCACCACACAACCACTGCCTTATGCAAGGACAATTGCAAAGCCTATTGATGACAAATCAGGTCAAAAAGATTTTTTTAGCATTATTCCATGAATCCAATTTCGCTAAGAGTTTGAAATACATGGTAATTGCCTTTTTAAAATTTCCAAATGAATCAAAATTTTATCAAGTAAGCAACTGTGATATAAGAAAATTACTTTTACAATCTCTAAAATTGGTAATTCTTTGGTTCCGTTTTTCTCACCTCAAATGTTTTTTTAACCCACTTTTGCCCCATGGTTACACACTTTAGAAAAACCTTG
>CABFPE010000026.1:524331-544509 GCA_900660155.1 Hofstenia miamia
ATATATATATATATATATATATATATATATAATAGTAACAGGTATTTTGACAATATCCGTATAAATTTATGCAGGTGCAAAAGAGAAAACTAGTGTGGTTCTTAAGTTAGGAAATGCTTTACTTTTACAAAATATCATGAGAAAACATTGTTTAGAGTGTTAAAAACATTCTTGGCATAATGGTTTTTTTTCCAGTTTGGGAAAATTTTATCCATTCTCAGGCAGATAGGGCATAATAAAGTCCAGACGATTCAACTCCATCTTTCCCTACCATTCCTAAATCAGTTATATTTTTAATGTACACTCAATGCAGTAATATGATTCTATGGGACCTCATGGGATCAATCGGACGGGATTGGGACTAATCAAATGCTGTATGCAGAAGTAGCTATAAATAGCCTAAAATTCTAGAGGTTTTAGTCTTGAAAACAGTAATCAGTTTTGTTTGAATAGCATAGTGTTTGTATGTTTGTTTTGCTGATGTCTATTTGACAATACTCTATAACACCACTTACGGATAATTTACACTTTCATTTAACAAATAAGGCTTGGAATTTGTTTTTCTTGTCTAAGGAAGTTTAATATCTTCTAGCTAAAGACGAAAAATTTATCAAAAATTTTATTTCAACGGAAAGATAAAATCTCTCATTTTTAAATTACATGTATTTAAATTTTTATCCAATGATAACCTTCGCAGGTTTTTTCAAAAAATGTTTATTTGCAATAGTTTTATGCATGCATTTAGAACGCGGTTACAATTTTTAATAATGTGACTTTTATTTCTATGTTTTATATAAATGAAATTGTCTACCTTTGGATATATCTAGCTTATATAGTAAACATTTGTCAATATGTATATTATTATAATTTAGCAAGGAATCTTCTCTGAATAGTTTTGCCAATGTGTATTGTATTGCAAGCATTGACATTATGATAAATATACAATACAGAAGCTAGTGTCAATATCTCCATTTCTGTTATTAAGAAAATAAATACATAATAAATAACTAACTATATATATATATATATATATATATATATATATATATATATACATGTATATGCATTCAAAAATGACCTCATTAGCAAATATCAACGTTTTGTTGTAGCATTTCTAGGATGTTCGTTTATATTAATTTTAATATTTTGTAATATCATGTATTGGATTTGGTTTTTTTGGAATGCAATATTTGCTATTTTTAGGATTAGCTAATGTCCTATGTATATTATTTTTCTATTGCAAGTTTCATTTGCAGAAAACAGTGAAATAATTCATTTTTCGCAGATGGAATTTGAAATGCACTTCATCTAATTGATTTCCAAAGAAGCTTAATTGACCAATTTTGTATTGAAAGGAATGCCCCGGTGGCCATATTTTGTGTCTTATATTTAAATAATCTGTGTTAAGCTATGGAAATTTGAAAATAAAATCCGTTTATGTCAGAGTGGCGAGAATCATCGATTGTTGTTAAGAAGTCGAAATAAGGTACGACTTAGCTCAGATCTTCAAATCTTTGGTTGTCATCTACTGTTAGTGCAGATTTCCGTAGATCTTTATATAAAGAAATATATTTTGGTGCTTTCTAGGATTTATTGTATTTTAATTGTCAAATCTGGAATATTTCAATAGAAACTGGAATCCCTGCGTTATGACTTAACGTTTCTTTAGGATAAATTGCTTTAGACTGAGCCGTAGACGGGTTTGGTCTACCCGAAACCGGGTCAGTTTGGGTCACTGCTTTGAGTTACTGAAAACAATTACTGGGTCGGTTATGGTCGGGTCACATATATTGACATTATAAATGGGCCCAGTCGAATCACTTTAATTAAAAGTTATGGCTCAAAATTATTTTAGTAGAAAACATAAAATTTAGTAATTTTAATAATATTTGAGATTTACATGCATCTTTGAGTTGTGACCAACTAAAATGATGTTAATTTATACTGAAATGTATGTGGCAATAGACCAGGCTTTGCCTGCGTTTATTGAAAATGCATAGTGTATATTTTTCACGTGAAACTTGCTGCAATAGTAATAAATGTGTTTTTTCTTCACCATTCTCATCCAAAAATGAGCATCATAGCAGTTTTGGATGCTTCACTATTTTTTATGGGTCGGATCCAATTTTTTCGACCCATTCGCAACTCGGGTTTACAACCAAGTAGCTATACTTTGTAGTATGATAATCTACTAAGAATCAAATGAGACAAAAATTTCTTGACTATTGCAATGCATACCCTATCGAGCACAAAACTCCAAAATTGTACGAATGATAGCAGATCACGTAACTTGAATGTTATTGGTCTCATAGAATTTAATCCCAATCTAATGAAATGGTTTGGTTCCATGTTTTTAAGTAGTTCCTCGACATAAATTTAATTTGGGTCAAAATTTGCTAGTGCAATATGTTGTAAGATATATAATGCAATACATTTATCGGTGCAGATTTTTATCACAATATTATTGCATATATGAATTTTTGTGGAAGATTTTTTTAAAACATATGTATTTAATTTGTTATTTTATATATCTCTTTGCTTAGCTCTTAAGAAATATGCAACGTAACAACATTAATAATGATCTTTTAGCAGAGGGTCTACAATAGTCTGACTTACATAGTTAATGGGAGCATATTGACATTGTTATGCTCTACGCTATAGATTCTATGTTTGTAGATGAAAGAATGTATTGGTCTTGTTTACAAAGATATTATCAAACTAGCTTAGGCTAAATGCAATTAGGAAGACATAAAATATTTTTTCCAATAACCAAAGACAATTCGAACATTGAATGTATATTTTAGTCCCACAAAACACAATGAAAGCAAAAAATAATTAGGACGAGTGAAATTATGTTGAAATAATATTTTCCAATGTAAAATGTCCTTGATATGTACAAATTATCCTTAGCATAGTAAATGGATTAGGTATCCATAATCGGGCACATGCTCATTGATTTTGAATAGCTGGTATCAGTTAAGTAAGAAGAAATTTAAAACTAATGTCAAATGTATCTTGCTATTTTTAAATTACCATTTTGAGAAAATGGGTTATCTTCTCTGATTAAAAGATCTAATTTTCAATAGATTAAAATATTGCAATATTGTCATGTTGTTTGCACACATCAGTTGACTCTTTGGAAGGTGAAGAAAGATTTTTTAGTAAACACGTTTTGAATGTGGGTTTTATTTTGGATGTCTTGACTACATGTAAATGCACATTGAAGATTACAAATTGTCGTGAACAATGCTATAATGCCATGAGGGAGAGAGAAATTTAGCAATACGGGATTCTGTACCGCATGTAGCAAAGTTATGAATTTCCTTTCTCTGGTACCTGACTCTAAAATTTTTTATACGGACGTGAAGCAGTGAAACAAACAGACTCTAGTATGCACTACATTCAAAATCAAATTTGAACTCTTTTTCCAGCAAGATTCCCTATGCAATTACGACCTTTAGATGGGCTGATGTAAAATATAGCTATTTTCTTGAAATACTGAATCTCTTCTCAACTGATACCTTGAGCAAAAGATCAAGACTAGGGTCAATGAATTTTTTAAACATTTGGATTTTTACTTTCTCTTAACTTTTCTTACAAGGTGTTTGTGAAAAATTTGACATTCTCAGCATACAGTTACAGAATGAGTTCTGAAGAAGGCATTGTTTATCGTGGTTGACAAGGCTGTTTGTGTAATTTTAGAATAGATAGCGAATTCGATTAAGTTTAGACTACAGCCATTTAAATTGCAAATGGAATCTGTTGACCCTAAATTTCCCAAGAAGTATTAAGAAAACCCTAGAAATACTTCCGATCTTTGTACTTCCAAGTTTTTGAGTTAGTAAGTGGTCATATTCCAAAATACATTCAAGATTTAAGATCTTCTCTTGAGAGTAGCGTAGAGACAATCATTGAACACTTTGATGATGATATGTGCAAAGAAAGTCTTCTTTCTAAGTTGGGTGCAGTGATTACCCAGTAGTTCGCATCATAAGAATTCATAAGAAAATAGAACGCAGCCCACCGGAAAAAATATGCCCTCAAGTTGTTAGTCTTATCAAGTTAAATATTCTGAGCCCAGCATCAACAGCTATTTGCACTTGTGTAAAATGTTTTTCTCAGCGAAGTCATCAATAGTTAAGAAGGCCGAGACCCCGTTCCAATGGGACACACTGAAGTTCTCGTAACACCCGTGGCTCTTTGCCACATGGAAGTGAAGTGATTCTATTGGCGCCTAATAGAATCACTTCATTTCCACATGGCAAATAGTAATGGGGTGTTACGAGAACTCAGGGTGTCCCAATGTAACGGGCTAGCGTTCTTCTTAACTACTGTCATCTGAAAACATACTTACGTTTTTTCATGGCTCAAAAATGATTGAATCACTTTTTACTCCTGATCCTGACTATGTATCGCGAAGAAGTTGAAAAAATAGACATCCAGTAACTTAGTTTATCTTTGCAAAAGAATGCCTACATTTAATATTTCATTGATCAGTTAAAAGTTACAACGTGTTAACAGAAATACGATATTATTAGGTCATTAATATTTGCGATATTTTTCTACTACTTTCCATATAGGTAGGGTATCAAAGTAGTGGACTAAACACCCGCATGTTGACTATATCTTAAGGAAATATAGAGCATTAGATAACATACCTGGTTAGATAACAATAGGAACATTTGCCCACTAGAAAATGCGGGCATGAAATGAACTTCACCATTTTATTACATTCTCAAGATAAATGAAATTCAGAAATGTAACTGTTCTATTAAAATAGTAACACATTAGTAGCAAATCGAAGTGAACCCTAAAAATATACTTCCAGGTATTCAAATTTTCAGAGCTACTAGCCAATTATCCAAAAAACATAAGTCTCTGAACTGTACTTCAAGTGATATCAGTAACATATTCAGTTGTTTTTGATAATGGGTAAGATGTTTCATGTCTGATTAGGCCACCATGCTTGCAAGACATAAAAAGCAATATATATATATATTGCACAGCAATGTCATAAAATTTTCTCAATTTTCAATTCTGAGGATCCCTTACAATTTCTCCTTTCAGCAACTGAATTATCCAAACTATAATTCAGTTATTAATATATAAAAATTCGAATATAAATATTTTCATCCTTGAAATTACACCCAGTAACAAGTGAGGTTTTGGAGTTGCTTAATTTTTACAATCGCCTGGGAATTGTAAGCGTTCTGCAATGTTTCTGTACATAGATAGTTTAACCTTATAAGATTCCTCACACAAAAGTAGAAACTCAGCATTAGACCCTATGCAATCCAAAATTGGAATACAATCTGCTAACATCAGTCTGGAACACTTTTTCAATTTATCTATCACCTAACTAAGATTGTTCCAGATCAAAATGTAATTTTTTTAAAAATCTCTTCACTTAAAAAACAGCATTCCTAAATATTGAAAGTTTTTAGAGTATCTTAAAACAACGTTGAGTATTCTCTCTATATATTAATTATTAAGGCTGGCTAGAAAATGGTTCAATTCTTACTAGGTCATCTCCGTTTTAAAAGGAACGCATTTACTTCCATTTGTGGATGGAGGTTCTAGCGTTAATACAAGGACCTGTTACATCATACATTACTTAAATTTTAATCTTTTGATATTTTATTTAAAATGATTTTAGAAATACATAAGATGAAGATGCAAAAACTTCTTTATTAGTAGAGATCAAGGCCGACAATCGAGTTTTACAGGGTCGAGATCAAAGTTGCATCTCTGATGTACATACTAATAAGGAAAAATGTATATTCAACTCTCCGCAAAGCCCTACTGCCAGGCCTTTTCTTAGCCACTGGGACTTCCGCTGTCACTATGATTGACTGCCATGAAAACTTGTGATGGATACTAAGAACGATCTTCCCGGAAGAAAGTTGATACAAATTCGTTTGCCTGATGTGTCTCATTAGAGTTCCCACCAAAATTATACTTCATACTCCATTTCCACAGCAAACTTGAAATTATATGCTATACCATTGGTCTAACGATTCGAGAGACCTAAAGGGCTATGTGTTGGTAGTCTTTCTTGTCCTTGCATTGCCTTAAAATAGTTATGGTTATCGGTGAATGGTGCAACTTTATTTTAGTGATAGTGGGCCTTGCTACCTGGGTGTACCTCATTTTCCACAATAATCGGGGACATTCTGCTCACTCAATATCAAGTAGGATCTGCCCCTATGATTTATTCAATTCATAAGATGTTTTTATCATTAACACTAGAACTCCGAAAATGTAATACACCCTTTAATTCCTAATCCGGTCATAAATGACCGGTATTTGTGTAGCATTTATTACAGTGAGATTTATACAGGCATTCAGGTTCATATTTAACAAACACTGCTACTGCTATCTGATGCAATATCCCACATAATTTGAGAGCTGCTTTCTCTTGCCATTAATTTTTAACTAAAACGATCAAAACTATTAAATACATGCTTAATATGAAGTATATTACTGCATAAATATAACTACACAAGCGCATGCATGAAATGTTTAGTCTGGGCCACAAATGACCGGTTTAAGGAGTATTAATGGTTTTTTATATCTAAGTCTATCTGTTTTCCGAAAATGTCATCAATTCGTACTTTACAGCAGAATTAGTGAATATAGGTGTAAACTTATAAAAATTTTTACATGTAGGGAAGTAGTTGTTTAGCAATTGCATCAAAAACGGTCACAAATGACCGGTTCGGAGTTCAAGTGTTAATTTCTACTGTGTGAAACTTCAATGATTCAAATACTGTCACCATGTTGCACATTAGCAGTATTTTAAAACTTCTTACAAACCAAATTTATTTATGCGACTCGGGGGCAACAGCTTTAACAGTGAACGTATACATCGTAGGGTTAAATGTTTGACATCGAACATGTAACTTTTTACATTATAATCTCTCTCTTTCCACAAATCTAATATTTGGATATTGAGGCAAGCTAAGGCGGTATTTTTGGGGTATGCGATATAGTTTTAACTTTTTTAGTTTTAAGCTAGTAGTTTTTGGATTATAAGTGTTGGAATCTTTTTGGAAAAAACCAACACAGATTTTGAAAAATTCCTCAGTAGTTTCGGGGGAAATCAATTACAATAGAAAATAAGGTTGGAAACTTCATTTATTAATTGGAAATTTTCTATGAATGTCTACATCTGCACACAGAGTAAACGAGATAGATGTCACAGAACTCCAGGGCTAATCGCTACATGTACATGTACATACATGCTTTTTCTAAAATATTTCCAAAATCTGAACAAAGAGCTACCAAACATCAGTGTATTCTTTGCAACATTATCCAAAGACTGTAGTTCTAGAAGTTAAAATTTTTTGATAAACTCAGTATTCATTTGTTCATTTGATATATGTTCTGCAGGAAATCATTGAGCGATATTTTGGATCGACTTGCAAATGAGAATAAAATTTCTATATCTGTCTATAACTTAGAAAATTTCTCACATTTTTATACCTTTTTATGTCCTTGAAATTGCACAATAGAGTCGAAAATGGTAAACAGCTCTTTGTAATTGGCATTGCTTTCATTGAAATTTTATCATAATTATACATGTGTGTGGCTGTTAAGTGCAGATCACATATAGAATAACAGCAGTTTGGGTCACCATTATGAATGTGATCTACTGCATTGAAACATAAATTCACACCTTATTCTTTATAGGCCGCTATTTAATGTGATCAAATTTACCATTCAGTTTTCAAAAGAATTCCACAAACAGCTGAGAATATCAAAGTGTAGCAGCAAAGTACCATGAAATATTCTACGTTTTACTCGCCGCTGGCGCCTTGTTTCACAAACGTTCTTTTAAAATAATTCAGCATTTCCTCGTCATCATTTAATTTATATCTCTTTTAGACTTCGGCCTATATGTAATTTTAAAATAATTGCTTAACAAATTTTTTACTGTTTTACAATTATTTTTTGAGTTTCCAATAGATTGGAACTCGTAATAAAATTCATCTAATTTATATTAATACCTGATTACAAGTTTATATAAAGAGAAAATAAGTAAATTTTAGTTGCAAAAGTCGAAAATTACAAATTGAGATATTTTGAATCACTTAAAAATATTTTAAGATATATTCTAACAGTTTTTAGGAATTTACGAAAAATTATTGCAAAAAAACCATACTTTTATAAGCAAAGTTCACATGTTTTTATTGTAAATACAAGCTGGCGTGCGTTTAGACGCTTTGTTTGAATGTTTCTCGATGTCTGAGTTCTTTTAAATTATCATTTTTTGTAAATATTTACATCAAAATATTATTAATGGTTTTCGCAAATATCATTAGAGTCAAAGAGAAATTTATCAGACCTAAATATATGTCACCGGTATTTGTTCATTTAAATTTCATTCTAAGCCTCTGCATTCTGCACATTTCTCTTAGGATGCCCTTCTCCTGATTGATGAACCTGCATAGCAGATTTTAATAACATCATTGATGCTGCTTTTTGAAATTAGTTGTCTTTCTTTTGAAAATTGTTTTAGAATCCTATACCATCGATCACTACCAGGATGCTCTAATAACTTCGTTACTTTTCTAGATCTATCAGTCATCATATTTTGACATCAAGCAGTCTTCTCCACAGTCTAATGTTGTTCATCTAGCATGTGAAACCTGTAACGAAACTAGAATTTCAGCGCCTCATTTGCACTTTCATAAGTATTGCCTGTCATACTTTGCTTGTAGAGATTTAGTTGAATCAAAATTTAGAAACTTACTAAACATAATTTCCAGACTTTCAAAGTTTACATGTACTTGACGTTGTTGTATCACTCTGGAAGATCAATATCAAACAGAATTCATTCAGAGAGCCCATTGCATAAACATAGTTAGTAGAGCGAGTGACATCGGTAGAAGATTAAACCCAAACGTAATTCGGGTGCAGTTATCAAATTATAGGGTCGAGTCGAGATCAGTTATAAAGCTTAGATTGATTGTTCAAAAAGTTACTGATGTTAGTCACAACTTGACTTGAGAAAGATCAATGACATTAAGTAATACCAATGAACTGGTGTTTACCTTATCCAGAAATGATTTATTTTAACTAAACTTTGATTTGAAAGAGATTCTTAAAGTGAAATATTCTGAATCAGGGTCAACGTATCCGACCTGGGATGGTTCGGGTCCATGCTGAAATGATGTTGTTATTCTACAGTAGTTAGAAAAGTTGTATATTTATTCAAGTGACAACCTCATTTTCATAAACCTTTCTTAAATAAAATTACCATGTAGTTTTATTTTATGTTAAATAACACATTTACAATCGAAAGATTCTCTCGATCATTTCGCCCAATTACATTCTATTTGCATTGTAGCAAGGCCTACTTTAATTAAATACTTTTGCAGCACAAAAAATGAAAAGTAGCCATAAATATTCTTGCAAGTAGGGAATTAGTGTAATTTTTTGTCCTAATATGCAATACAAAGAATATAAAAAATTCCCAACTAATTTGTGGTGTTTCAACCATTGCAAAAAAGTAAGTTAAATTTATAGAAATATCTGATCTCAAAGTAGAAAGGTTAGAGCCACATATCTGCTTGTGTTTATATTTATATTCGCTGATAATTATGATGTCAAATCATAAATTTTGACATGCAGAAAGATGATTGTTTATTGTTAACGGTCTCATTATATTTGAAGGTGATTTTTGCAAATCGCTCCAAAAGGTGAATAGATGTGTACAATAGCTAATTCTTTGATTTGGTTACTTAAAATGATTTGTTGCATCAAATCTTGGTCTGTGGCGAAGAGTGTTTGCGTCTTCATTTTTATGAATTTTACTGCAAATAGCCAGTCCGTGATTACAGTAGGCCTTGATTGTAGTTAATGAAAACAACTAATTTGACGTCTATGAAGAAACTGTAGCAAATATTGTCCAATTATTTTACAGTCATTGACAATACTTCATTTAAACTGTTATTGAATTTAGAAAGTTAAAAATATACCAGTAGAAACTTTGAAGTTTATGAATTTTGACTTAATCAATTCAAATGTAAGCTAATTGCACTCTATATTTTAATTACTGATAAACAATTTATTTCCTTCTTGAATCTAATTATATTTTATCTCAAATTTCAAAGAAAAATATCCAATCGTCTATGTTAAGTGCAACATCGTCTATTGTGTCTATTGGATTTTGCAAAATATCCTAAATTCCTGTGTTAAGCTATCAATTGCTATTCTGTCCACCTAATTTGAAAATTTAAATATTAATGATGTAGAAGTTATCAATCTTAAGCTAACGATTGTTTATCGAAATAATGATAAAACGGTGATTTTCCAATCATCACAAAGATAAGTAAAATTTCAACGTTTGAAGCATTGCAAATTTCTAAACTTAGGTTGAAATAACTAAATTTTCGAACAAATTATATCATCGGTGATAGGTTGAGAGACAGAGCAATTGAAGTATGGAATGATTTTCAAAGTGTACTGTTTGCAGTCTTCTAGAATCCATGACAATTCTTTTTGGAATTTCACTATTATTTTAATTCTTGTAATTTATATTTCATCACATTTTCATCATCATGTTTAACAGTAAATTTATATATTTAAGTTGTTCAAAACAATATAGACTACTGATTGATTATTAAAACTTCTATCATTAATTTTTATCTTAATATATAATCGCAGCTTGCATATATATTTGCTTGTCTATTTTATCAGTTTTATGAGATTTTTCAGGTTCAGGCTGAAATGTATGAATTTACAATCTATAGTTGCTTGCTGGGGTGTAGCAAAAACTTCTATTACTTCTTCACATCTTTGTAGTGTAAGAATATCTTCCTGTCTTATATCATATGCTAAAATCTCCTCCTACAAATTGCTAATGTTTGGCAAGAGTTGTTTTGATTTTTGAAACATGAAAGCTTTCAGATTTCTTGAAGGACCTAAACGTAGATCCTCATTTAAAACATGTTCTGAATTATCATCTACATTTATCATCAATGGGTGGATTATTTATTAATTATTATAAATATTTGCTAAATTGTAACCTCAAGTGTTCTTTTGAAAAGAATGCCTTGTCAACTTTTAAGAATCTGTCTTGCCAGTTGGGGATATTGTAATTATGAAATAATTTGATAGTGAGGTACATAGGTCAACTATCACATAGCCTTTTCATAGCATTTTATATCACCTCAGTCTTATATACATTTTATTGATTTGTAGCATATTTATATATATATATATATATATATCAATGTAAATATCATGAGATTGTATAAACAGATAAAGGATTTGTGTTGCGACCAACAATAGTAAAATGAGATAAAGATGTTAAGTCACCGCAAGACAGCTCACAATAGATTATTTGTAGAATGATGTGCTGCATCTTTACATAAACCCATTACATTATTCTTTTTAACAATATATGCTTCACTAATATTTCCATCTTCTTTACTCTATACATTATTTATATTCCTGCGAGACTTAATGCCTCCTTGCATAAGATGTGTTTTCAATTCATTTCTTGCAAATAATAACATTAACCATAGGGATGTCTAAAGTAAAATTCTGGTTATATGTCAAATTTTAAATCTCGACAGCAATCAAAATAGCAGTTGGGTTTATGTAAAATGAGTAGAGAACATTGCAGCTGATGTTATTTTATTGTTTTGCAGATAAAATTTACACAAAGCATCTATTTGAAGATTAGCAATAGCTTTTTTCTACAAGTTAGTTTTGACCAATTCCATAGATTCCATAAACTAAATATATATATATAAATAAAATGTACAAAATCAATAAATATGCGCAATTACTTAAAGGGCAATAATTTTAGATATACCTACTCTATGCATGCAATTGATTGGAAATGCCAAATAACGATTGTTTTTTCAATAAGTAGTTCTTAATTTTTTCTTAAAAAAATAATATTAATAATTAAAATTGCTATTACTACCTACAATCGAATACGCATTGACACATAAAAAGATGTTATTATATATTATATCTTATATATTTCGTTTGTAGTTAAATAATTGTTGCAAATATTTTTATTACAATTATTATAGCGCTGGATATATATATATATATTAAGTAAACAGTTGTATGCATATTGAAATTACTGAATGCAAACATATCTTGAGCAATTTTTCAATAAAAAATATTTACTTTTTATTCACTTCTAGGTTAAATTCTACATCTAGAGCATCCCCTTAAAAGTATATTAAGTATGATCGGTTTGATTTTTTTAGGTGAAATTCTTTATTCGAAGCATTGTATAGGCGGAAAATCTCGAATGATATTTAATGAAATCATCCTAAGCTAGCCCTTATTTGAAATATATTCAAATTTCGTTCTAAGTGTACAATTTAAATTAGAAGATATTAACATTATTCTTAGGTTAATCAACAACATTCTATTAAGGTTGTTGCTTAAAAATTTTTTATTGGTATACCATTGGGAAACGTTAATTGCTTAGCAAAACATGCTAAATTTTACATCTAAAACGTCCTTTTCAATATATTTAAAACATGCCCTAAATCGAATATCACAGCACATCAAAAATTTTTATATTAAGAACTATTTTAGTAGAGGGAAATTTACTCAAATGTATCGAATGAACTTTGTTATCACCTAACTAATTACTTAAGAGTCAGAGCAAATTTATTGCGCAATATGTGTATACAAGATCTACAAACTAACACATAACAAATGAAAAATAAAATATAAACAAATAAATAACTACAAATTAATATTTACAATATATTATAATATAATAATGTTTGAGTGGATGTTTGTGTAGGTGCTCAATGTTAGATGTATGTTTCGAATGCATGAAGTGAATTACCGTCCCCTAATGTATACTGTTTTATTAGAAGAAATTGTTTCAATTTTTTTCCAAACTTTTTAAAAGGGAGATATCTTAATATTTTAGGATGCATTACATTGTTATATTCAACTACCTTAAAACAATAAAAAATGTAATTCAAATTATTCATCACAGAGAAGAACCTACAAAAATTCAATAGAATTAAATAAAAATTGAAGTCAAAAACGCAGAAGACAAGCAGTCGGAAGAAATTCGATGAGGTCAAGAAGGCTGAAAATACCTAAGAGCAATAGAAATAACAGAACGGATTTTGAGTAGACGATTCCAAAACTAAGTATATAGTATAAGAACAGAGCAAGGAAAGTACTGCAGAGGTCGGCATTGAATGATCAGTACAGCATGGATGTACCTGAAAGTTATTAGCAGCAGAAATTGTGATGTGGTTAGCTTCGCATGCCAGGGCTTCAAGGACGGAAGGTCAATTCCTTGTTCTAGATGACTTAGGTACTATAATCATACACCTATATTGTTATATAAATTGCAATATATATATATATATATATATATTCCCAAAATTATTTTCTTTGATAATGTTATTTTCGAAATAATTGCTATTGAGTTCCTTAGCAATTATTTTACATCCCTAAACTCAGAAATTCAATTATATAATAGCTTTAAACGAAAATTAATTATTTTATTGACTTTGATGTAGCGGCGCTTCTTTGATCTCCACGAAAAGCATAATCATGTCTAAAGTATAATTAAAAATTGGCTTTTACACAATTTATAACATATATATTATCCGTTCTAAGCATTAAATATTTTCTAAATGTACGTTACACCAAGGTTATCTAACACATAAGTAATTTTAACTTTTTAATTGTCTAATTTATTTTCTGATAAATTATATGTTAAATTCAATGCATGCAGTGACGAGTGATTTTATTGAAAATATTTTATTTAATATACTGTATATGTTTATCGAATTGGTTGTCAATTATCTTCACTTTTATCATGTTAACATTTTTATCGCTAGATGGCATGTATTGTTGATTCAATTATGCATCTATGTTACAACGTTTAAAAAATCATTAACAATAATATTTAATAAAACTAAACATAAACGTATTAAGAAGCAACAGTACATATACAACAAATTCAATTCATTCATTTTGTCACATTCATGTCTGTTGCTTAGATGTCACTTCAAGGATTCACATTTAAGGCCTAAATAGTATGATCAAAATGTATATATATATATATATATATATATATATATATATATATATATATATATGAATATATATATATATATATTCATATATATATATATATATATATATATATGAATATATATATATATATATATATATTTTAAATATTCATTTTGAATACAAGAATGTTTGTTCATCATGTTTAAATTGACTCAATATATAGTCAGTAAAAATAAAAGATGAAAATATTAAGCTTCTCAAATTCTAACTTTGTTATTATTTTCGTAGCCCTGTGTATCAATTTTGACTCTATAACATAGATTGAAGAAACAATTGCAGTGATAAAGTAGAGAACGTATATACTAATAAATTATAATTTTAAAGTAAATTTCAAATATGTTCACAATAAGATAATGTTTCAGTAATAACCGTAAAAAACATTACTAAGAAAAATAAAATATTTATTCTTCAGCTTATGTATTTTAAATTTATATTGCAATTCTAAAATAATTTTCAGTAAAAAGTTTACCCAACTTTAATAAACAGCCTTCATTAGACAGACAATGATATTTTGATTCAATTTAATTTTTTTAAATATTTGAAAGAAGACTTTAAGCAATTGTGTAAAAAGCTAATATTAACAATGGAGAAATTATGATATCCAGATATTAAAATTTGTTGTACAAATTTAGAATACCATTCTATTGTTGCTACTTTGTTGAGTGAACGTGTGAAATGGATTTACATTTCTTAAAGAGTTATGCTTAAAATCAGTGGTTTTTGAACAATACTAGCTTCTTATTCTGAATCTAATCATAAATGATCATTGAAAAAATTCCTATCCATCATTTTTTCTGAAAAATCCGTTTTAGGGTACAACCAAATTTGAGTTTGTTAGCAGAATCTACAGAAACGAGAGAAAATTTTTTAAATAAGGTGGAATTTTATGGCATTAAATATGGAAGGCATTTTTTTAGCTGAATATAATTTATCCTATACAATATTCATTCTAGTGTTTGTTTTAAGTGGAAATGACATAAATTTTGGTGGCTTTGCATAAAATTAATTTATTTTAACATAAACGTCAATTCTCAAACAAGTACATCTTTACAATTTCTGGGAGAATCTATTTTCTATTGACAACATACTGTAATTAACATTCATAACATTTTAACATAGTAATTGGGAGAGACTTATATCGCCCAGTGAATGTTCTATGTCGCCCAATTGAAAAACTTCTTGTCACTGGGCGACACAAGAAATGAATTTATTTTTTCTAAAAGTTAAAATTAAATTTAAACCTAAAGAGCCTGACTTCCTCTTACAAAGAATTTTCTTCAAATTAGCAATTTTGAAAAAACAATAAGAAGCTTAGGTTTGTGTACATGTAAAATTTTTTTTTGAATTAAGATTGATGCGAAACAGTTCTACAATCTTTGTTTTCAAATTTCGTATGGTCTCAACGATGTATGAATAATTGTGGTCATCACACTTATAAGTATGTATTACTCCAGCCAACAAATTAATAGGTAGTTCATCCTTTGAGCAAGAAATTTTTGGTTATCTTAATGCTGGGATTGGACAGTTTTTTTAATGATAATTTTTTTTGTGTCATATCTTAGAAGATTTTTTGAGGTACGTCCACTCTTTTTGATACAAAGAAGAATTTTCGATCAATCGTCAATAAACACGCAAAAATCTTTATTGGTTTGACTAATGAAATGATTTGTTTAAAAAAAAATTTTGTATTTTTCAAAGATATTGAAGAACCGTTTAAAAGAGTAAAATGAACAAATAGGAACTAAGAATATGACATATTTTTGGCTTCATTATCCCAAAAAATGGTCCCAAGCATAACTAAGTTAAAATAATGCGTTATAGAAATTTCGGGAATTAAAATTTGCCAAATCAGGCAACTTATAGGCACAGTTTCAAATCTAAAAGAAATCCAAAAACTGGATTTTTGTAAGATTTTACCATTAAGCAATAATGTTGCAAAACGGACTTCTTGTTTGCCTTCGATAGAATTTTTCCATTTTTTCCATATGTTGCTGTCAATTTGACAAGGAAACATTTATAAAATGTTCATATAGTATAGAAATGTTAATATATGTTTTTTAGTATTAGTGAGTTTTCAATTAAATGGATAATTGCTGTACTAGACATTTAATACAAACTCTTTATAAGTGCTTACATCAATGTATCATACAAATTATTTAGATGTTTTTGAATCAGGTTTGTAAGCATCTATTAGATTGAATAAATTTGTGAAATTCTGATGATTGTAATTATTTCTGAGTTCTGTGCATGACAGAAACCTGTATACCTAGAAATTTAATTAATAAATGTATATTCCATTAGCTCATTAAACTCTACAATTGAATGGCTTTCCCTACGCGTAATAATTTAATTCAAAATAATGTCTGCTACCCATCTTGAAAATTCGGAAATGTAATTGATTTTATTAAAAAAAGATTTTACCTATTTCTTTCAACTAAAATTTTGTCATATCGAATTTTGCCAAAAGTTCAATTGGTTTTTGACGCTAAGCTGTTTTGCTTATTGTTGTTATTCTTCCTTCTTACTTGGAATGCTTTGGAGTCATTTTATATTTTTGTATTTTGCATGAGATTTAATGTCGTTTTCTATATGCAATATTTAAAATTCTTACTATATCCAGTTGTGTGCATGTCTCGTTACTTGTCCCATTTCCATTCATTGTTTTCAGCCAGAAACACTAGTTCTTTAACCGTAGTTTCCAGTGTGAATCACATAATTGTAACATAGCCATTAATACTTTTAAATTTTAGAGTCTTTAGTAAATAATTTTTTGAGAAAAACTTAAATTTTTCGCGCGTGCAATCTGCAACAAATACTGGAGAAGCAGAATACGTGCCAACTTCATAAAAAATATATTATATGCTGCTGCAAAATCTCTGTGATATATAAAATACAACCCCATTTAACAATTGGTTGTATATTTTACAGACATATTTTTTCTTGCATTTTTTTTAAAAACTTACTGGTAAGAAAAAAAGGCATAACTACGGAGTAGTTCTTTTCAAATTAGAATAAATGTTAATCTTTGCCTGATTTGAATCAAGCATCGAAACAACTAATAAGTATATTAAAAAAAAAAGTACTGTATGTTTGTTGAAATATGCACATATAACATGGACGCAGCCGGGATTTTGAATTGGAAGTTCCGATTGAGGGACCCCTCCGTCTAAACCAGACATATTACAATTATAGCATATGACCTTGCTTATGGTAGATGGATTATTAATCAAATATAATGCGTTACTTAATCCAAAGTCCTATTCATTTCAATGTCGTTTACTAAAATCATAATACTAGTTCTGTCTGCTTTTAATCAAATTTTGTTATTCCCTTAAATTGCAAATATAGAGATATGGAGTTAATTAGTTTGTTTTTTGTAGTGTCTTAAAGTTTTGACAACTGTAATCACCGAAATTTATTGCTAACTGTAACTGACAAAACGAAGTTAAGCATATTTTACAGTAGCGCAGATAGTTTTACCCGCAACCGACTGTAGCTAACCTAATCAATTTTGACAGCTAGGACATGGCGTACTCTTTTAGTAGCAATTACGATCGTAAATTGTAGTTCCATTTCTGTTTTCGCAACTCTGCAGATCCATCTCCTTTAGTAAAGGTAGCTGAATGTACACCCTGTCTTTTTGTAGGCTATAGTTATTTGATGCTGACCTTATAATGTAGAATCACTGGGATGATTCTAGCTAACAAGAGAACACGGTTAAACTATTTCTCTATTTACAGATGCTTGGGTGTCTTATATACAATGCGTATTTACAATATTTACAAACATGAAAACAACTAGTCAACACGAAAAGCGCGTGATCTCGCCGATAAATAACAACAACTACCAACTGATGTTACAATAATTACTTAGAACAGTGGCCATCAGCAACACGCAAACATTGGTAGAGAAATTCGAATTTTATTGAAAATCGGTGACATGCTCAAACATTCATGAACTTAACGTCAAGACTTAGAGAATTGAAAATTGATTCTCGGGATTGTAACGTTGACTGTGTTTTTAAAAATGACATTTATTTAATCATAACTAGAGCTCGGGAGATTCAAAAAAATTATTTGATTTCGGTTTCGGGTTTCTTACACCTCAAAACCGCGGTTTAGGTTTCGGTATAGGTTTTTTGTAAGCTAACTACTAGTGCTATAATAAAGCCTTATTCAAGACAAACTACAAAGACCTAATCACAAACGATAAATAGTTAACCGCAACCAACCGAATTCGAAAAATTGCGGATTGCGCTCGATTACGGTTAAAACACCGATTACCAAAGAAGGACACGGGTGCGGACTTACCCATGCAGGTTGCGGTTTTACACTCACCGCGGGTACTGAATTTCAAATGCCACGTGGGTTGCGATGCGATGCAATTCGACATTTTTATGTTGCTACATGTGCAATACTAAACTAATACAATATGAATTATACTACGAAATCTATATAATATGATATATTTGACATCGTCCACTCAATTAAACAAAATTAATAGAAATTCAATTCTTTGACTTTTTTGGCTTAATTCCTTGAAACTTTTATAATATCAAATTAATTCATTCTGTACTTTGTTGACTACTGTGTTTGTTATTTATTTTTAGAAGAGCCGTGTTTTAATACAGTAAAAAACTAAAATGGCATTGTAGGACGTAGGCCTCTAGGACTTATTATTTTAATACATTATGCATGTGATGTGATTTTGTAATCGACAGGCGACATTTAAAAAATAGCGGGTGTGTTATGGGTGCGCATGAATTTTTCTAACAGACATGCGGATGCGGTGCGATTGCGGGCCACTCACTGCGGGTGCGTTGCAATGCGCTTATAAAAAATTACACCAGTGTCAATTTATGCCGATTGCAGTAATAACAGCCTAACACAAGTTTCTTGCGATTGCACTTGAATGAAGTTTGTAACTAAATTATATCTCAGAAATAAAATAATTTTCAAAAAATAGAAATTCCAAGTAAATACTTTCTTGGATGCAGAATATAGTTGGTGCTTCCTTAAATAATGAAGTGAAAACTTTTGATTGTCACTGCTCCTGGTGAGACGTTATAAATTGTTCTGATTGTTTTCATAATTTTTTATGCAAATTTTCAAGTTTGGTGCTGATTATTTTAACAATAGGGCGTCCCCCATGGAATCAATACAGGTTATTTATATAAATTGAGATATCAAAGATCGGCGCAAATGAATTTGCTACATCGTCTTTGCAGTTAAGTGTATCGTCGAAGCAGAAGAATTCAACAAAACAACACTCTTTTAAAATTACCATTTAAAAGTCTTATCACCGTATTTGAAGGAGATGTTCCAGCCTCTGGAGACCCCTATGGCCACGAATGTTCAATTAAGAAAAGAAAACGTATCACTTTGCCTGTAAAATGCCTATCTTAACCTCTTATGTTGTGGATAAACTCATTTTCTTCTGCTTTGTAAGTATATTAACTTTGTATTTTCAATGTATAACTTACAGTTTCCATAACAATGAATAACTCCTAATTGCTTCTAATTAAGTCTGAAATTCTTTGAAATCATGAAATTTTCTTTGAGAAAAAATCATTTTTAGAAAACCTTAGTATAAATACGTTCAATATTTTGCAATAGTAATTTGTATACTTCACATCTAGGTGAATGAAATCAAATTTCAATTTTTGAAAGAATTTCAAATATTTATATTTTAATAGTACAATCAGAATAATTTTTATATACTATGCATAAGCTGTGGAATGTTACAAGAACAAAGATAAGTTTTATTGTAAGTGTTATTCATTTCATTCAACAATTTGAAAATTGGCAACAGGGCTTGGAGTATTTTGAATATGCTTAGCTTAAATGCAGGCCTTCCAAACCTGCACAATGAGCAAAGTGGCTCATTTGTTCTCCTCAGACAAAAAAAAGAAATATAAAATGGAGTGTTTTTCCAAATATGTATCATTGAATTATTATAAATGTCCAATACATGTTGAAACATGCATGTTTACTTAGCTTCGAAAAGCCAGTACATATACATGTGATTACTCCCCTTACATATATATATATATATATATATATATATATATATATATAGATAAAATATACA
>CABFPE010000026.1:551006-565810 GCA_900660155.1 Hofstenia miamia
ATAGATATAGATATAGATATAGACATATAGATATATATATATAGATATATATATATAGAGATATCTATATCTATATCCATAATATATATTTATAATATATATATAGATATATATATATAGATATATATATATATTCATATAAGTTTTAAATTACTGAGCTTCACAAATATGATGATCAGTTCTAAAAGGAAAAATATCTACAATTGCCAATTCTTAGAATGTTGAATATACTAAAAATATTTATATTATAATAATTCTTGTTTATTCATGAATTTTGATCTGAATTCTTTCAGGATATATAGCGATTAAGCATAATCAGATAATTAAATATTTCAAAAAAAATTTTCTTTACTCGATGTTGATATTATTAAATTTCGAAGCGTCAATTACCTTAATATTTTTAATAAATTCGTGTAGCAAAGTGTTTAGGTTTCTCTCCGATGTAAGATAGTATTCATATTATATTTATTAACAAATATAGAGAAAAGCAATTTTGCTTCAGGATTTTTACTGCTTAAGATATTTTCGACTTTGCAATGATGTTAAAATCGGTGCTGTTTTTTATTTTAAGTTAACATTTTATATTCTCTAAAGTGAA
Organism: Hofstenia miamia; assembly: GCA_900660155.1. Classification (NCBI taxonomy): domain Eukaryota; kingdom Metazoa; phylum Xenacoelomorpha; order Acoela; family Hofsteniidae; genus Hofstenia; species Hofstenia miamia. The sequence continues at coordinate 551,605 of CABFPE010000026.1, forward strand.
AAACTTTAACTTTATTGCTAAAGAATGAAAGTTTCCAATATATTTGCATAAGGTTTGTTCTCTATTTGGATTTCACTTGGTTGTTATTTTTACTCTAATAAAATGGCTTCATCTACATGTGTTTTAGTTAATAATAAATGGTATATAAAATAAATGGTTAAGTAACTATAGTTTATGTTCGTTAGAGCATAGTTGCGGGAGATTCTTATATCATTGCCTTTTTTAAAGATCACAAAAGTTCAAGTCAAGGTTGTAAGTTGTAACTCCAGTTAAATGACATCAATGTCATGATTTACATTCTTAATGACAGGATTGACTTAAATTTCATTTGAGTACAGAAGTAGATTTCGTTGCCCTCTTTTTAAAATTAAAGCCGTTAAAAAATTCAAGTTTGAATTGTGGTATTTCAACTGAATCTGCCGCAATTGTAACTTTTTAATTATTAAGTACAAGTTTAACTTCTTTGGGATTCTGAAAAAGAACGTCTTTGAAATTTTGAAAGGCTACTATTTGTCTGATTACCAAAGTTATGGATGCAAAAGATTTTTGCTATGTTTTTGCCCGGATTTTCAAAAATTTGTTAATTTTTGTATTAGTTGAAGTAGTTTAATAAAGCCTTTCAGAAAATTACAATTCTCTAAACAAGACCTAATTAATCATTTTTTCAAATTTGAAAGTACTCGGAAAGAGTACTCACATAACTTTCATGTTGGATAGCCGTTCGCCTATTAAATGTATACTACCTTTCTTGTTTTGTGTTTTTTTTGTTTTTGTAGTTGATAGCATGATTTACTTGAATAAATCTTTTGAAGAGTAACTAGATATTTGCAACTATGGTGTCTTTGTAACGTGTGCTCTTGAATTGTTAAGCTGAAACTCAGAATCCTTTAACTCTTTATTCATTAGGATTGTTTCAAAATCTCTGATGGTTACCTCAAGATTGTTTTAAACGGATACGAACTAATAGAGATATATATACTCTGAAAACATCACACGATGGGGAATTGTCTCCACTTTTTTTCAAACTTAATTCTTAAACTGATGATGTCCCATCCACCCGAATTTTCACACGGCTGGTTTGAACGGGCTCATACCTTTTTTCTCCAGATAGCAAAATATTTGAAGGTAGTTGTGGTTTCTATGGGAATTAGAACGACTCATTATCTGAGAATTATTTTTAAAAAATTCGAATTTCTCATTGAAAAAAAGTTAATATTTTTATATATTACTGTTATTACTAGCACATGCACTATACTTCATTAATACGTACAAACTCATAGATGTTTCATATCAAAGGCTTCCAATACTTCTTGACAGTCTTGGATAAAATCGTCCAAACAAGTGGTCAAAGCTGTTTATTGCTTTAAGGTAATGTTAGTTGATAAAGAATTACTTGTTTTCTTATTGAATAGAGAAAGAAAACACATATGGCTACTTTTATTGCATTGCCAGTCGCACACATCTCAATATAGCTCTTTTTATCAACAATGAAAGTAAAGAATTTTATTACTTTGCGATTTATGAGCACTGATCAGCTTCAATATGTTGTATCAAAATGTGAAGGAGCAAAATGGAGTAATCCTTCTGTAGACGTAATTCATTAATTAATATGTTGCACGTCTTTGAGTCTTCCAAATCAATCACAGAACTTGCATTATACTGGAGTGACTCATTGTCCAATGTCTGCGTAATTTTTGTGAGTTGTTCATCTGTTGTTGATGTTGATGAGGGACCATGAATTAGTGTGATCCTTCTACCTTGTCTATACTATGAACACCATCGGAAATTCGTTAAAATATGATTGTTTTTGTTCTTGGAGACATTCAAGATAGACACATGAGCACTACCAATTTGGTTTAACTAATGTGAAACTTTTACGTAGGAAGAGAGCATAAAATTCTGATTGCTTACTAAGAAAAAAGAAATAATGTGCTTGTATTGATTATGTACAACACATCAACTATCAAGACTTCCTAAGCACGCCATATATATATATATATGTATATATATGTGTATATATACTTATGTATATATATATATTATTTATTATACTTTTGGCCAGTACTGTATATATATATGTATAAATATATATATATGGACAGACCATTTTTGTATAATTGAATTAAACAATAATGAATTTTGGAGTCAACAACACTTGTGCTAATTTAGTAAAAATAGGTTAACAAAATTACGAGTAATTATTTTCAACCTTGAGTTCTGTTGTGGTCGATTAACATTAGTTTTACTGAATAGGTTTAATTTAAAAAAAAATATATGTATATATATATATAATGGAAATATGACCTTAATACACAAAGGAGAATAACTGATTCAAGCAAGTTATATTTACAACATTAAACTTAAATTGAATAAGGGATATCAAAAATCTGAACATTGTACAAAATCTTGAAATGTCTGCTCATTTATTTTTATTAGCATGTTTAGCAATGGATTTTCAATATCTCAGCAGGTTCAAATTTCATAATGAGCTTGTGCAAAACTTGTTTAAAGTATGAAAAACATTTTTTGTTCAGTTTTTTATAAAGAGTACGGGCAGCTTAATGTTAGTAACAGAGTGAAATTGTCTTAATGAATTGAAAGTAGTGGAATTTTGGTTAAAAATATTTTATCCCCCCTCCATATTTTTATAATGAAATATTCACAGCAAAGTATAATTAATATATATATATATATATATATATATATAGGGTGGCCCATAAGTTTGTATACAGTTAATACAAACATTTAAATAACAAGAAATAGTGAATTAAACACAGCATAAACAACAAAAAAACATAAAAAACAAACAGTATGTATTCAAAGATTAAGACAAATGTTCAAATTGCTTTCCTTCATTGGTAACGCATTTTTCAAGACGATGTTCAACACCACGACATACCTTGGAACACAGCTCTTTGTTTTCCGTGATACGATTGAATGAATCAGTTATGTATTGTTTCATTTCCGGAACAGATGTAGGCTTTCTGCCATAGACATCATCTTTGACAACACCCCATAGAAAGTAGTCCATCGGTGTGAGATCAGGCGATCTAGGAGGCCACTCAATCGAACTGTGTTTAATTCACTATTTCTTGTTATTTAAATGTTTGTATTAACTGTATACAAACTTATGGGCCACCCTGTATATATATGACGAAATTTACCAATAAAAATACGGAAAGCTTTGAGGACATATTCAACTTAAAAATTTATCCAGCACTTTTTTTCACTTTCTTAGAGCAATATTTAATGAAAAAATTTTTGTATATTAAAAAATATTAATTAATTTTCTGGACAATTTGTTTCACAAAGTGCTTTTGAAAACAATTTTGTCAGTGGTTAAAGGAACTTTGTGAGGAAATGGATGTTATATTGTGTAGCATTGGATTTAATTCAACATCTTGGAAATTTAATGATCATCATTTTGAATGCTTATTAATGTTCCCAGGAAAAAAGTTCAGCAGAAAAATTAAGCCATTAACCCAAATTTTCTATTCTATGGCCCATGTGTTCCCTTGTTTACTTGGAATTAAAGTGTATCGTCACTATAAACAAATAAATGTCGCAATAATTCTTTATAGCAACGTTTTAAAATGTTCCACGCTTGTATGGATAGATTAACACGTCTTCACTAAACACTGTTCCTTCCTGAGTTAACTTAAATAAATGCTACCTGATATAAATAAAAAGTGTTACAGACTTTCATTGCAACCTATAGTAGAATCAAATGTCCATCTTATCAATTCTATGTACTTCATGATTCTATCATTAAAAAAAACTTTAAATTTATTTATTTTTTTTGTACCATACCAAACAAATGTAACCATAGAAATATATTATTTTAGTTTAATACTCAAAACTAGCCATACAATTCAGTGTCTAAGCACTTAAAGGTGCTATAGCTGTGGTTTATCCACAGCTTAAAATCACAATTTAGAATATGACTGAAAAGTTTTAAATGCAGTTTATTAAGTTGTACAAAGAGTTTTAATATTGATGAATGCGTTGCAAGCAGTTGGAAAATGTTACTTCAATTTATTGTTCACTTTATGTTACAATTCTTCTGACTTCACAATGTGGTCAGTAATAAATCAATTAAATCATACATAAATCGACTGGAACAGATTTTCCGAACAACTACCGACTCGATTTTCTCCTACAAAGTAGTTCTAGAGTTTTAATGAAGTAAGTAATTATCAAAACTTAACATTTTTTATAAGCCCTTTGTGCCAATACGTTTTCGTTTTATAATTAAATTTTTTTAACTATTAATACAGATTTATTAAAAATTATATGGTTGCGAGCCTTTTTCCGTATATAGAAAAGGATTTTTTATAACCGCATTGCTCAGCACCCGCACAGTGGGTGGACCCGCTATTGGTTCGACGATTCGGCGTCATTTCAAGTAATTAAGCCATCGAATTGACCTTCTATTAATTTTGGTTAATTGAGTAAACGATGTCAAATATATTATATGGATTTCGTAGTATAATTAATATTGTATTAGTTTAGTATTGCACATGTAACAAAATAAAAATTTCGACCCGCATCGCATCGCAACCCGCGCTCATCTTTGATATGCATCCATTAACTTTAGTAAGCCAAATGTAATTGTGAAACCTATTATAGCTAAATAGATGTCAACGTAAATTTTATCAATCGCAATTAAGTGTATATGTGTGAGTTTTATAGCTATCTAATGCATGCAACAGATATTACCAGTTGTGTCCAGACCCGTGGCTTGCATTTGAAGTTTAGGGGGGGCATTGCCCCGCAAAGTTCAATAAATTTATCATAGTTTCACTCATATGAGATAGTTTCACACTTTTTCATTGCATTAGTATTATGTATATTTCAACTAAAAGATACTCACTCTAACTTAGTTACAGAATATTAGAATTAATACTATGGAGTTTTGTATCCAGGATTCCAAAAAGGGGCCCAACAGGGATGCCATGCCCCCCTGGCCCTCCCCTAGCCTTGTTGTTATTAATAGAATAGAAAATTTTTCTTTTTTGTAGAAATTTAGGTCTATATGGCCGTTGGATTTAAATTTATAGTCCGATAGGTTAACGTAACAATGAATAATTTTTTCTTATCTAGCGTATGTAAAGATCCAACACGAAATGTACATTGTGTGTTTGTTAATACCTCTATGTGTTGCATGCGCTAAACAAACCACTGTGCACACATAAGTGTGTTCAAGAGTGTGTCAGTACTCTGACCCAAGGTCCAATCTTTTGAATTTGAAAACTTGTAGTGTTTCTTTTCGAGCTCGAAGATATGGCATTTTGGTAAAAAAAAAGTGCAGTTATGATCAGTGTTGGACGTACATCGCCCAGCGACCGTGCATGCCGAAACATTATACCCAGGTGCCGTAATGTAAACTATGTAACATTCAAACTCTTTTGACTTGGCTTCATTTATTTAGATTTAGAAGTGATTGCTCTGATTTTCGGTTTTTGTACTTTTCGTTGCCCATAGATTTATATTTGGTTATTGATCGATACATTGTACCTTTAATTTAAGTAGAATGATGTCACAATTTATGTTGTTCTCCCGTAAAATGTGCATAAAAGGAGTATTACAGTTAACTGCCTCTAATGTGCTGTATGTAAAGATTATATTGTTCTTCCAAATTGCAATGCAACAGGCTGACATTGCGAACAGAATAAAATATTATCACATGCTATTTTTGCCAAATTAAGAAAATTAATTCGCGTCTAACTTAATTGTACTATCATTGGACCATCGTTGCAACCAAAAAGAATCTGTCCAAGTGTGGTTACAGTGAAACAAAAACACATTATTTACAAATTTTCTCTTAGAAAATCAACTGATTTATAAATGTGCACATGCAATATATTCATGATTGCAATATTAAATTATTTTTGACGACAAGAAGAATTCCTTAATAAAGAATTTATACTTTTTATAACTATCTGGAAATGCAGAAAGTTCTGCGTTAATTTTTCTTTACAAAAAATCAACATTTAGAGAAATATTAAAGTACCCTCTACTTAAACATTTTATGCCATAGTAGGTGAAAATTTAGTTGGAACAAAGATGTAGGAAAACAGGCTGCTGGCCCAAAGATTCGGACCGTAACGAAAACAAGTTTTTTTAGTTTAATCAAGTTAATTTACTTATTTACTGACACAATTGGCTTATCAAGGGTATTGCTCACAATGACATATATATAAAGTATAAAAGGCTTACAAATATTAAGCTTTTATTGAATAAAATCGTAGCATAATAGTGATGGCAACATTATCGTAAATCAACATAAAAATTAATGCACAATCCAAAGTTTTATACATGTAACATACAGTACTTGTCGGTTCACCATAATCCAGTACTCGTCGGTTTACTTTAAGGCAAACTGGTAAACGTAACTTATAATCACTTAGTAATAGTTCATATCATTCTTCCCATCTTTTTTTTCAATACTGCAGATGATAGGGTCCTGACGTTAGCATCTCCAGGCAATTAGGCTTAGACACTCGGGATGATCGTCGTGGGCGAAACAACTTTGACCAAAGTGTAATTGCTAGTAGGAACGTCGGAATTAGCACTCTGGTCTACATCAGCAAAATCCTGGACAACTGTCGTTGTCTTGGACGACTCGACATAAGCTTCAGCAGAAATCACGTTAGGGGATTCGATTCTTCCAGTATCGCAACTGTTGTGCATTCCTGGACAGCTTCTGTTTCAGAAGGCGAAAGTGGAGCCAATAAGGTAGTTGAAACAGTGTCAATTCTGCCTCCTGTAGTCCGAATCCTTGCAAAACGGGGCGAAATTTCATCAAGAATATCAACTGGATCATCAATAGGATCGCTTTTGCACCGAAAATGACGTTTGAGCAACGCTTCATTGCCAGAAGTTAACCAATAAGGGAAAGAGAATCCTTGTGTACCTTTCCGTTGAGATTTCAAAAACCAGCTAGGTGGCGTCTCGCCAGTTTTTATGCAAATTAAGGAACGTAGAGCTGCCAGTACTTGTGGTAATATCTGCTCCCAGTCAGATTGAGATAAATTGCTGTAATGTATTATTGTTAATATACCTTTCCAAATAACACCGCTATGTCTTTCATTTTGGCCGTTACGCCGTGGGTTATAAGGACACGTCCTTGAACTGGCAATTCCTCGGGAGAACAGAAATTCCTTGTAGTGTTCAGAAGTAACCGCACTTCCACAATCGCTATGGATAAATGAAGGAGTTCCAACTAATGCAAAAATTTGTGACAAACAACGGGTAACAGTAGTCGCTTCCATGTCTTTAGTGGAAGACCGACTGAATTCGTCAATGATCGTGAGCAAATATTGATTCCCAGTATTCCTCGCGGGAATTTTGGGTCCAACAAAATCAATGGTAAGCCTTTTGAATGGACTCATAGCTTTTACTAATTTAGATTTGCCCGGCTTAAAAAACTGCAGTTTTATTGACTGACATGAACGACATCTGCTGACAATGTTGCGGACTTCTTCCAATGTCGCGGGAATATTATGGCGGCGGATATACTCCCAAAACCTCGTGACGCCTGCATGTGCTAATGAATCATGAAGTTTATTAAGATCGATGCCAGATTCGGTTGCCGGTATTCTTGAGAGTGCATCAGCGATAATGTTTTGTTTGCCAGGACGGTACTGCAAGTCATAGTGGAACTCCGAGAGCTCAGCTTGCCAGTGGATCAGCTTATCGTTTTTAATCCGCGACTTGTTATGAGAGAAAATATAACTAACTGCCTGTTGGTCAGTCTTGACGATTACCGGAAATGTCAGGAGGTAAATTTCCGAAATCATTCCATGATGGCCATTGCTTCTGGTTTAATGGTGGACATTCGACGTTCAGTTACTGATAATGTTCTAGAGAAGTGGTCTCCCATTTTGTTGCAAGGTTGCGCCTATCGCGACACCAGATTCATCTGTTTCAACGCAAAGTGGACCCAGTTGATCATTTGGTGTTGCCAACACAGATTGAGACAGCTCTTTAGTCCTGTTTGAAATGCATCATTAGGTAATGGCAATTCTTTATTGTGCGCTGCTTCCAAAATGGTTCTAATTTTAATTGCATAATACTTCACCCATTTCGAGTTGTAGGCCAGGAAGCCAACTAGTCTTTTCAACTGAGGTATTGTTTTCGGTACAGGGAACTCAACAAAAGCCTTTATGCGATCGGGATCCGGTGTGAATAATTACCTTCTGTGATGATATGACCAATATAATAAATTTTAGAAACAGAAAATTCTGACTTCTCTAGATTGATCTCCAAATTGTATTTCTTTGCAGCAGCAAGAAATGTATGTTAGTTAAAATCGTGCTCAGCTCTTCTTGATATCGACCACCAATAATGACGTCATCCAAATATGCGTGTGTGCATTGAAGGTTGTTTTCAGCTATGAAATTGTCTATGATGCGATGAAAAGGTGCAACAGCGTTGGTTAACGCTTAAATTGGTATAAACTTCTGGCAGCTTCAAATGCAGTAAATGGGCGGTCAGCTTTTCTCAACGGCACCTAATGGTATGCAGATCTCATATCGACTTTCAAAAAAAATCTGTTATAACTCACGTTTTCCAAAAAGACATCCATCTTTGGAAATGGGTAGACATCGACCGGTGTGTAGCAATTAATCGTCTGACTAATCGACTACCATTCGCTTCTTTTTCCTTTAACAACCAGGACTTGTGATCGCCAAGGCGAAATTGATGGCTCGACTATTCCCAGCTTGAGCAATCTAGCGATTTCGTGTTTGATAAGAAATTCTTCATCTCAATGCTTACGTCGACTAGGGCTAGCTAAAGGTTTTGGTGGCGTCGCGAATTCAAATAGTATTGGTGGCTCAATAGATAGACAAGAAAAACTGGCGCATGTTACTTCTAATTTAGGACTAATTCAGTCGACTTATGCCTCTGCAGAAAATCTCTTCCCAATATGCATTGACACACCGTTTGTCACTTTAAACATCTGATCGTCGTATGAATATGACCCAAGAGTGAGTTTCGCATTGCGAATTCCGACGATATTGTATGGAGAAGCGTCGGCCATTTTGATAGATTCCTGCCAATCCCGTACGAACAGACGAGCTTTTGCGGTTCTCCCCTTCGATAGGAAAGAATGTGATGAATCCGTATCCAGCAAAGCTTCAACTTTGATGCAACTGTTTAAAGTTACAGGCGCAGTACCATTTCCAGAATAAAAAATGTTGGCTCCAGTAGCACAGCGCATTCCGCTTTCTTCTTGCCACTGAGGCTCAGAAGTGGCCATGCAAGACGTAGAGTCTGCAATTTGCAACAATGTTTCCAAAGCCCATTCTTTCCACATTTATTGCAACGAGCAGTTTGGCCTGGACATTGCACTCTAGGATGATAAGCATTTGGATTGTGACTAACCTCATGAGGGAATGTCTGCTTTAACCACTGTAACCGAGAATTCAGTAGTTGATGGATCTAAAGGATTTATAGATGAACTACTAAATAACCGTGAATATCCGATCGAGACGCCAATGATACACAATGTTCAAGAGTAGCTTTATCATCTGATACTTCCAACAAGCGTGCCCGTATGTGATCTGATTGAATGCCCGAAACAAGTGCGTCGCGAATAAGAAGTTGTGAATGCTCAACAGCGTCGACATTCACAGTCAAGAGCCAAAACACGAAGTCTTTGAACAAATTCGCTAATCATTTCCGAAGGCTTCTGCATATCATGTAATAGTTTATGCCGTGCAAACATGACCCTGGTAGGCTTTACAAACTGGTTGCTCAAGGTAGCAATGGCATTGTCAAACTTAATGACCGTAAGAAGCAGAGCGTGATAAGAAGCTCCAGATTTCAATCGCAGAAGAACCAACTACTTGGCATAGTTCTGAGTGATTTCGTTAAGCTCAAGTGTATCGATGAATACTTGCTTCCACCACCGCCACTGATCTGGAGTGGGTGCCACAGGAAATTCGGGTAACTCGAACTTCATAGTTGAAAAATATTATTCCATAAAATTGAAGTATAAAAGGCTTACAAATATTAAGCTTTTATTGAATAAAATCTTAGCATAATAGTAATAGCAACATTATCATAAATCTGTGAAGGGTTCGAGTGTCTACAGTCTCTCTAAGTCCAACAGCTAACCCTTCTAAACGCAATATAGGCAGCCTCAATACTATTACATTACACTATATGTATATATATATGAGTTATTTAACATTTATTAGAGTGCATTCTTGGTGGGTTTCAAGAATGATTGTAGCCCCATCCCTTCCTCTCCCCTCTCTTCCCCTCACTAAATATTGCATGTCAACTTCGCCACTAGATCGATCGTATGTGGTACCAATAATTTAATGTAAAATGTATTTTAATTGAAGATTAGAAACAATACTTAAAGCGGTTAACTAATGTTTGAAATTTAATGGAATGACACTCTTGCCATTAATGGAAATGATTAGAAGTCCACTTACTCCTTAGTTTTGCTTATATTAATAATTTAAAATGCGTTTGGCACAGGCGCGGCTTTATGGGGGAGGCATCCGGGGGCCAGTGCCCCCCTTTTTGGGGATTCTTAGTTTTTTATAAAAGTGTCTTCCTCAAATATTTGTTATGTTGATGTTTGCAAGTTTCATCCGACAATTTAAGGTAAGCAATGCGTTAATTTGGACATTTAGAGGTTACATTTTACCATGAAGTTTTCTCTTTGAGTTATTTTTGTTTAAATTAGTTTAAGTTTTCTTGAAACAAAATTGGATGGTGCCCCCCCCTGTTTTAAAAATCTTAAAGCCGCGCCTGGTTTGGCCGGATTTTCAAAATCTGCAAATGGTTTAGTCATATTTCCAACATCAAATGAATCAGATCAAGTCAATTATTGTTTATCTGCTTTCAGGCTTGTTGAGAACACTGTTAATTAAATCTGAAGTTTCAACAAAATACTAGTGAGAAGAATTTTCCAGAGATATAGAAAATTTAAAATTTAAATTTGTCTTCAAGCATAACCTGATCTCTAATGATAACGAAATTTATGAATTAAGTTACTATGTACTTCTTACTGCAAAGCTCCATTTGGCCAAATTTTCAATTGAATAGATATAGTGAATCTAATTTTCTAGTTTCGATTTGAAATTAAATCGTTAATTTCACCCTATTTATATAATGAAATGGGCTCACGACATTTGCCTTTAGCGGTTATTAGGAAAGAGGCGGTCCCCAAATTCCCACTTCTGATTAAGCAAGTGCGCAACTAATTTCTAGGTAAGACTTTACAATTTAATACATGCAATTTTCATGTTTGTTGCTTGGAAATCTATTTTGTTCACACATTGTTGCTCCATACAGCAAGTTTATTAAAACATTGTTAATGCTTTTGTAATTATTTTTAAGTGCTTTGAAGTATTTCCTTACAAATCTAGCAACTGGCTGATATAAACAAGACAGTGCAACTTTATTTTTTTAAATTCACTTTTAATGATGTTTCATTTCCAATAAAAAAATTAAATTAAAATATTACTGCCGCCAGAGAGGTGCTTCTTAGCATATATTGGTAAGTCTTTATGGTAACTTTGTATAATCTAGTACTAGGTAATAATTTTATTAATTGGAGAAATTCAATTTATCCCACATTTGCAAAAGTTATGCACTATTTGTTAACAGTAGGTAGTGTTTTAATATATTTCCAAATACTTAGGGTGACATTGAACTTAAAAGTATATTTAGTTGATTAACACAGTACACAGAAATGGGGGAGTTAGCTTGCAAACGCCCTATTTTTAAAGGAATATTGAAATTTTGCCATAATAAATATAAAGGACATTTTTATCAACTGAAATATTAAATTTAAATTGATAATTGCCTTTAATAATACAAAACTAAGTAAATGGTAAATATATTGAATAATACGTCACCATTGATTAGCAAATCTCTGTTCGTGTGATTGGCTCTTTTTGTCAACTAATTTCTGCTGCACTTCACTTGTTTGTTGAGGTTAATTAAGAAAGCGGTGATATATGCTGGATTCTAACACATAATGTGTCATTGTTAGAGTAAAAAAAGAATGTCCCTTTATTAAGATTACTCATGCACGCAGCATACTTCCTGCAACTTCTGCAAGATGACAATAGGTAAGTGAGCCATGATTTAATTGCAAAATTATTAATATTCAAATCGCGTAAAAACTTCTGCAAAATAGTTCTTGTTACTATCAAATTCATTTACATCTACTATAAATAATTGTTAGATAAATGCTTCAGTATGTATAGAATAGTTTATGCATTATTTTAAAAAAAATTATCCACTATTATTTTAGATAATTGCCTATAGATTATCATGCGTTAAACATACATTAAAATAATTAAATGTTGTTTGAAACACGCATAAGAATTCTCTGCGAAAAGATTTTCCTTTTATTCGTAGAATTCCTTATTTTGTAACTGAAATAATTGTAAAAATTCATAAATATTGCATATAAAAAAAGAAAGATGTTAGAAATATTAAGGCTATAGTATATTTTTATCTTTCTTTTTTAATATAATTTCAATTTAAAATATGCCAGCAAGAGTATTATTAAAATTTGATACGAAAGCTCCTGTTTTGTATATGCCATTTCATCTAACACAATTAAATTTTTAATTTACGATTATACTCAGTTGGTGTATACGTTTTCTAGATTTTTTTTATATATTGAAGTTTTTTTGAATTTCACTTCGTCGCCTCTCGCCTCATAGGCATAATTTTTTTGTCATTAGTCAAACAATGAAAATCTTACAAAGAAATTGTTCACTAAACTTAAAATAATAAACGCACAATATGTACACTAATTTCTGGTGAGATCTCCCATTGTTACCTTTAAGCTTCACTAAGTTATGAGCAGAACAAAGGCGCAGAAATCTCCATTAATTGCTTTTGAATGATGGAATAGTATTTTAACATTTTTCGTTAAATTTAATATAAATTTATTGAGACTGTCACTATTTCAACTTTAATTATTTGAATGTAATTAATTTTTAAACGTATTTATATATAACGTTCTGACATCAAAGACTTGATGAGTCAGAGCCTATTAATGGAGCATTGCTAGATTATTCGAACTCCATGAACTATTCAATTATGATTTTTGATGAAAACTTTTCCACTTCAAGTCATTCCATTAGTAAACATCATGTTAGTAAAAAACTGCAAACATTATCATTGCTTCGTCGATTTACTATAACCAAGTACAACAGCTTAGTACACATGTTTAAGCAGTTGAAAACAACTAGTAGGGCACTAACCAAGAAATATGTAAAATATAACCACCGTGCAAACATGTGCATAAACAATACACATCCAAGAAGCAAATACTGGGAAAATTCTTTTACAGCCACATTTTGCAAACTGTGGAACGATTTACCTATCAGTGTAAGGAAAGCCAGCGATATAAATGAATTTAAAAAACTGTTAAAACACAATTTATTACCAGAACAAAATAATAACGGAATACTTAAAATGTTAAAACTTTAGCGAAACTTCTTATTTTTAATCAAGTTTAATTGTAAATATCTGTGTGCATTTTAATTTATTTATTGTAGCTTAGGTTGTAGTATATGTATATCTAAGTTCTTGGTAAATTTTTGTAAATGTGTATATATCTTATTTCTACATATGCATGGAGCAAACAAATAAAGGTATTGAAGATTCATTTTCAAATAATATTTTTGTACTCTTATTTTTAGTCAAAAACCCACAAAAAACTTCTTAAAAAAGTAGTTTGTTATTTAATAATTTTACTAAAATCATTTGAAATATTTAAAATGTTTTAAGTTAGTATATGCATATAGGTACCACTTAAACGAAATATTATTGACGTGAATTATTTGAATGCATTGCTTTCAGTTACATCGTGCATAATTATTGGAGGAAGTTTTTTAATTTGTAATGGATGATGCCGCTCGCCGTGGGCGGCACCATGTGATAATGAATTATTTATATAAGATATCACCTTCAGCATTTCAACCAGGAAAGGAGTTAAATACTCTTTCCATTTGTTAATGCAACTTGCAAGGGAAATCAATTACTTTGCAGCAAATGCTTCTTTCTTTTTACTTCAAATTCATTCTTATTCACTTCACTGAAAAGTATGCGTTTGAGACTAGTGCTAAATCGTGTAAAATTAATAAAAAAAATTCTTAACGTCAGAGTTAGGGTTAAGGTTAGACGTTAGTGTAAGAACAGGCTTGTCAACGAGCCG
>CABFPE010000026.1:600197-614894 GCA_900660155.1 Hofstenia miamia
CCCCCCCCCCAAATAAATTGGAAAAAAAGAAGTCGTGACATTGCAGAAAATATATACAAATTGACGAAAAAGGAGAGCCCCTTTTAGCCAATCTAAAGTGTCTATAATCCAAAAATTTTTCGGTCCATCGGCCCCAACCATCGTGGGGCCTCCTTAGATACTAAATATGTGGACCCCCCTAACAAATGTTTCGTGTCTACGGCACTGTTCCCTCAGCCAGCTTAAAAATAGTTGATGTGACTTTAAGTTCAACACAACAAATGATGTTAGTTCTTTCTAATCTTATTTGCGATTTAGGCAGATGGCGTATTTTTGATACGTTTACTAGCCAAAAACACTAATACGTTAATGACGTCAGAGCTCGTAGCTCAATTGTGGGACGATTACAGAGACAAGCACTTCGATTACAAGAAAGGCACTGGAACGTTCCCTCCCGGTCACAAGCCTCCATTTTCTGAGCAGTCAACGGGGTTGCGTAAACGAATAAATGATTTCAACAACACAAACCCACACAATCTTGAAGTAAGTGCTAGATAGTACTTTCGCATTGATGCTTATTATATGTCTTTACATTACATGTCAGGCGCGTACCTAGGGGGTCGTTGGGTGCGAACGACCCCCCTTTTTAGATGAAATGCCCTTTTTGGAATTAAAGTGTATTTGGAATTTAGTGTATTTTATATGGTAAACAAATACGGTAAACTTTTTTTGCTTATTCCACGTGCGTGGTGTTATAAAATTTTCATATTTTATATTATATGTATTACATTACTGAACCATGATTGTTAATATACACATCACTAGAAAAATAATTTTTTCATTTTTTGTAAAAAAAGAATAGAAATGCCCTTTTCAGAAAAATCCAACCCCCCACCTTATAAATTGCTAGGCACGCGCCTGCATGTTGTAATGATCTTTGATCTAGTTAAACTCACTTTAGTTATATGAACCTAGTGTGTGTAGATTGCATTATTTTTAATTTTATGTGTATAAATCGGTCGTCTTGACAAGAATAAAACTGAGAAATAAAACTTGTAATTCCTTGATGTTGACCATCTTTCTCAACCCTGCGAAAATGTTGGCCAGATGAATTTATGGGTGTGTTTTTTCTTTAAAGATTGCTGCGAAACTAATAGAGAATTTGTAATTTTCAAACTTTTTCAAGTAAGTCCATTGATTTGATAAAGCTTGCCAATTGTTTTTGCTTTTTAAAATGTTCACTGTGAATTTTAGTCGTGTGCTGGTTGGTTGATAAGACAAAAATCCTCTGAGATCTTACCCGTCCCAAATGCACCGATTTTACCCCTCGAGATCAAAGGTTCGTTGTGCGAATGCGATTCTGATTTTCATGCATGATTCTATTTTAGCTAATTTCATAATTTCCAGGGTCTATTTAATTTTAACCGCTAGTTTGCAAATTGAATTAACCCTTTGTTATTTCAAATTTACAAAAATTCACAAACCTTTATATTCTGTAAGCATCAGATGTTCACCAATATTTTACGCATTGGACAATGTTGAAAAAGCAAAATTCATATTGCCAACAAAAATTAAAAGTTTTGAGATGTTATTTTTTGTGCTGAATGTATCTATTTTTCTAGTATGGGCTTTTACCATAGCTTATGATGTATGGCCAATACAAAAATTTCAAACTTTAAGAGATTGCATGCAATCATAAAACGTGTTTTAGCTGATTGAGAACTAGATGCTCATTCGCTTACAGAACTGATCGCGATTATCAGAGACAGTCCAAGCTCTTGTAAATCTTTTATTTTGAATGCAAATCCTTTATATTTATTGATGCAATGTTTATAAAATTTATTCAAGTATATTGAAAAATTTGTAAAAATATTTTGTTTTGTTAGTTGAAATATATGTTTTTTCTAGCTCGGTATTCATGAATGTTTTGAAAAAGATGAACGTTATATGATGAAGAATATTTGATAAAGATTGTATCAATTCTGAAATAAATATTCTAAGCAATATTTTATACAGCAACCGTTTGATACATAAAAGCATTGCAAGTTTGCTGGTTGAAACATAAATATTAAAATAATATTGAAAAAAACACGCATTGCATAGATTTTCATTAAGGTTATCTCCATAGAAATTCTTTCCAATATTTTTATTTTTACATCTAAATGAATGTAATTGCATTATTATGTAAATTTTTGGTTTACCAATAAGCAGAAATTTTGTGAAAGATATTCTACAAAAAAATTTGTGAAATCTCGAAAAAATAAGATCCTAGCCACAAAAAGAGTGTAACAAGTGCTGTTACTGGAAATTCATGTGGCAATAATGCTGATTAACACTATATAGAGATTGATCTCAATGGCCTTAGTATCTTTAGAGACACAAACCAAATTTCAGTCATTATGTCTTAATCATTACATGGTAATTATGGTGTTCTTTGTGGTAGCAGCATGCACACTTCAATAGGTGATATACAAACCACCTACATTTCCAAAATAATAAATAGCGTACGTTTTTTATTTTATAGAAAACTTCATTTATTTTTTTCTTTAAATTTGAACCACTTATCATTAAGGTCTTTAAGTGGTGACAATTGTCTATCTGGAAATTATTAATTACGTTCCAAACTTATACCGTTGTTAAATTTTTTCGACTTAATTTATGATTATATACATCCTTTTTTCTGCCTTAGTTTTATCAATTGAGTATTTGGTTTTCATAACGCTAAAATATCTAGATATTTCATAAATTTACTGAAAAAAACTTAACCCTTTAGCAAATCCCTAGTGGTTTTATTAAAATATAAAGTAAAAGATATGCTTCACAAATCCTTGAAGTTTTAGGGACTTCACGACGCTTCTTATTTCTTAATTTTACTGCAACTTATATATAGCAAGAGATTTAGGAATAGAAAACGACATAAGAAACATTTCGGAATAGCTTTATCCAATTTTTGTAAATTTTTTAATTATTTATAAACTTACCAAACAGCAAGACGTTGACAGGAGGAATTGGTTTTTGAGTTGGTTGGTAATTTCGCGTACCCTAAATTTCTGCTCACGTCACTATTCTCCAACAATTTTCAATTAGGGTCAAGGATCCAAAATATTGATGTCATTAGCCATACTTTATTTAGTCATGATTATTTGTTGTAAATAATTGCATTCATTCTACACAGCCATCTTAAAAGTAATTCACTCACATCAAAATCAGAAACCACAACATTCTCCAAATCGAAGGGCAATTGCACAATTTCATATACCTGTACCATGGTCATAGAACCTCAATTTGCTGCTCTCAAATTATGCAAAAGAGCTTTGCCTGTCATGACTAAACAATAGCATCTATTTAACAGGTTTCTGTATATATATACACAAAAAATATCAGGGAGCCACTAAAGCTATATTCTTATTGATTGTCAGTAAATAATACAATTTGCATCCCCATATAATTTTGAACTACTTGTAAATCAGACCAAATGAAATTGCAAGTGATTGTATGCTAACAGCAGCCTAGTAGAAGCATGTGCTGTGAATAACTAACGCGTCATAAAAAGTAACAATAAATTACCAATATTTTGTAGTTTTTTGGCAATCTTTAACTCTATCTTACACGGGATTTTTTGTAGCCATTATTGATTAGGGGACTCATTCCCCCCCTAAAATCTCGGAAACAGTTCATCCGATCAAGCCTAAATTTGGTGTGGAGGCACCCGAACATGTCAGAAATAATTTGGAATAACCATTTTGCGTTACAATAAGTAATATGCAAACTATGCGCATATTAATTAGGCTATGCATCCAATTTTCACAATTTCTCATTATTGACACAAAATGTTTGAAATATTACTAAATAGGAATCAAGAGAAAGGCTTATAATGCAAAAAAAAACATAGAAAACATTTAATTATAATTTTGCATTGAAATTTATGCATTTTTCATACAAAATCTTTATTTTCGAAACTCGAAAAAAATGTCCGTTTTTCATAGACGTTTTTTTAAATCGGTATAACTTTGTAACCCCTAACGCATAAAGTTGCAGAACAAGTTAAAGAATAAATCGTAGAATGACCGTTTATTAAAAAAACTTTCTCTGATTTATATCTAAAAATATGGAGGGGATCAAATCCCCCCGTTAGAATAAGGTTAAGAGAAATGATTTGGCATCAAACTTTTTCTGTTGATCTCTTAGTGCGGAAGCCTGCAGTACATTCCTTTTGACTTTAGGCAATCGCCAAAAATTTTCAATGAGATTCAAGTCAAGTGAAATGCAGGGCAATGGGCTAAGCACTCTAATTCCGTTCGCTGGCAGCCATGGTAACATGGGACGCCAATTCTGCATCCACTGTGTTACAGTAGTAGACTGTACAGTTGATGGTTGGAGCTTTACCGCGACTCTGCCCACAGATCCTTTCCCATATCATAATTAATGCTCAACGCTATACTGATCGATAAGTGAAACGGCTATTGTGCATCCCTGATGGACGCGACACCGGATAATCTGATTCGTTTGCTTGGTTGTAAGTGGTCGCCTTCCTGTTGAATTTCTTTGCTTATGGGAACATATAGCTAGATATTGGGTTATTCATCGGGTCACAACAGATTGAAATACAGCAATTTTAGCAGAAATACAGCTTGCGTGAGATTGCAAACTTTGCATGCAGCAATGTGTTCAGAAAATTCACTTGAAATAGGTGTGTTGCCAAACATCATCAAAAGCGCACGAGCCAATGCACTACCAGGAGCGCAGGTAGGATTTCTGACCAGGAGACCTCTTAGTCATGATTAAAACATTGAAAAAAGGCTGTAAAATGCATTTTACTATCTTAGTTTTAAAAGTTTCTTTAATATTTTGCTGAAAATTTTTTGATTTAACCTACCATAATCAATTTTAAAGACCTGACGAGGGACATTCCACCAAGCTTCTTTCCCTTGCGTACACCACTGTGCACTACCAGCACTGTTTTTAAATATGTTGATGCATCACACCATCTTGCTTTTATTTGATTTCCTGAGCTTAGGTGGTGTGCATATTATCACGCCTGCACAGAGTGCTCTGTGTGTGCAGTATACATGTTCAGCAATATTGATAGTTAACTGTACGGTCACGGCTATACATGTGCGGATACCGAATGTTTAAGTATTTTTTGATGTGACCAATGAATTAGGGGCCATGACTGTACTAGGAGTCATCTTGTAGAATATCCTCAAATGGAAAAATCGTTTAAACAATATAATCTATAAGTCGTCTATATGTATATATATATACCATATGAAAATGCTTTTGATATTTGAAGCTGTCAAACATTACATGAAATTTTGTGTCAACGACTTTGGAGGGCATCAACAGTAGTATTAATAACTAGATCTCGACGCCGGTGGCAGCGAAGGCAGCGAACTCCATCGGCGTATACCACGTATGCTAAAAATGATTAAATTTGATTAAAAAATTGACTGAATAGGCTTATACCGTATCATACAGGCCCACTCACCGAGTGCACATGCATGAAGCTACAGTTACGGTGTGTATATAGGCCTATATAAACCTAACATTTTTGTGTATATCAATTTTTTCAGTCAGTCACGTCACTCTCATAACATTCTGTTATGAAAAGTCCTACTTAAATTAAATCACAATATGAACGTTGTATGCTAAAAATGATTAAATTTGATTAAAAAATTGACTGAATAGGCTTATACCATATCATACACGCCCACTCACCGAGTGCACATGCATGAAGCTACAGTTACGGTGTGTATATAGGCCTATATAAACCTAACATTTTTGTGTATATCAATTTTTTCAGTCAGTCACGTCACTCTCATAACATTCTGTTATGAAAAGTCCTACTTAAGTTAAATCACAATATGAACGTTGTACGCCAATGGAAATCGGCGGCGTCTCCACCGGCGTGGCGTCGGCCTCTATTAATAACCCTCTACGGAATATTGTTCCTATTGGATGCATTGGCGTAAGCAGGGGGGGGGCATTGTGAAATGTCCCCCGGTCAGGTTTCCAAATTCGATTTAGACTGAATAAATCAAAAAAATTTTTGTAAAAAATTGAAAAATTTAAAATCTAGGATCGTGAAATGCATTTTTTAGGTTCTATTTTCTCAATATTTTCAAAAATTTTCGCATTGGGTAATGATGACGATGTCCCCCCAATCCCCCCGTCCTGATTGGATGAAACGTCGTCCATGAAATAATATATCCTCGGCGCCCCGTACGACGAGAAGGCCGAAGATCTTTGCCTTTGCAGAATCTCAATGCATATTTAATGTTCATTATTCATCGTAATTCAAATCAAATGTGTAGATATTGTTCAAAATCTGGGGAAATCACGTTGTTTTATATTTCTTACTATATCTAGAAATATTTCAGCACAAGACTAGAAAAGCACTCGGAGAGCGCAGACCTCGGCCCGGATCAGCACCAAAATTTAATGGATTTTTCCTTGGGTAGAGGCGCATCTCTGGTGAAAATTTGAGGTCAATCCATTTATTACTTTTTCCGAAAAGTTGCTAACAGACAAACAACCAACGCTACCAAAACCATAACCTCCTTGGGGGAGGTAATAACTAGAAAAGATGAAATCAATTATTATTGTGTAAAATATTAAGCGGGTGTCCACATCAATCAGCTTAAATCCTGGAGACCTCTTGAAGATGCTCCTTAACCCAAGAATGCTATAAATTCTCGAAAAACTGGTCATTTTCCACTAAAACAGCTCTAATACATACATGTACAAATAAAAGTTTTCATATTTCACTTAAATTCAGATGGTTTATGGTTAATCGTCATTGATTTATATTTGCTTAAAGTGTTAAGAGTTCTCTGTAATATGGTTGAAAGAATAAAGATCTTGAGATGTACATATAACTAAGTTATTTGACTGATGATTGTAGATATTTAATGAATTGTCAATGTTCTGTGCTCGGAAACCTTTTGCATAATTGCCTTTAAGTTTCTAATGAAAATGCATCGCCACAGGCTGAAAAAATGTGTATATAATTCTAATCATATTTTTGATATTGATTAAAAATTAAAGTTTGCTTCGTATAGCAGCAAAATATATTTGATAAGACCGCAATTTTTCAATTAACAAAAAAGTATAAATATAAACAAATAAGATAAATTCAAGTCAAAAAGGAAACAAAATTTCTGAAAACTATTTCAAAAAACGTAAGTATTTTCTAACTTGATGTCATTCCCAGTAATCTGTGGGGATCTGTAAAATAAATATTAAATGATATGATTGTTTTGTTCAAGAACTCATTTATATGCAACAAAACTTTGCTTTTTAGTGTTCTAGGACTCTGCTGTTATTTTTGCTACTATTTTTCATCATAATAAAAAAAATTTAATTGTTTTTTAATAAATATAACAACTCCGTAAAAATGTATTTATTCGTCAAAAACTATGAAATTCTTTGTCTAAACTACAAACTATGATATGTAAAAATGATTTTCTAATGTTCAGTTTAACAAATTTACATTTTATGTTGGTGCCTCGATCTTAAAGAGCTTCTGGTCATCAGAGTGATGAGATGTTTGTAAGCACAATACGACAAGTTTCTTGCTGCATTCCATTTGCTGGGATAGAGCAACACTGCTTCCCAAAGCCGAAGCATAGCCTTTACCTCGAGAGCTGCCCCACTCAGAGCAGCACGAGTTGACTCCCTTGACCTTTTGGAAAGTGTATCCATGCCAAAATGCGTTGCAGTCCCTAAAGCGAAACTTTTAAATTTTTATGAATTGCATCAAACAATTTATACTTTGATTCACTAGCAAAGCATTGATTAGGTTTCGGCCGTATGCGATTTCTACGGGAACGGGACGGTATGAACTGACTATCGCCGATAATGGTGCTGAAACGGTTTTTCGTCAAAAAACAGCGCCTGGAAAAAAGTTATTGAACATTAAAAAGATGCTGATTATGCTTTAGAAAAATGCTGATTATGCTTTAGAAAAATGCTGATTATGCTTTAGAAAAATGCTGATTATGCTTTAGAAAAATGCTGATTATGCTTTAGAAAAATGCTGATTATGCTTTAGAAAAATGCTGATTATGCTTTAGAAAAATGCTGAAAATGCTTTAGAAAAATGCGTAGTAGTCAAATATCCTTCCAGTCACCTTGCTCAACAAAGGTAATCGATCTTTTTACTGGCACAGTACAAACTTTCCTAGGAATAAGACGTCAAATCGTCAGCAACGGTACCCGAGTCCGTGATCTTTCAAGGAAGAAGTTCGAAGCGCGTGCCCTTTTACGGCCAATCTCTCCACAATTCCCTTTTAGCTTGTGTCGATCCCTCATTTGGGTCATTTTCCTCCGTGATAACCTTGATGATGGGGATGTCATTGCTGCCTTTCCCAAGCATTTTAGATTCCATAAATTTGATAAATTGCGTCCTTTTGTGTTTTACTAAAAAAATGATACCGCCGGGAATGGTACGGTAACCGCATACCGCCGAAGCCTAGTATTGATTTATAAGGGCTTACCGGATTAACTGTATAAAGTTGCACTTGCTGATGACAATAAATTTATTTTTGCATAAGAATGAGTTTTTAGTTATTAGAATGCTAATGAAACTCTAATTTAGTTCTGTCATGATCCCCTGAATCAGAAAAAAGAAACACCTTGATTTATATAACAACACAATACAATATCCTGCCTAAAGTTCAAAACTATTACAAAGTTTACTTAAAATTGTAGCTTCATTTGAAATTGTATTAAAATACTACGTTTACGTATAGTATAATATGTATATAAGACCTTAATTCATAAAAAATCTTCATGTTCACAACCATTTCTGCCACAGAGATGGCACGGACAGACATTTTCAGACCCGGCCTTCATCTATTATTTCAAGTCCGTTTTCGGCACGAGTTGTATTTTTTGAGCCCTTTTTCGAACCGTCAATATTTATGATCCATTTCAACACATCGATTGTATAATGTAATTGTTTATTATTTTCTCATCAATGGATGGAATATGCAATTCTGTTAGCAGATTTTGTTTACCTACCCACTTTATTAATAAATTTTTGCAGGGATATGTGTAAAATTATTTATATTTACAAGCTTGCTACAATTCATTTTATTCGGCCCGTTTTTTTATCTGAAATTTCCTAAATTTTGGGCCCGGCACGTCTCCATCTCTGAGCTGCCAAACATTAAAAAATCAACTTAGAATTTCAGGCTGTATTCTTGGTTGTAACACTGGGTACATTGGGCCCCCTCTAATATTCTTGATATTACAAAATTATTATTCCAAATTGAAATTTATATTCTACATATTCAGTCTTGTTCGCTTGTCGAGAATTTTGAATAGTTAATTATATAAATTTTAGTTTGAATGGAAAAAAATGAAGAATATTTCTTGGTGTTTAGTACTTAAGATTAAAAACGAACCTAGAAAACCTATTGTTCTCCAAATTGGTCCCATTGAAACTGTACAGTGGCGTGTTTGTCTTTTTCTGTTTGAACACCAAATCTCTGAAGCTTGAAAACAAAGGCTCGTTCTAAATTGACAAAGTTTGATAAATGCATTAATAAGAAGAAAGTTTGCGCCATCAATAGTTTTCACTAAAACAGCACTTTTTTTGCAAGTACAGTACTGGAAAAAAGAATTCGGCCACCCATGATTTGTCATAAATATTCTATGAAATGGACGCCAAGAATTTCATAGTTATTAATTAGGTTTGGGGTTGCAGAAAGAGGAATTCATCAATGTTGATAAACTATCACTGTTCACTTTAAATCTCAAGGAGAAATGCTACAATGCTTGTAGTTAGCTAATTTTTTCTAGAAAAATGTATTCGGCCACTTCAGACCAAACCAGAGAATCTGTAAAAAATTTCATTGGTTGAATTTTTTTCAGTCTATTTATATTGAAAATGTCTAATACCGTTTGTCTTCGCCATATATGATGTCTGGTTACGTACATCTTGCCATCCACGAGTTGATTATCTCCAAACATTTACAAGGGAAGAGGCTACCGTAATATAGCCCAACTTGTAGAGCGACCTCAAACTACTGTTGGGGATATCATCAGACGTTTCACTTCGGAAAACATCATTGCTCCCAAACAAAACTCCGGAAGATCAAAGAAGACCTTCAAAACCTCCCTTTCTAAGTGAAATTCCAGGAATGCTTCAGAGGAATTTTGCAAGAAATGTGCTGATTGGTCACCCTGTCACAACAAGAACTGTGCAAAACATCCTGAAGAAGTACTTAATTGGCACTTTCGTGGCACCAAGAAAGCCATTCTTAACCTCAAAGCAAAGATTACGCCGGGTGAGGGGGGCCAATTTAATGGGAGACAATTCATCTGAACATTAGTCTAATGATATAGTTTCAGATGAGTCAAGATTTGAGCTATACTCATCGAAAAGAATGTTGATAAAGAGACCAACTGGGCAGAAGGTCAGATACTTGCCTCAACTTACTCGGGGGAACATGAATTATGGTGAGAAGTCTGTAAAGGTATGGGATGCAATATGGAAGTGTAGCCTTCTCAAGATTGTTCACATCACTAGTACTCTCCTAAGCTGTTAATATGCTTGGATTCTAGAGAAGGAACTCTTGCCACTCCTTACAAGTGATCAATATATGAGCAGTATGGTCCTCCATGTTATACCTCAAAAGAAATGACAAATTTCCTCCACAATAATGGGGTTGCTATCCTTGCTGACTGGCCTGACCAATCTCCAGACCTAAACATTATCGAAAATAAGTGGAAAGAGATCAAATATCAAAATGGACAGTATAGTCTTCATATTGAAGACGATCTGTGGAGCCCAATAAAAAAAAATCTTATGCAATTCCCAACAGCTTTATTGAAATACTTTTTGCTTCAATCCCTGATAGCCTTGAAGCTGTTACTCGCTCAAAGGGACACCCTACAAAATATTAGAAGAGAGAATATTGTTGCATCAATTATTAATTTATGTATCAAATTTTGAATTTACGTTTTTCGGATTTGGTCATTTGTTAAAATTTTTCAGGTGGCCGAATACATTTTTCCAATACAAGTCTTGCCAATACATGTCAATTGTTATTCTACATATTTTATGGTATTAGACACAAATTTTCATTTCAAAGTAACACTTAGTTATAATTTTAGGCACACTCTATCCAATGAATGTTCATTATTTATTCAAAATAGCAAGGTGGTCGAATTCATATTTCCAGCACTGTATGTGACCAAATCAGAAATATGTAGCATTAAAAAGTGAAGTTCAATTTGGAAATATGTAGTGAAAACCGCAATTTATGTATTTCTAAGATGAGCATTATGTTAAAATGATGTCAAATGCAAATCAGACTTGTCAAAGAGCCGACATTTCCAAGCTCGGCTCGGCTCGGCTCGGCTCGGCTCGGCTCGTTTAAATTTTGTGTAAGTTCGGCTCGGCTATGCTCACCATATAAAATCTTCGAATGAGGCTCGTTTTAGCTCGGTATTTTTTTAAAAATATTGTGCTCAAAGAATTTTTTACATAGCTCTTCCTATTATTTAATAAACATTTTTTAAATAAGATTATAGGAAAGGTATACTGAATGCAAAAAAACAAGAAAAATCTCCATAATCAAATTAACAAACAGAACTATAAACTTGCATTGCCTAAAATAGGCTCGTTTTGGGCTCGTTGTATATCAAATACTGTGTTCAAGCTCAGCTCGGCTCGGCTCGTTGACAAGTCTGCTGCAAATTTATACAAATTAATACATTTTTATTGAAAAAATTAATACAAAGTTTATTGAAAATGTTGAAATAGATACCTTTATATTAACTATATGGACATTACTGTGATTGTCCTCAGGAAGTAGTGATTCGATTGTGTGATCAT
Source organism: Hofstenia miamia (assembly GCA_900660155.1). Taxonomy (NCBI): domain Eukaryota; kingdom Metazoa; phylum Xenacoelomorpha; order Acoela; family Hofsteniidae; genus Hofstenia; species Hofstenia miamia. Next base: position 612,025 of record CABFPE010000026.1, read on the forward strand.
TATAGCTCATAAGTACCCGAAAGGTACCCTAAATTAATACATAATTATGCACGTATGCGTTTATTTTCTTACATTCTGTCTGTTGTTTGTCGCCTGTGTTTGACACGCGTCGTCTAAATTTTGCATTTGATCGGAAGGATTCAATGGTTTGTTCAATGCCGCCAAAATCAACTAAAAGAAATCAATTGTTGAATTTATCATTCAATTCCAAGAAAAGGTACATTGTTGTCCCATTGCAATCTGTAAAATTGTAATTGACAGAAATTAATTCAAAAAATTTCGCAGATTATAAAACATAGTAATATTTCCAAATAGAGAAAAAATTCAATTTTCCAGATATAAATACAAAAAGAAAACCCATTATTTTAAATGGGAGTACATGTATATATTAATGAATTTAATTCAACAAGAATTTGCTATTTTGGTGTTATTTAAATCTTACTGGTTTAACATTCTTTTTGGGTTCATGTTGAACCAAAGCCTCTTTAACGCTTTTGTTATCAATGTTATCCATGGGTCTTTTCTCATTGTCATCGTAAAAATCTTCCAACTAAACATTAATGACAAGCAAACTATATAGCTTCTCCACATGCATATACATTCTTATACTAGCTATAAGTTTCATTTCAAAACTTCTATTAACGAAGATTAGGAATATTTTGTAGTTTATATTTATAATTTTTATGTGCTTGTCTGACTGTTTGTCATCGGGGTTTTTCAAGAACCTTTATGAAAAAATACTTGAGATATCTACTAGACTAACGTAGATCCCATTACATTTTCAGACTAATCCAGATTTCTTTAACAATGCTATCGAATGGCTTATAACAATATTTCAAGCAATATGTATCAAATTCCCAACAATTTTTGGAATTTCAAACGAAAGTTTCTGAATGATTGCTCTTGTTTAGCTTATTTTCAATACAAACCAGGATAGTTGAATATCAAGAGAAAAGCACAAAAGCACGGTAATTTTTTGTGCTGACCATACAATGGCTTCAATACCCAATGGTGCGGTGATCAGAGTTGGAACCGGTCACGTTTTTGCTGACCTAACTGAACCGGCCAACCTTTTTATCAAACGGCAATTTGGGAAATATTCTCATTCGCAAAATACCGCTAAAGATAGAAAATCATGCTTTTACAGAACAATATTGGCAATATTTTAAAATGAGGAAAGGACTTCCAAATAATGTCAACAATCTTGGTCTTATGTGCATATATAGTCTGAAATCTTCATGATCTCACTCTTAGCACGTAAAATACAAAAATTTCTCTCTCATATCTAAAGAAAGTAACCTAACCCAAAGCCTCCCCCTCCACCTATCTACCATAATCTTAGGAATACAGCACTGAGATAATAATTGGGGGCTTCAGATCTACTCGCAGTTCTCATTTGTAGGACTAGTGAACCCCGGTTAACCCTCATGACAAAAAATCATGACCCAACCCGACCGGCTTTCCAACGAGCCTGTAAGGGCAAACCGGTTCCAACTCTGTTGGTGATAATAAATTCATCAAGTGATGAATCTTAATGTTTTTTAGCTTAAACTGTCTGGGGATTTTTCAAAATTTTTCCTGATTGTATAAAAAATTTTTTAAACGCTTATTGTTCAAAAACTAGTAATGCTATGCTCGATCAGAAGGTACCATGTGAGAGAGGACAGTTTTCATAGGTCTATTGATCTCTGGCGTTGCGCACGGTACGCCTCAAAGGGCTTAGGACATCTTTGCACATATTAAGAAACTACGAAGTCCTTTGTTGCACCATGGACTCAAAAGTTCCTAAACTATCCGTATATAATATTAATTTTCCTACTTACTTTTTTCTGAATAAAAATAAGTTTTTAAAAAATAGGAAAATTATACCAACAATATAGAAACAATATCATACATAAAATAAGCAAATATTAATATTTAGAAACAATTCATAACTTTTCTTGATAAATGGTTGTTTTGATGTTAACTACAGCGAAAAATTCGTTTATGTTGTAGGAGACTCTCTGATCACATGTTTGATATCCCAAGAACAAAGAAACACTAGTCCGACAATACTTTTTGGATTCATTAACCATAGATCGCAAATGCGTTGCATAAGGAAATGCAACTACTTTGTTTAGCTGGTCTCAAGATTCGATTAAACCGGTTCTATTGGAAGTTCTTTTCAGAAGTGTTCACTATCCATAACTCTTGCACATGATCCATACGCAGTATATGTTGGGTTGTCGAAATCATAATGAGGTATATGTTTACAGTACATTATTGGACTGTATCGCATACGCCATTTGCAATATAAATCTCTTAAAATACTGCAAAGTCTTTGGAGATGCCCTATGAAACTCCTCGGATGCTGATTGGATGACACGAAAAGATTTTTAGTTTGCGGATGCTGATTGGATGACAGGAAAAAAATTTTAGTTTGCAGATGCTGATTGGATGAGGATTAGAGAATGTACATGTATATATATATATACTAAATTTATGGTACTTACATATAAAATCATTCATTAAAAAACAAAACAGTTTCAATTTAATAATTAATACCTTCACTTTTTTCCATTTTCTATCAATGCGAACGTATAGTGAATTTTTTGATATTACAAATTGTCCATCACGTAGACTTGCACCGGCATTAATAAAATCAGATTCTTTAGCAAATATTTGTATCTAAACAGCTACTTTTTATTCTAAAACTATCGGTGATAAAAAATTGCGAGAGAATTTTAGTTTTGGGAATTATTTAATATTATTTTAATTGACACTTAGCTAGCTCTTTCCAATATTTTTCCGTTTCTGGAAGCTTAAATAAGTGTGTAAAGCATATTTAAAATTTTATGCACATGGCATTCTTAAATGAAGCATATATATTA
>CABFPE010000026.1:622514-643759 GCA_900660155.1 Hofstenia miamia
GGGGGGGGGGGGGTAAATGACTACACATCATGTTTCGTCATTAGGTCACATTCCATAGGCTCAAAAGAATCAAACTTATTTACTTTCTTTAAAATGTCTCTAAGAATGACAGCGATTCCACCAGTTTTCCGAGGACTATTAAGTCAATTAAGCCCTGGCGGGCATAATGCATGAGAAATATAATCATCGTTTTGCGGATATATATATATATATATTGTGCGATTTCATAAACTCTGCAGTAACAATCCAGTAAACATAGTTTGAGAATACGTATTTTTCATATTTTATCAGACATTAATAATTCAAAATAAAATTCATGGCCAATATCTAGTTAATTTCTTAATTTCGTTTGCTTATATTACATTTAATTTTCGATATTTTTAATGGATATAATTTGAATTTGGAGTTTCAAAATCAAGGCGTTAATTTGATATTTTGTCTGTATTTATAAGTGCCGTCTATTTGACATTAGTAATCTAAATTTAGACAAGAAGGGGCGTATCGAACTGAAAGGAAGCTGAACAATTTTATGTAAAATTTGCAATCGTCTGTAACTGTGCATTTAAACGCTTTGAAAACGATCGGAGAGCATAAAATTAAATCTTTTACTTATCGAAGATCAGACAGGCCCAATTATCATTGAAATATTAAAACGGTAAGCCTGTTGAGTTCCAAATCCACAAGAGCTTAAAATCTCAGTTGTATTAATATTCTTAGTGATAGGAAAGGCAGAAACTACGAACGCCGCTAATTGACAGATGGATTGTGTGGCCAATCGCAACAGTTTACCAATATGCGCATCGTCTGCTCAAGCTAGGCCAGTGTCTGGTGGCCTGAGGAACTACATGGTGGTCCGCCGCTAAGATCTCTTATCAAAACTTTGTAAATTAAGTGATTTGCTGTTTGCCTGCTGCAAAAACTAATCTAAAATCGTGAACAGATTTAGGTAAATGCCTTAATGAGAAGCGATGTGAATAATTTATTTAACGATGTCGTAAGAAAGGTTTTAAGTAATACTAAACCAACTTTTGCTATTTAAATTAATGTTATAAACTGAGCCATAAACGTGATCAAACGTATCCTATAATCCTAAAAATCAATCGCAATGGTAATGTTGCGTATTTACTGATAACAAATTTACTTCGAAATTGCTTAGAACTGTTAATTGCGCTTAAGAAACAGACGATGTTATCATACAAGTACATAACCTGTTTCTTCCTTAGTTTATAAAAATCGATCCTGGTGACCTACATACATTTATAGATAAAATATAAAATTGAAATTCGTTAACTTCTTAGTTTTTACCAACTCGATAATTACAGAGTTTTTACATTAGAACAGCGGGTACTTCTTGACAATAAATTTTATTCTGATGTTTCAAATGCGAAAAATATTGAGTAGAAACTAAATTTGTAGTAATAGCAAATTCAATGAGATTATCAACATAATTTGAAGTATGTGTACCAGCTAGGGTTTTTCCTGAATGAATAATGAAGCAAACAAAAAAGGCTTATAGGTCGTTTTGACCTATTGTCACAGTTCTAGTGTTATATTAAGACAAATTTTTATATTTATAATGAATTGTGTTATTTCCAAAAAGTTTCTTTGATAATGGGAGTAACTATTTTAATATATTGGTGTCTTCAATTAGAATTGACCAATTGACCACATTTAGGAACATACTGGAACACATGTTGTCCAATACAGGAACGGAGATGCGGACAGAGGAATAATGGCGGTTGTAGTTATGTGGGAAAGATATCAAAGTCGTTGGGATGAAGCAATGAGGTTAAATATGTCGGAGGGGCTAAGATGATAATTCAAAATTAAAGTGGCTGACATTTGACAGAACATACATGTCTTGCCTGTCAAATAGGTACAAATTTTAGACACATTTCTGTGCGGGGGTTCATTGAACCATGGGAAGAGAATAAGTAATAGGACCATAACAGGAAAGGCTAGGATAAAATCAAGTGAGACTATGTATAACTGGGATCAAAAAATCTGAATCCAAAGAAATTTAGAAGAAATATCAATTGGATAAACTCCATTTTGATAAGAAATTCTAACCTGCGATGCTCTTGGAATAGTTCCAAAGCACATGCTGCCTTTACTCCAACAATATTTAGGTTTACTCAACGAAATCAAGCATAGCAGTTTAGTTCAATGCAGTTTCCTATATTGGAGAGATGATAGTTCTCCTGCACTGTCATTTCTGGCTCAACACATGAAAGCATTCAATTGTGATTGTTAAGAATGCACATTATTTACAGATTTGCAATGAAAACTCAATTGTAATATATTCATTCGTCTTTTGCAATACTATTTTGAGGAGGAACACACCACATTTTATACCACTAATTTAATGTCAGTCTCAGTATGAGCCTCAACCTGGTCCTCCTGCTCTATATTCGCTGAGTACATACATAATTTATGCCGTTCTATATTAAACATACATATATATTTGAGTGTGAAATCGGATACCCGATTATACCTGATCCGATTTCGGTGTTCGGCCGGGTAGGGTTTGGGTACAAAGCTTAGATTGATTGATAAAAATGTACGGGTGTTATCCAGAGGTGAAAATAGGCTGATTACACTGAAAAGTTTTTGTTCACACAACCCAATCCAGAGCATCTATTTCAAAATGTCAGTCTATTTTGTGCACATTTTTAAAGAATCAAATATAGTCGATTTTAAAGAAAACGGAATTGAGACCATTTCACTGGAAAAGAACTAGAAAAATCGCTATGAGTTAAAACATGAATAAATAAAGGTATTTTCTTATTAGTAAGGCTTTAAAGTAATTCTTTATTCCTTCCGCTTTTAGATTTTTTCGCACACGTTTTAGAACATTTTCGTTTAAAATGCTGACAATTTCTTAAATGGGATACCTTATGATATGGTTTTTAGCAAAACAAAGCTTTTCATAGATATCCAGGCATTATACAACTTTAACTAAGATGTAATATATATATATATATATATATATATTTATAATTTTCGCAATTTTTGCTCATTACTTTTTAAATGAATGCTGAAATTTCTTAAGATATTAGTTAATTTATCATTTTAATGCATATGGGGTTGATATATATATATATATATATATATATATAAACCCGGATTTATACAGTGCAATAGCCTTAATTATGCGGCATTTATGCTATTCAGAGCCTCTATAAATGTGAAAATATTACATTGAGTTTTTCTATGATAATTTAAAGTTTCTATATTAATTAAATACGGGACAAATAATCTATAATCAGCACTAGCGATGAATACACTGAATACAAGGTATTAGAGTCGCTTGAAATAATACAGCTTGCTTGACTCATCTTCCTTTAAAATAATTGCAAGTAGCATTCCTAATAAAACCCATCAATTGAAATTTCTTAATCAAAACATGGTGGCACTGGTAATGATACAATGTAATGAACAAAAATACATATACAAATTTTAGCACAAAAATTTCAAGCCCATTTTGGTCCTTGAGATGTCCGCCCAAACCCAGCCCATTCCCATCTCTGGTGTTATCCATCCCTCGATTTAAGAAAGATATAAGACGTTAAGTAATACCAGTTAATGGTTATGTTACAGTATCAGAAAATGATCTAAGGCGAGATTTTGCGAATCTATATCTACGTTTCAGTCGGATCGGGTTGGGTAGCAAATTTTGGGTCGGGTCAGGTAAGTCGGGTCGTGCTCGGGATCATGCTAAGCTTATATTGTCGCATATCAAAAATGGTGATAATTTCTAACGGTTGTAGCAGGCAAAAACCTGATTATAAAGAATTTTAATTAACAACGAACAGCAATTTTTTAGCATGCATCTGCATAAAAAATCAACTACATTAACTCTAACCCTTAACTCCACATTATATCTTTAAAGATTTAACCCTATTCCAGTTGGGGGGGGCAATTTTGCCCCCCCCCTGTCGGAGATTTGTTATAACTTTTTTTAGACCCAATTACACAACTAAATTTTTCGACTCAGTGAACAAAATTTATCTATAACCAATCCCTGAAAATTTTGAGTCAAAAGGACCTGTACTTTTTCCTCTGTAAGCATTTTCCGGAGGTCTATTGGCAAAATTTCAGTAAAAAAATGGTAAAATACCTAGTTTTTTGAGGCTATAGCACAATATTTTTGTTTCTATAAGCTTTCAGACGTAGGTTTTCCAATGTAGTATGTCATAGGTAACACAAATCAATGAAACTAATTATGTTATAAGTATCCAATATACATCAAAAAATATGTATAAGATGCTTTTTATGCAATTTTTGTTGCAAAAATGCTAAAATCAGCTATGCCGACATAAAATGATGACGTCATCACATGACCACGTGACCAAAAACGATGGTACCTTTTTTTTCTTGATGGTAACATGTCATACTACAACCCTACAAAGTTTTATCGAATTTTGTTAAGAAATGAGCATTCTAGACAGGGGGGGCAAATTTGCCCCCCCCCAACTGTTTAACGTACATAAAAAAGCCCAACTGGAATAGGGTTAAACCCTTTTTTGCCAAATTTTCAAATAATCGTCTCCAAGCCCATTATGAAATTTTGAAATTTGCGATATGGATCAATTTATTGGTGAATATTTGTGCAAAAATTTATTCATAGCTAATGTTTAGATATCGTGAGGACGCGACCCCATGGCAACAACTACCGCTAATCTCAAGTAATTGTCTTTAATTGAATAATAATGCGATGGTTTTCAGGCGTAAATTAAAGAGGAGACACTCCTCTTCTCTATTGTGTTCCCCATTTTAGTTCATTAGTTCGTGAGTTATGAACACTTATGATTTTTCTGATGGTATGCATTCCTGGGGTTAAAGTGGAATTTATTTTGAAATTCCAGCTTCGGAGCATTACTAGAGAACTACATATTCTATGCTTATTAACTATTTGTGCAACATTTAAGTAATTTAATGCTCTTTTGAATATTATTGCTCGTGAATTACTGAAAGCAATCGCTATAAAAATTGTATCTGGGGTGGTTTAATGGTAGGCTCACCAGCCCCCCCCCTTTCTAGTAAATCACTTCGTGTCCAAAATAATGTTAATTTATTAATAACGAAGAAACAGATTCAAAATGAAATTGGTTGCACACTTTGTTAAAGTCCTTAGGAATGCCTAAAACTAGCTTTGGTTTAAATTAGGAAACAGGAAGATGATAAAATGTTAAATTATTAACACATAAAAAACATTGTCTTCAAAATTAATTTCAAAATTTTGGATCAGGGAGTAGGGGTATACATGTTCCACTGCAAGTGACTATAGGTAAAAAAATATTTTTAATGGGCCAGAGCTGAATTAAATAATCTCTATCTGCTTCAACACCTGAACAGTAATTCCTATTTGGTTAACTTAAACTTCAGAAACAAATAGCAGATGTCCATTGACTTAGTGCAGATTTAGTCAATTCAATGTTTTCAAATATCTATTCTTGGACACGATAAATGCAAACGTTAAGAAATGAAAGAAATGAATTTTATAAGTGCACATGTTAATGCAAAAAGGAAAGCCTCGAATGTTGGAAATGCAATTGATGTTGATGCAGTTTAAAACTCATAATACAAATATTGTTGTTTTCAAATTCGCCATCTTGCGGAATTTAAAATACTCGTTAAAATGAAGTGGTTCTTTGATTATAACTTCATTTGGTTTATTGCAAGAAGGCATAAAAATTCAAATTCAAACTTTAAAATTAGACTAATTCTTCATCAAATTTATTTTTTTACAAAATAAATTTTCAAAAACAATAACGACTGTAATCTAAACAAATGCACAGCTCCCGAAATCATATTGTTTCAAAATTTCAAAAAAAATTGGCCACAAATAATAACGTGCTAGTATATAAAATAAAAGTTATGAAAACATATCATTGAAAATAAAAATTTTTTTCAAAAAAATTATAGAATTATACTAGATGAAGTTTTGTATTTAAAACTTTCGACAATTTTAAATTATATATTGAAAATTTTTCTATGCGTTACTAAATGCAATTAGAAATGAATTTAAAGTTTAAACACAAAAATTGGGAAATACCTGTAATTCATTAATATTATGCAATTGATTTGAATACAAAGAAACAAAAACTATTGCGCAATGTTGCTTTTTTTGATAAATTGATATTTTATACATTTTTCTCATAAAAAATATTAAGGAAACTTTATTAAACAAATCAATGGCACTGCATGTTTTGCTTGTAGTTGCAATTTATGTTTAAATTTAAAAGCATTTCCAAACGTCTTATTAATTTTCGGAAATATTTATTTGCAATAAGGCGTTTTATATTTCTAATAAGTCTTTTTTCCTAATCCTTTACAAACGATTAAGAGATTAGTAATTGTATAAACAAATTTAAAATATATTCTTTAGATTAGAAATAAAATGCTAGACTCATAAACCAATGAATTTCTTTCGCTATACAGTACATTCGAATTGTTTAAAGTATTTCAAAGCCGAAATGTACTGATTTTTGATTAGACAACGTATCCAGGGAAAAACGGTTGAAGAGAATTTTGTTTGAGCTGCTCCTGGCCAATCACAAATAAGAATTGCTTGCACTTTGTACTAAAAATTTGCACTGCTTAACAAATGTCTGAAACATGATAAATTCTGCAAACAAAGACAACGGCAAACAGATATCTCTATACAAATTTGTATACACACGCAATCAAGGGCTTTGTCATTCCGGACAAAGTCGCCATTGCAAAATCTATGTGTGGCATCCTAAAGAATCCAGGGTAGCGCTGCTGCAGATGGCATCTGCGGAGTGATTTTTTAGAAATATCGTGTCAAAAATCATAAGAGTAATTAACTAATAACGACTGCTTAATAAAAACTGCAGTGTAGCGCATTGCTAATTTTACCAGTAAATTAACCCATTAGGAAATTTATGTCTTCACTACCGTATGTAATACAGCGAAAACTCTGTTTCGTGGTTTTGAATTCTTAGACGGAAATTTAATAAACCAACATCTATATATTACAGTTTGATAATATTACATAACTTAAAAAATGAAACCATTTTATAATTGAAAAAATTCAAATAATTTTTATTAGTGTGAAACACACTATTAGACTAAGAATTAGTGTGAAATTCGATGGTATATATTTTGAATAAAATATTACAAAAATAAGTTATATTTCAACTGAAAATTACGCGACATTCAAAGCAATGCAACGTTTTGTACATTAATAATATTTAAATTTACCTATATAAAATATTAATTAAGGAAAAATGGGAAACGTGAAGTTATGTTTGAGAAAATTGCGCATATATCACCTGTGCTTCTCCAGTAAAATATTGTAAAAATATTAATTACTAGAATACATAAAATAAAATAATTGTAAAAGGGGTTCAACGAGTTTAACAGAAAAGTATTTGTCCTACGCCTACATTATGAATTGTAACATGTAATTTTGATTATAAAGTTTTCCTGTTAAAATTGTCATCAATTAATTATGGCATTGATCTCCCTGCAGATAATGTTGTACAATCTCAATTTTCAACTATGTTGCAATATAAAAAACTTTGCAGCATCTAATTTAAAAATATTATTGTTTAGGATAAAAAATACTTTTGAAATGAATTTTGTATTAATTAATATTTTAAAAGAATGTATTTAGTATAACTTCAAATTAATACAACTTTAATTACACTTACAATTTCTTGGTGCTCTTGCCGTACCGCATATACAATATAAATACATGCAACAATTTGTATAAAAGCGGTTGTTGTCGTCATTTGGAATGTTATGAAATAATGCTACAGGATTTGTTATTGGCCAATGACACTGCATGTGATTGGATGAAAGCATTAGCGAATAACACGCAGTCAAATTTTTCAATAAAAGACGATAGAAACCACGAATGTTTAGGTTCATTTTTTAGTATGATATCATTTGCAATGATAAAATTTATTTTCTTGAACATTTGATTATGCCAAGTCATAGATTCCAAAAATGAAGTAAATAATATTACAACTAATATTTAGAATGAATCACAAAAAATTTTTAATGGATTTTTTTATTAAAATTTCAAAATAATATATCTTTAAAGAAATATTATTTTTTAATGAAATAAATGTAAAATGTGTCATCAATGACCGCATTGAATTGCAAACCCGATGTTATATTGGGTTTGTATTATTCTGCAAACTGCAATAAGCAGATAGAGTTATTAAATCTTATTTTTAACATGGGTTTACGTCTAAGAACAACCCTCGGTTCTTTTATTGTTGTAATGATGATTTCAAAAAATTCGATTTATTAGTATATCATTTCTGAAATAATTCGAGATGATAGACATATATAAGTCGATTTTAGAAAAACAAAGTTTTGATTACAACTGAGAACATGGTGATTTCAAAAGCCTCTTGTCCAGGCGTTTTCTGGCAGTAGGAACAAAATCTTATATAAATAAAAAGCTTATCATTCTGACACGCGAACTAGAGATATATTCTGATATTTGTCGTTCAAGGGGTGGCTTAAACCAACAATAATGCAGATCCATCACTTACAAAAACAAAATATCTCTTTAAAATAAGTGTCGCTTGATGGAAATATAGTTTTGAGCAATTGATATTTGTATAAAATCACACATCACTGAAAATATATTCGAACGACGGGTCTATATGATAGTTGATAAACGGTGACATGTCGGATGAGACATTCAATGTTCAAATCGGGTTGTAGATTATAATTTTACTAAATATTTAAATATAGTTCATATTTAATATTTAATATTAAACGCGTACGGTTGGAAAATATTTAAGTTAGTATTTAAGATCATATTTAACTATGAAAGAGAAAAGAAAAAAAGAAATAATCGGAATAGATGAAAATGGCAATTGTATAAGTAAAATGCAACAAAGAAAATCAAAAAGAAAAGAAAAAGAATCAGAAGTTGTAACAGTAACAGGACTATGCAAGCTCAATTAACAACAATATCTACTAATGAAGAGGAAAAACGTGCGGTGCAATGGCTGTGGGTATCTTCATGTGAAGTGCATTGATCTTGATCATACTTCTCGACGTGACACTGAAGATTATAGATGCCAACGCTGCTGTAATTCATCCACAGGCCTGACTAAACAACTAGCTGACCTTAACTTAATGGACACTTCATCTGATTCCAGCAAGATTATTTTGAAGCTAAGAACCATTCCTTTTTCAAATATTCCCGTGATCAAGCGTGTCCCCAAAAGGGCTAGAATTAAAGTAGCTTGTTGTCTTCCATCTCTTATAAAAAATTTTACAAACGACCCTGATGATATCAAGAACTTTCCCTAAAATATGCCTCAGCTCTGAGCAACGAGGAGACAAAAATAGAAAGCTAAAAGGTTTTGCCGAGAAGTGTAGTCATTTTTGGATTTTCTGAATTTCAAAATTTTTCTCCTCCAAAACGTAAATTCAAATGTTTTAGGTTAAAGGCGCAGTAAGACTTGTTTCATCATTTGACTGTATTGCGGAGCCAACCGACGAAATAGTTTCAGAGATGAGAAGCAAACATCCATGTAGCAGTCCCCCAGTGGTTGCCATTTCCGAGTTTGAATCTTACTTAGTGAGCACAGTCCTTGTCAAAAAGTGCTTGATGTCGTTTCCCTCAGACTCAGCTGGTGGACCTGATCAACTAAGACCACAATTACTGAAATACCTGATTACAGAAGACAAGCAGCAGCAATCAATCTCTGTGTTGCTCTCACAGAATTTTTTAATGTAGTTTTATCTGGTAAGGTTCCAAAGCTTATCAGATCGTTTTTTTCGGAGCAAACTTGTCTGCGCTTAAAAAGAAAGCAGGAGGTTACTGTCCTATAGCAGTAGGAAACACACTGCGTCGTCTTATAGCTAAGTGCGCTGGGAAGTGTGTTGCATCTGAGAGGAAGAGAGAATTTGGTCAAATCCAGCTGGGTTACAACACTGACAAAGGAGCAGAGGCTGCGGTTCACACTGTTAGATCATACATTTCAGCAAGAACTCTTTCTTATAGCAATGTCATGCTAAAAATTGACTATAAAAATGCTTTCAACAGCTTAGGATACTACTCTGAAAAAACATTAAAAACTTTACCCATTTATCTCCTGTTGCTATGGCGAGCACAGCTCCCTATTTTTTGGTGACTCCATCATTTCTAGTGAAGTCGGAGCACAGCAGGGTGATCCCGAAGGCCCACCTCTTTTTTGTGATACTATCCAAAAATATGTTAAAGGTTTGGTGGGCGAGCTCAATTTCTGGTACATTGATGATGGTAATGTTGCTGACAAGGCATAAACAATCCTTAAAGACTTATACATAATCATCGAGTTTTCTGGGGCCATTAGTCTTGAAGTAAATCCTTCTAAATGTGAATGAATTTTTCTTGGAAATTCCAACTCAGAGCTGCGTGCGAAAATTTTGAGTGATTTTGAAAGTAGATGTCCAGGCATCAAAGTGATTGCAGTAAAAGATCTCATAGTTCTTGGTTCTCATATAGGTCTTGATGTCCAGCGCTACGTCTTAAAAGTAAAACAGCTGATTGCAAGCGCCTTTCAAGCAACCTTCTATTACTAGAAGCTCATACTGCTTTGTTTCTTTTGAAGAATTGTCTAAGTATGCCAAAGCTTATTTACTATCTGCGTACTGCTCCATGCTTTCTCAACGGCGATCTGTTAGATGAGTACGATAGAGTCATAACTCAAACTTTTGAAAATATTGATAACGTTGCCTTAAATGCCACAAGTTTTTCTCAAGACAGACTTCTTCCAAAACTTGGTGGTATAGGTTTGCCTTGCACTGCTCTCATAGCACCAGGAGCATTTCTTTCCTCACAGTTTGCCTCTAACAGCCTGGTATGTTCCTTGTTTGCAGATGTTGTTCATTATGATAAACACTATTTGATGGAAAGCATTCAAGGCCAGAATGACGAACACTCAACCAAGTCAAGATCAAGTAGCAAAAAGTTTAATAAGTGAAGACAAATGAGAATCTCATCTGCTGACTAGTCCAGGTGAGGCAGCTTTTAGTATTTGGAGTAGTCAAAGTTTAGTATCTTACCCTCCCGAGCAACCCACTGAACAAAGAAGCTGGATGAAGGTTGTTTATGCTGCAGAGCTTCGTCGTCTCAGTGACACTTTTGATGCGCAAGAGAACAACCGCCTTTCAGCTTATCAAGGAAAAATTGCATGTGCATGGTTAAATGCTTACCCTTCTTTGAATCTAGGTCTGAAAATGACTAACATAAGCCTCAGGGTTGCTATTGCACAGAGACTAGGTTGTAAAGTTTGTGAGCCTCACACTTGTATTTGTGGCTCATTGGTTGATTCTGATGGGAGGCATGGCCTTNAAGGAAAAATTGCATGTGCATGGTTAAATGCTTACCCTTCTTTGAATCTAGGTCTTAAAATGACTAACATAAGCCTCAGGGTTGCTATTGCACAGAGACTTGGTTGTAAAGCTTGTGAGCCTCACACTTGTATTTGTGGCTCGTTGGTTGATTCTGATGGGAGGCATGGCCTTTCGTGCAAAAAGAGGGCAGGTCGTTTTTCTCACCACAACACGCTTAGTGACATTATTAAGCGAGCTCTCAATTCTGCCGATGTATTAGAACCACCTGGTTTGTCACGTTTAGACGGCAAACGTCCTGACGGAATGACTTTGGTTCCGTGGAAGCGAAGTCGAGTTCTTCTTTGGGATGTAACTGCAGTCGATGCTCTGGCCCCAAGTAGAGTCAACAATTATGCTCCCTTTAAGGCTGCAGAAGATGCTAAGCGAACAAAGATAAATAAATACCGACAACTAATTGATGCTGGCTACGACTTTCAACCTATAGCCTTTAAAGTTCAACCAATTGTGGATCTGAATCATTAAATTTCTCAAAACACTTGGAGCTCGTATCCGTGCGTGCACCAAGCAGGCTTATTCTCAGGAATTCCCTATGCCAAGAATCAGTGTTGCAATTCAAATGGCAAATAGTGCTTGTGTCGTTGGCACAGTTGGTTCAACAAAACAGTTGGACGAAGTCTTCTGCTTGTAGACGCATCTACTCTACTCTCTTCATAGCTTCTTCTACTGGACGTTCAATAAACCTGTTGTTCTTTTATGCTGAAGATCTGTATTTTAGGAAGCTTACTTCAATATGTCCAAATTTAAATACACCTACCTTAAATTGATTGAGTAAAGTTGATTGGTAACCAAGTTTTATTTATTGTAGTTTATTTGTAACCAAGATTGAAAATTTGTAACTTAGATTATATTTGTAACGTTGACTTTTTGAATTATAAAGCATCATTAATACAAATAATTCCCTTAAATATATGATTGAAGGAATGCTACAATTAAGAGAATGGATTCCTACACAAACTGAAATGAATTTGGATTTAGTTGATTATTTGTATACTTTTAATGTGTAAATTTTAATACAATCACTGATTTGAAAAAAAAAGTTCATATTTAAATGTATTTCATAAACGTGTAAACAAGGATAGTCCTTAGTGTAAATGATATTTCGTTTACTAGAATATTATACACAGTAAAATTATTACAATCAATCTATTTTTATACACTTGTTGGTTTTTTACTATTTCATTTCAGTGCCTCATGGTTAATATAAAAGAAGTTTTAATAGTAAGAATAACAACAGCTAATTTGAAGAAAACCTTTCTTAAAGTGTTTTTAAACCCACACACCAAGCGTGCAATCAGAACGTGATGTTTCTTAATGAGGGCTAATTATTAACGACCGGCAATCACGTTGTTCAACAGAAACACTCTAATAAGCCGGGGTGATGGGGAACATAAAGTTGTCCCCACTGCTAAAATATTGAGTAGGGTTTGAGGCCTGGGCACTTAATGCGGCACAGCCGGTGTGGCTGTGTTTCTACAAGACGTAGACTACAACTGCCCGTAGTCCTTTACCTATAATTTGGCGCAAAAAATTTAAAAATTGGGTTTGATTCAGGTTGAGATTTTTCGGGCTTGCTTTGGGTCTGGGTAATCGTGGATCGAACAGGGACATGTCACTGTTAACAGGCTTAGAATTTCAAACTCTCCGCTGTGGATTAAATTTGTTGCGCCATTTTCATGTTTCGTTAGTTCATGTAACCAGTCACTATTAAAATTTGTACCAGAAGACTATGCTTTATAATGTATATTTTAAAGCTGTCAGTAATATTATAAATATATAAATGGAAAGAGCTAATTACATATAATTAGTATTCGAATGCTAATGTCTTATATCTACTTTCTTAAAAAAGGTTTTACTCTGCCGTACATTAATAGGGCCGTATTTTTTTAAATCTTAATACCATAGGCCTCATTAGTGATTCAATTGTGTAAGGTCCAGTCCAAAATTGTGAAATTTTTTTATTTATATATACAGAAGTATTTCATCTCCAATAGTAAAATTCTGATTTGCTAAACAGGTTTTCCATCAGAAACACATAATTTTCTAAAATATTCAAAAGACCGTTTATTTGATCTTGTATATCCTATAGAAGGTATTTGTAAAGTAGGGTCTGGCGGTATGCCGATACTAAAACTAATAAAGCGAAATTTCGACAATATCTTGCTTAAAAAATTTATAGGCGTTTTAATTTAAAGGTTATGTGTATTGTATGCAACCCCGCGGGTCAAAATGAAAATCTTAACTATTGCTGTACGATGTCTAGAAGATAGCACTTTGGCAAATTCAGGAAGTTTCTTAAGAATAAATGTCTATTAACATGCAGTTGCAATTAGATGGCTGATTAGTGCAAAAAATTTTATCAAAAATACTTTTACAAAAATGAGCTATTTATAGAAATAAATTGCTTTTTAACATTAGTAAGAACATGCAGATATATATTTGGAAACCTGTTTATAAATTCCCATTTCCTTCTTTGAGAACTTTGATTTTTTTATTCTAATCTTGCAAAACGATTGCATGCATTTCTTAGTTTGCTGTTACATAGATTACGAGCTTTCTTATAACCAATATGATTTTTGTCAGTTTTATATGCTAAATATATTTGCCAACATTCCCTTTTTTATTAACTTCAATGCATGCAGAGTTTATCCAAGGTTTAGTATTTTCTGTTGATTTTCAGATTTGAGAATGCTCTTCTAAGGACAGCAACAAATTTTTGAAGCATTTGTTTAGGTGTAATTGAGAAAAATACGGAATTCAAATTGTCTTTTTTCAAGTAACATCTAACTAGTTCTTTTCTTTTTTAATCGCTTTCTAATTTTTACTCATTACCATTGGGTTTCATAGGCTTAATATATATGCTAAGAGAAGCTACCTGCTCAACTTCAAACAATTGGACCATTAACCTTAATAAGCACATGCAAAAAATATATTTCGACTTACAAAGTCATCGTCAGTTTTACAAATTATTCCCTCTAAATTTACTAGATTTTACAATAATAATTATTATTTTTTAAATTTTAAAGTGGCAAGTTTAATTTATAAATATAGTCTTCTTTTGTGTTCAAACTTGGTTGCAAGGACTTTATAAAAATACTCTCAATAATTTTTTAATTACTTGATCTTGACGTCTGATGTAATATTTTTGTTTCAAAATTTACTCCGCATTTATTTAGATGATTAGATATATTAGAACTGGTCGCATGTTCCTTAATTCTTCTTGATTTTATTTGATAAATTATATTTGATTTATTGGTTTCTTCAGTTGTAGATTTTAATTGCAATTTCGTTCTTAGTTTATGATTGTTATATGTAAATCTAACCTTTTCTTTAATTATTGATATTTTTCGGAGTTCTTTAATCATGTTTTCAGTGTGGAGTCCTCTATATTCGATATTAAAACAATGTTCATAATTAGTTTGATTATTTTTTGATCTTTTGTTCTTAATTAAAATGTCTTCTAATGATTTCCTAATATATCGATTTATAAAATTATTTGGATATTCATTCTTCTTTAATTTCTTGGTTAATTGTTCTATATGTGCTGCAATTGTCAAATATTCGATGAATAATTCCTTTAATTAATGATATTTTGTAATTGAAATTCTTTTTTACATAGAAACTTCGAAAAATGTCATATAATAGATATAACCATGGTATACTACGACTGCAAAAAAGGATATTTAATTTTTGTCTTTAATTTTAACTTTATAACTCTGAAAGAAATACTTAAAAAAATTAGACACGAGTAATTTCAAATTTCGAGATAAAAAGAATATGGAAAATTGAGTTTTTAGGTAAATATTAGTTTTTAGATAAATCATAAACTAGAAATTACCGTATATCCTCGTGTAAGTTGCACCCCAAACTTTGAATTATATTTTTAAGTTAAAGGTATGCAGCGTGTATAAGCACATCTGCCAGGTCACAACAAGTTTGTTATATATATATATATGCATATAGTCATACCGATACCGCAGTACTTTGAGTGACACCAACCGAACGGAATCGACTCCCAAAATGTTCATACCGCCGGTCCCTAGTGTAAGGAATGGGCAAATACAATCGTAAGTTGAAATGGTGAAATACATCTTGCTGAAGGAGTAGTAATTCTGTATGCATGCCCGTTCTAACCAACTATGCAGAAAGTACATTTCGCAGCAGACATGCGACTGGTGGAGCATCAGTCACCTTATCCCCCTACAGACACTTGCGACTTTACTGAAGATTCGTTTGAGTTATATGGTAGTCTATAATTCAATAAAATTCTTATTAATTTAGAGATTTCTTATCATACTCATATCATAAATTTACTTAAAATTTGCCTATTATTTTAGCAGACAAGCTTATTCATTTCTAATGCATTCGTTACACGACCTGTGATTTTCGATGGTCAATATATTTCTAGTTTTTTATATATTT
Organism: Hofstenia miamia; assembly: GCA_900660155.1. NCBI lineage: Eukaryota > Metazoa > Xenacoelomorpha > Acoela > Hofsteniidae > Hofstenia > Hofstenia miamia. The sequence goes on from CABFPE010000026.1 coordinate 638,334, forward strand.
CTATAAACTTGAAAATTGTTAGAATGAAGTATAGCATTCGCATCAATATAAAATGTCAATAGAAAAGTAAGTTTGGTGTAAAGCATTTATAATCCAAAAGTGCTTTAATGCCAATCTCAAATTCAAAAAATAAAAATGTAGACCAGATTCACAGGTTGTATCCGTCATTCGATGCTCTCGTTTGTTCTTGGTATATGTATCGCATGTAAATAAAAAAGCTCGCTATTCAGGAAATCTTGTTTGAGATCTAAATAATATTTTAACCTACAAGGAGTCTTTCAGAATTAGACTGATTTTAAATATTTGATAATGCGATATTTCCAATGCATCAGTTAGTAATGTAAACCAAGAATTAAAGGGTAGCGTCCTATTCAAATTAGTAAATTGCAGTGACAACTGGAGCCAATGACGGTACATTTTGGGTTTTACAGATGTAAAAAACCGGTGTTTGTAAAAAAATTTCCTTCATATTGAACGCAAAACAAAACCCGCCTATTGAAATGGTTTGAAATTTATTGCTTTAATTTTAATATAAATTAAAGTAATGAATTTTCATTATTGATTGCAAGTGGGCATTGTTCATATAAGGTTGGATTTAATTAAAAAATAGAAAATTCTATTGTCACAAACACGTCTCTACCAGAAAGGACTAATGAATTCCCATGCTACACAATAAATGAATTATCAAAGTTCAAGAAACAATAATTAATTAAGATTATAATGAACTTTCAATCTGCTACATTCCCTGTCTAAAGTCACCGAACTTGACTTTAATATTGAAGAAATTACAGAAAATAATATACAAATTCAAATAGATTTAACCTCACGCAATGATGTGATAAAATTAAGTTTACAATGATTTACAAAAGATATAAATTAAAAGGTACGTGTATTTAAATTTGCGACATATTGAAGTAAAACTTCCTAAAATACAGATCTTAAGCATAAAGAAACAATAGGTTTATTGAACGACATGTAGAAGAAGCTATGAAGAGAGTAGAGGAGACAGGACCTGCTAACGATTCAGTTCAGCCTGAATAAAGCTGTGCAAAAAACGGTGTGAAGCTGAAGAAATCTTGTCCTGTATTTACCCTGTTTAAAACAGTTGTCCTGTTTTGGGGTATTATAATGATTTATCCTGGCCTGATTAACATGTTCTCAAACCTGCCTATAACTAAGTAAATAAGTTTAAAATTTATTAGGCTGATCAGAATAAAATCTGAAGCTTTACGTTAACAAGACAATACATCTAATGGAAAATGATATTTTTTGAAAATTTCTGCAACTATTAGTCATAGACGTGTTTATACTTACTGGTAATACTAATGAACTTTGATTTAAACAAGATAGAACGATATTTAAACTGTCTTATTAAACAATTTGCATAACCTTGCGAGAAAATATGATTTGGAAAAACTAGAGAATCAAAAAACCATCATTTGATAGATCTCTTACTAAAAATTTTACACGACAATTCAACAAGGCCTACAATAGTAAAGATTATTTAAAATCAGGGTAAACTCAGTCAGCATAAAGCTAAAAAATATATTTCCAATTAAGAGAAATAAAGAAACAATGCTATTACTAATTCTGAATTCAAAATTAAATTTCACAAACGTTAAAATAATAAATTATACACGCTGATTGCATGCAAATGCACAAAATTAATAAATCGGGCTTAGCAAAAGGAAAAGGGGGTTCAGAGGCGCCAATACTAGAGCTCAGTTGTGTGTGGACCTGCCACTAGAATTCGCCAGAAACAAACTTTAAGAAAGAAATGAAGCTACAACAAACAACCCCCAAAGCACTGGACTTGCTCAACAAGTACACAAAAATAACAAAGAATGATGCATAGGGTTTCATCAAAACACATTTCGTGCTGGTAAAAAAGCGCGTAAAATATTAAACTTCGACTACCATTTTCTTATGGACATCCATAGTGCCAACCACCTAAATGCACATCAATTAGAATGAATAGTATATTTGAAGGGTAAAATCAGGTAGGTATTTGTTATATATGATTTACCAGAAAACTACGTGTAATAAAAAATTAATTCAACAAATTTTGATTAATTTTAATAAAAAAATGCAAAACTTTCAACAAAAAGTATGAAAAATTAAAATCTTACTATTGTTGTCATATACTTTTAAACATGTTTCTTAAATTCCAGAACACATTGGACACATGTGGTCAGAAAATAGGCTCTCACCAACATGCAATAATAAGAATTTCTAGGTATACAGTAAGAAAAACTTTAGCACTAATTTTATTCGACCCATTATTGTTTAAACTGTAAGCAATGTATGATATCTTGTTACAGTGTATCCTCGATCGCCCGACCCATACTGAGTGAACACCTACGGAAAAAGGGCCTGATAATCTCAATTGTATATATCAATTTAATCCACAAAAATTCAGGTTAATAAGCATAGAATCGCACAAACTGTTAAATTCAGTTTCGGCGCATTGCATGTCCAAAGCTTTGAAAAATCAGATACCCGATATTGGTGAGAAAATGGAGGCAGGATAATTGAAAAACAGGTTTATGAAAATACACTGTATAAGGTATCATATTTGAATTACTGCAGAAATCAAAATTCTTTTCGGATTATTATCAAATCTTTGAAACGAAAAATCCGATAAATACACAGTGGTAAAAAATTAACGATTTCTATTTATATTGGAATGAGCCACTTCGGCTAAATCCCAATTTAAGTTCCACAAATCTTTATACCTCTTAAATAATCCACAGCGCATGGTACACCGATACCACTGCAGAATCGCATGAGATTAGTTCCGCTTAACATATTTAGTTACACGCTCTATAATTTCATAAACTCCACCGATTTATTTAGGAAAATATGTATGATTTATTGGATGCTTTTTTCTTCTAGTACGAGTGTGTGGGGAATAACAATGACATTTTGTGAGAATATTCCACGACAAACACGCTTGTTAAAAATGTAGGGAATATTGTAAGAAACGACAGGAATCACCTCTAGTGTAGTAATCGAAATTGGAAACAGTACTTAACGAATTAATGATGCTAATTTCGTGGGATTTCAATTCTTAATTTTTAGAATGCATCTTCAATAACATTTTCTTGTGAATCTCTAAATCAGGAAAATCATTTATGGTAGAGGAATATTCACAAAAAACTAGAATTTGATGCTGAATGTATTACTTTCAAAAAGCCATAGTACTTAGTGCCAATATAATAATATACAGTGGTGTACGCAAGGGGGACATGGTGGAATGTCCGCCCCATCATGTTTTCAAAATAGATTTTGAGTGGCTAAGTAAAAAATTTTTGGTAAAAGGCTTAAAATATTTTTAATACTAAGATGTATATTTTCAATATTTTTCAAAATGTCGAGGTGTTTAGCAATGCGTTTGTTCATGACAGATGTACCACCCCTATCTATTATATTCAAGTGCCAGTGTATGAAATTGAATGTTAGGTTTCTTATCTTAAAGACCTGCATGCATTCTAAGAAAAAGTCTTACAGCACAAAACTCCTCAAATGAGATTTTGCCGTCTTCGTCTGTATCTGCATGTATGATGGTTTTATCGACAATCTGTTGAAGTTGAGTATCTTTCAGGTTAGTTCCAACCTAAAGGGTAACAAGGTAAACGTAGAAAATGACTATACATTTAAAAAAGTGCGTATGAAAATAATTACCATCATTTTGAGCACTTGGAACAATTCTCCGTTGCTAATGTAACCGTCTTTGTCAATATCATAAATCATAAACGCAACTAAACGACATTGTTAGAATGACCTCCTCCCAAAAAAATAGCAATAAAACTCCCTTCATAAATGCAACAGTGGTACATTTCAATTTCACATTGTGAGAGCGATTTTATTATCCAAACAATCACTATTAGGAATATCAAACAAATTAAGCGCATGGACAGATTTCATTTGAAATTAAGTAAGTGTGCATATTTTTAATTTTGTAAATATCCATGTATAGTAGTTTGTAGTATTTGTTTGTTTGTTTATTTTAGCAATAAATTTGCTTGACTCAACTCTATGTTAAAAGACAATTTGTAGTTACTTACACGGCCCATACCCGCCCCCAGTCCAATTCTTAAAATCTGACCCACTGAAATAAAAAAATTAAGCATTTTTTAACAAAACAAATTATGCACACCTCCCTGATATAGTGCTCAATTTGTGATTTTCCCTCTAATTGATCGCACTTTGACTGCGTACTAAAAGCGTCGAAGCAGAAAAGTAAGTCGTTTTGGACAGTGTTTCCAAAAGTATAAAATATGAGAAAATCTTGTTGTAGTTATATATAAATGTCCATTTCTTCAAAAGACTTTAACAATGTTGCCACTTGACAATTTGACGGATTTAATTTATTTAGATTGCAATACTTTCAACATTTTAGCAGTGTAGCATAAGCTTACATCTCGACAGTTGAAATGGGGGTGATGAGGGATATATAGCACTCCTAGAATTTCAGAAAAGTTTGACTATATACCTCCCTAAAAATGCTCAGTGAAAAATACTAAGTTTTTAACAAAAAACGACATTTTTATATATATATAGTGACCGTTTGTTTATCCTCTGAAAAATATGCTTAAGCATGTGATTTGGGTAGAATTTCCACCCAGAAATAAAACCAACGTTTTTTAAATAAAAAGCCCCTGATATTACATTGTTCAGACGATACTGTGCCGACTAGGGAACGTTTTTTCACCTTACATCTCCGCGCACCGCGTCGATTTTTTTTGAATTTAGATTTTAATTACTTGATAGACGGCACTCACATGAAGTAAATTGAATACAGCAGCTGTTTAAAATCCATTTTTAATGTAGATATTCATTGAATGAATTAATTCCAACCAACCACTAATATTTCACTATTCAATGCAATTACGTTATGCTGCTATTGAAAGCGGCGGTGAAATGAGGTTTTAGGATCATTTATGTAAATAAATCAAGTGACATACGAAATTCTCAAGTGAGCCGCAAAAGCTGATCTCTAACAAAGCTTTTCCCCACTTTCACTCACGCAATTAACGACTAGCAAATTAAATACCTGTTCCAATGACATTTGGAAGTAATTGAAAGGTTTATTGCGAAATAAATAATGTGCCACTGCAACACTTAAAAAAGTAATTTTAATCCCATCAGACTACAAACTCACGTATGAACTTTCTAATGTTTCTAGAGCTTTTTAAATATGACGCGGTTGAAAGTCAAGCTGATTAATTTCATAATTTAAAGAGTGGAGAAAATCAGGGAATTTTGTAAGCACATCAATCGACTTTACCACAAACAAATTACATACGAACGCAAAATTTACATTCAAGTTTAAAAAGAAAAAATTCATTGTTGTATGCATGGATAACATTATCTACCGAGCTTCTAACGAGCCGAGCCGAGCTTGAGCAGAGTATTGGTTATAC